>JAWWES010000080.1:3246803-3278089 GCA_035583135.1 Lophotriccus pileatus | reverse complement strand
AGAGGTGTTGGTGGAGACAGAGGGATCCAGGCCTGGAAGACAGAAAGGTTTCCGTGTTCCAAGAGGAGCAGCTAGCTGGGAGTAAATGAGACCTGAGTTAGGAAAGGGTTTGGAGATGCTGGGAAAGGGAGGTCAGGAGGATGCATGGAGGGGACCAGGGGGAGGCCCAGGAGGGAATTGAGTCTGTAGGGCACTGGGCTTTGTTGGTCACAGCTTAGTGACACCAGGGCCCTGGAGAGCATGGACCTTGTCTTGCCAAAGGGCAGTTCTGTTCCACAATCCATGTGGGAGTTTGTCCCACGGGGTTCTGCTCAGGCTGGACAGTTAGAAACCATCCCAACCAGCTCACACTTTACAGTGTAAAATCATCATAACTGAGTTTGCAGGACCAGCCATAACTTCAGACCACATAGAGCTGCTTCCATCTGTGCTAAATGTATCCAAACTTCTGGCTTTGCCTTTCCCTCTCTTAAAGCCTTACTGCTTCCCTGGAGATTCACCGATTCCCCTGCATTTTTATCCATGTGGTATAAATCTGGATTTTATAAGTGAAATGCAAAGTTGCAGAGCAATGTGAAGCAACAGCTGATGAGAGCTCAGCCCTGCCTGCTTGGGCAGGACTGATTTATCACCTGTGTTCGTGGTGGCTGGTGGAAGTTGTCCCTTTAGGTGCTTTACTGTGTCATTTTGTTCCAGTTTAGGAAATAACTTCATGAGTGGCTTGTCAAAGCCGGGATGTCATTAAGCAGCAGCCTGAGAGCAGCTGGGAAAGCAAATCCTTGCCAGGCTGAAGTTTGTTCTGATTCTTTCTGTTCTCCCTGTTTTACAATGGTTGGGGAAAATTAGCCACTTCTTTGAATAAATGGGGCTGTGGTGGTGTTTGTAAACCCTGGACAAATGGTGTTATTTTATATCTTTGTTCAGCAACATGAAAAGAAGTGTTCAGGGCTGAGCTGTACTCGAGGAAATGAGCAGAGGTGGGATTGGGTGCTTTGAGAAGTTCTGCTGGTGGGTTAAAGCCAGCCCAGTATTTTCCTGCAGATTTTGTAACCAAACTATTGCAATATCTTAATGTCTGGCAAGTAAAGAGGCGGTGGAGGCTCATTATCCTGCTGTTTACAGTAAGCAACACCAGTGGCTGAAGCGGGATTTGGAAATATTTACTATCAAACCACTTTAAAGAATATGTTTACATACTTCCTATCGTCTGCAGCGTAACTTATGTCTGATAGTGAAGTACTGGGAGGACTTGGGGAGAAGCTTTAGCTTTCCCTGGAAGAATCTGTGTGCAGGAGGGCTTGGAGACACACAGGAGGGACCAGAGGGGGTGGAACAGGACCCCAGTGGGTCACAGTGGTTATCCAAGGGGAGGTGAAGGCTTGGAGCACCCTGGAATAGCAACTGCTGCTCTGACTCACCAGGATTTTAATCAGTCAGGCATTCTATTTATTTTCACTTTGGAGCTCTTAGATACACAAGGGAAGTCTCTTTTTTTTTTCTTTTTCGCCCTCTTAAACTCTTTTTCCCTCTCTTAAAGCAGCATTGAGTGTGTTTTCAGGTCGGGGGGGTTGGTGGGTGCTAGAACTTTTTTTATTAAGTCCCTTCTGACACAAAGTGAAACTTGTCCTGCTGACAGCACTGAGCAGTTTAAATCACCAGCCCAGGCCTGGGCACAGCAACTTCAACTGCCTCTGCTGAAAAAGGAACTGTCTTAATTTCAGTTCCATCTGAAACATGGGCAGGGAAGGGAGCTCCTGGATAACATCCAGGCAGGGACAGAAGGGTGGGGAGGGATGAAGGGAAGCAGTGCCTGGGGTTTGAAGGGGTTGTACCTAGAACCACTCAGTGGTTTGGGTTGGAAGGGACCTTAAAATCCATCCAGTGCCACCCCCTGCCATGAGCAGGGACACCTTCCACCAGCCCGGGTTGCTCCAAGCCCTGTCCAACCTGGCCTTGGACACTTCCATATATAAATATAAATATATATATACACACACACTCTCTTTGAGCCCCAAACCAGGTTTTTAATGCAATCCATTCATTTAACAATTACCATCTTATTTTTTTTTTCTCTTCAGAAAAACATCTTCCTTGACAAGTTTGATTGTCTGATGATTCTCTGATGATTTTGTTTATCTGATTATCTGATGATTTTGATTTTATGACGATTTGCAAAATCATAATCAGTCAGTTCTCTGGGTGAGTTCTTGGCTGCAGCCTTGGCCCTTTCTCCAGTGTTCCCTGCCCAGCTGTCAGCACTGGAAGGCCCCAGAAGGTGTGTGTCCTTCTCAGCTGACATTCCCTGCTCCGGTGATGCAGAAATTCCTGGCTCTTCCCAGCTGTTGCTTTGTTGTGGTGGTCAGCAAAGCAACGTGGCTAAAAATGCTCCTTGTGTTCAAACAGACCAGCAGCAGCTGCAAAGGCAACCTGAGTTAGTGCTCAAAACTCCTCTCAGTAAGGAAGTGGGAACCTCACTGAGATAACATGGGTGGTTGGTTTTTTTTCCTCCTTCAAACTAAATGTCAGTTTGAAACTGTCTCTGAACGGTTGCACTCAGATGAGAAGAAATCTCCATTCTGTGAAGCTGACCTGGGGAGTCTTGTGTGTTTTTTAAAGCTCCTTCCCAAGCCTTTTTAAACCAAATCTACGGGCTGCTCCACACAAAATTCACTGAAACTCTCCCCAAAGCCACTGTCCAGGGAGGCTGGAGCCAGGCAGAGCGAGCAGGATCCCGTGCTGTGGTTTGCTGTGGAAGGATTCAATGCTGGAGAGGGATTTGCAGGACTTTAGTCCACACACAGTGACTTCATGAAACTCAGAAATGCTCTTTTAAGGTCCCTGCTGCCACCAGCGTCCAGCTGAGGTGGAAGAGCTGCAGAGGGACTTGTTTAGAGAAAGGAGGGGAAGGTTTCAAAGGAGCAGAAAGCACGTGGTTATCTCTTCTAACAGTAATGTTTGAGTGTCTCCTTAGTTCTGTCTCCCTACAAGTCTCAGATGACCTTATCCAGTATTTCAGTTTCTCCCGGAGATTATTTGGGGGAGGAGTTGCCACCGGAGCGGTGCCTCCGAGACTGTTTGGCTTTCACTGTGTCAGAACACACTTTCTGTTTTACAGCAGTGGGAACTGACATTGTTAAGCAGGGCTGAGCAAGCCCTCAGTGCAGATAAGCAGCAAACAGGCTCTGAGCTGGTGTCAAAAGCCTGCTGTGGGTTCGGAGCACAGGACCCGCTGTTACCTACCTCAGAAAGGCGGTGTGGGGGGTCTGGGCAGAGATCAAGGGCCCACATCCAAATTTAGGGGGCTCAGGAGCCCTTTGCACCTCTCTTTGCCCCCTCCAAGTGCTCAGAGACGAGTCAGGCCCGTCCAGTTCTGAATCACACAATCACTGAGGTTGGGATGATCCTCCAGGATCATCCAGTCCAACCTTCACCCCAATCCTGCCGTGCCTACTAAACCATATCATGAAGTGCCAAGTCTGCTCGTTCTCTGAGCACTTCCAGGGGTGGTGGCTCCCCCTCTGCCCTGGACAGCCCATTCCAATGCCTGGTCACCCTTTGAGTGGAGAAACTTTCCAAAATATCCAGCTTGAACCTCCCCTAGAGCAACTTGAGGCCGTTTCCCCTTGTCCTGTCACTTGTTCCCTGGGAGCAGAGCCCGATCCCCTCCCCAGCTCCACCCCCCTGTCAGGGAGTTGGAGAGAGCAATAAGATCCCCCCTGAGCCTCCTTTTCTCCAGGCAGAAGTTACACCTCAGAAATTATTTGAAAGTCCCGATTCTTCATTTTTTGAATCACAACTCCTGCCCACCACATACCATAAAAATAGGCAGGGCTTGACTGTTCCAAGGACCTGAGAACTCAGCAGCAACAGTTCAGCCAGGCTGGGCTTGCAGGTTCTGGTCCTGCACAGCCTCCTAGACCTGAGTCACACATTCAGCTGTCTGGGTTTGCCCTCTTGGAGGCCGTTGCTCACAGTTGCTCCTCGGTCTCTTTGGGTGAGGTATGTGCTTTGTTGACTTTAATCTCAGTAACGTTTCCTTGTTATTCTTTTCCACCTCAGAGGGCGACAAGGACTTGCAGTTTTGCTTCTCCCCTCCCTCTGCTGTCCTTTGGCTTGTAGAATTAGGTATTTTTTTGGCCATGGGAATTGGCCAGTGCTGAAGGACCTTGAAGGTGAGGGGAGGGCGAGGAGAGACAGAGTTAATGCAAGTCAGGAGAGAGTGAGTGTAAAAATAGCCCTGAACTTGTCAGTTTGGTCACTGGTGGCTGGGTTAGTCATCTGGCAGGCTCTGCTGCTGCTGCTCCGAGGGATTATTTTACAGCACTGAGAACTGACATAATTTCTGTAGGGGAGAAGGGAGCAGGACGGGTGTAATGAGTGGGATACTGTCATCAGCACTTCTTTTGCACAGCAGCTGTTCTCTGTTTGGCCTCTGAATGTGGTCATTGTTGACTCTCCTTGTACACCTGCCAGGTTGTTAAGTGACTCATCACACCCAGGGTCCTGCACCCAAACGCCTCCATCCCCCTTTCCTTGGTGGTCCTGCAGAGTACCCACTCCTTCTCTCATTTTCCTGAGTCATCTCTCCTGCCAGGAGCCTCTTGGAGTAAATTGCCCCAGGCAGCTGCTCGAGGTGGGGGGGAAGAAAGGAAAGAAAAAAGGAAATTAAACAAAGGGGAAAAAAAATCTGGTGCAGATTTACTGCTGAGCCTCAAAGGTGGACCAAAAACAGTCCTGAGATCCTGGTTTTCCTGGTTCGAGTGTCCCTCCTCCTCCTGTACTAAACACCTGTATGTGTTGGCCAAGAGTTTCCATGGGTTGTTTGATGGTAGAAGTGTCCATCTGAAGGTGGAGGGATCTCTGCAGTTAAGGGGCAGCAGAGCAAAGGCTGGTTTAGAAGAAAACAACTGGTTTAACTTCTCCAGAATCCAAGGGGATCAGGGGCTAAACCAAGGTTGTATTTCCTGTGGGTTTGTATTGCAGGGAAATCCTCTCTGTGTGGCTGATTTTCACCCCACAGGATCCTGTCCCTCATTACCTTGCTTCCATGCTTCCTTATGCTTCTCCCTTTCAACCCCTGGGACATGTTTGGAGCTCCCTTTGTGCTCCTGCTCAGCTCCCCAGGGGAGGGGAGAGTCTGTTCCAGCACTGTCCTCTCTCCAACTCCACATCCCACTCATCCTGCACCCTGCAAGAACTCCACTTCTCATGGGCCTCAAGGATTTCAGAAGTGGTTGGGGGTGAAGAGGAAAGAAGGGAGGATCTCTGGACAGACAGGCTGGATGTCAAGCCTGGAAGGGAGAATGAGAAATGGATTTGGGGGCAAAGTGAGCTCAGGGAAGAAAGGAATGACCTGAGTTTTGGCCATTTGTGTGCTGTGGGAGCACAGTGTAATTCCTCCCAGGTGCACTCAAGGAGAAGAGCTTTCCTGTCTTCCCTTTTTTCCTTTGTTTTGGGGTGAATATTGTCCCTGTTTAGTGATACAGGAGTTCCCTCTTCTCCAGGGTTTCACTGGATTTCAGCTGAGGGAATGTCCCAAGAACTAAATTTCCCTTTGAAACCTGTGTGGTCTCGTGTTCTCGGTACTGAAAATATAACACTGAATATTCAGGTCTTCAGTGGTCCACGTCAGGGGTGGCAACCCTGGGGTTTTTCTCCAGCTCAGAGCTTGGGTAGGACCTTGATTTGGTTTAAATTATGGAATAATCTGATACCTCCACAGCCTCCGGTTTGTCACAAGCTGGAAGCTGCTTGTGTCTGTGAAGTATTTTGACAAATGCTTTGTTTTCCTGCTCTCCCTCAGTGTCTCTCTGAACCTGGGAAATGGCAGTGATGGGAATTGCATGCCAAGGAGCTCCTGATGCAGCTGTCAAGCACAAGAAGGAGCTCACGGCGACCGAGGGGCCGAAGGAGGCAGCGAGTGAAAAGCAGAGCAGTGTCTGCAAAGTAGAGGATTCAAAGAAGGCCATCTTTGACAGCCAGTGGAAAATCCTCAATGATGTAATCACCAAAGGAACAGCGAAAGAAGAGACAGAAGGAGGCTGTGCATCGATTTCTATCATTGCCCAGGCAGAATGTGAGTAGCAGGGCTGGCTGGGCTTCATTGAGGAGCAGGAATGTGCTCTGAGGGGTGAGGTTTCACTGCCCCGGCGCTCCTGGAGAGCTGAGGCCACATCTATTTGTAATCCCAAGTGGGGTGGAGTTGGTGACACATCCCAGGCTCATTTAGGAAGCTCATGAAATCTCCTAATAATGTGGCAGCATCCACTGGCTAAAACATAAATAACAGACCAGGGCACCTCAGCTAAACCCGTGTCCTGTGGGTCATCTGTTCTTGGCTGGCTTCTGAAAGGTGTTTAAAAACAACATAAAGCTGTCAGCTGGGAAGGAGCTGGGGGATCAGGGGATAGCTGGGAAGCTTCCTAGTGCTGGGGGAGCAGGAATGTGGCGTGGGTGGTGTGACATGACTGTGCAGTGATGTGTCTGGGTCACCGAAGGAGCGCCTTGGCAGAGCTGTCTGAGTGCAGTTGTTACTGGCAGACACTTTGCCTGGTGTTTGAGACAAGGGATGACTCTGTTTTCTCTCACACAGGTGAAAACAGTCAGGAGTTCAGCCCCACTTTATCAGAGAGATCCTTTATTGCCCACAGCAAACGTTACAGGTGAGAGAGCTCTTCACGTGAGCACATCAAGTGGCTTCGCTGCTGTGTCTGCTGACTTGGACTTGTTCCAAATCTCCCTAGCTCTGTGTGCTTACAACATTTTTTTCCCCAAACACTTCTGCCTGAGTTAGTTTTTCAGTCTGAGGCCTGGTAAGAATGTGTTTTTGCCCCAACATCTTCCTCAAACTTTTTTTTTTGTTGTGTGAGGAAAAAAATATGAGTTTAAGCACAAACCCCTTGAAACACCTTGTCTTATTGCCAGTGCCTGCAGATTTACTGGCCTTGCGGCCTCCTGCCTCCATTTCTGGATTGGCAGGTTTGTTTTGGAATGGCTGAGTGATTTTTTTTTTTTAAAGTAGAAGGGTCCAAGGCTAAATTTTCGGTCTTTTTTTATTTTTAACTGAACTTTTGAAACCGTGTTGCAGCATCCCCTGGAAAGCTGTGTGAAACTTGGGCTGCTGCTGGAAGGAGTCCTGAGGAAAGCTTTGTTTTTGGGAAGGGTAAATGAAAGGGGATGAGAGAACCTTTGCTTGATGACAGCATCAGCAGCAGGAGTTGTAGATGGAGCTGTCAAGAGAAGCTGGAAGTGGTAAAGGAGTCACAGTTGTGATGGACAAGGAGTTGCTTTTCAGGAGTCATCTGGGAGTGAGGAATGTGTGCCCTGGAGCTTCCTTGAGCACTGGAGCACTGTCAGGCAGCCCCAGCACCCTGCAGTGGGTGCCTGGCATACACAATTAGGTGCTGCTGTTTGCTGGGGCTCTCAGACACTGAACTGTGGGGTGCCTGGTTTGACAGCACCCACTGGCTTTCTGTCCCATGAGCCAACAGCAGACATGCAAAGTGACCCCTTCCTGAGGGGATTTGTCACCCAGGACTCTGCTTGTGGGATCCTTCAGCACTGAAACATCAGGAAAGGATGGAGAGAGCAGTGCTGGCTGTGAACTGCATCCCTGAGCAGTAACGGCTGCTCTGAGTCAGTGGGATGGTTTCTTCATCTGAAGATCAAATATCCTGTTTTCTCTTACAGCTTGATTCTAAAAATTCTTACCTAGAGTTAGTTAGCTCCATACAAATCTAAGGATTGGGGTGGAATCACAGAATCAGAGAGTGGTTTGGTTGGAAGGGACCTTGAAGATTATCCAGTTCTGCCCCTGACTAACTGCAGACAAATGTTCCTCTTGAGTTCCATCTCCTCCTGCAGCCCCCAGCTGGAGTGCTGCCAGGGCTGCTGTGTGTATCCAAGTGTTCTTAGAAATCTTACTGTGATACTGAGCTTCACACACCAGCACATTTTGACTTTTTAAAGCTGTTTTATTGAGTTCACTTAGTCATCCCTTTTCTTTGTGCAATCCTATTTTCCTTTCAAACAGAGCAGGCGTTGATGTTATGAACACTTTTATTAATTTAAATAATTTCTTTTCAATAGACTGCATTTACACTTCATTTCTGTGTTCACTAGAAATCAACCACAGACTGTCTCAGAGCAGCCTGGAGATGTTCAGTGCTTTCCCCTTTACTTGGTCATGTACAAGAAAGAGGCTCCAGGAGAGCTGAAGGGGGACTTGGGACAAGGGATGGAGGGACAGGACACAGGGAATGGCTTCCCACTGCCACAGGGCAGGTTAGAGGGGATATTGGGAAGGAATCCTTCCCTGTGAGGGTGGGCAGGCCCTGGCACAGGGTGCCCAGAGAAGCTGTGGCTGCCCCTGGATCCCTGGAACTGAACGAGGCCAGGCTGGATGGGGCTTGGAGCAACCTGGGCTGGTGGAAGCTGTCCCTGCCCATGGCAGGTCTTTAAGATCCCTTCCAGCCCAAACCATCCTTTCCATGATCCAGCCTTGTTGTCAATCCCAAATCCAGTCAGATCCCAAACCATTCTATGGTCCAGTCTTGTTGTTCCTTGCAGAGTTTGTAAACACTGGGACACTCTCTCTTTCCTTCCCCTGCCCGCATTTCTTTCACACCATCATGCCAGCCTGGATCTCGAACTTACACAGAAAGCACCCAGTTGTGTTTTAGCTGTCTGTTCTTTGGCTCTCAGGAGGCAGAGTGCTTGCTCTGGGGGCCAGGGGTGTTGCCTGAGCTGTGCTCTCACATCTCAAAGCCCTGTTTTGGTCTCCAGCAGCCGCTCGGACAGCCTCGACCAGATCCCCAACAATGTGGCCCACGCCACCGAGGGGCAGATGGCCCCCACCTGCTGGAGGGGCAGGCACAGGGGCAGGGCCAGGAAGAAAAGGCACAAGAAAAGATCCAAGCTGAAAGGACAACCTGCCAGTGGTGGCAGGAGAAGTCCCAGAACTCCAGAACAGGAGAGCTGCACCCCCATTCCCGTCCAGGTGAGAATCCTGGACCTTCCCCTCCTGCTGTGGGGACCCCTGTGAGCTCCTAACAGGTGAATTTTGGGTGGTTATACCGAGATTCCTCCTCAGCTGTTTTGTTTTCTTTTCTAGGAGGATGAAGCACACCCAAGTGCTCTTTACAGGAACAGTTTTTGGGCTTCAGAATTTAGCAAGGACTCGGTTTATGACCCGCTGTCTTTTGAGAAACCCGACAGAGCTCTGTCCACGGGCAAACCCCCTTCCCCGAGGAGCCACTACAAAACTGAACTGCACAAGCTCATCAGCCCCATTCAGTGCCTTAATCATGTTTGGAGACAGAGGGACACTGTCCCCCAGCCTGAAACTCTGCATCCCTTTCCCTACAACATCCTACCCCCCCATTTCCCACCTCTGGACGGTCCTCTCCCTGCCAGGAAGCGGAGTGCTCTGGAGTCCTGCTTCCCTGCTGACCTCAGCTATCAGGACAGTCGCCTCTCTGGCCTCAACTTAGAGTACCCTTTCCCCAAGTGCATCAGCCAGTCCCTGAAAAGCAGCTCAGACAAACTCTCCATGGAGGAATATTTGGTGGATGCCTTGAAGGGCAGCGTGAGCTTTGGTGAACCCCAGAATTTAGCCAGCCTGGCCAAGACCTGGAGAGGAGGTGGGCTGGAGCCCCGGGAGCAGTGCTGTGAAGAAAGTGCCAATGAAGGCGTGCTGCTGAACGAGGTGATCTCCTTAATGACTGGCCCACACAGGGGATGGAGCCTGTGACCTTGGTGTTGTTGGCACCGTGTTTTAACCAGCTGAGCTCAGCTCAGGGTTGTCTCTGCAGGATGTAGAGCCCTGTCTGTCTCAGATTTTGGCCCTTCTCTGTGCCCACTCAGCAGACACACAGGCCTGTGTCTGAGCAGGGCTGCCGTGCTCAGTCAGGTCCTCTCTGCTGGCCGTGCAGGAGCCCAGGCCCTGCAATATTTATTGCCTCTGGATGGCCTGGGCCGTGGCACAGACAGAAACCAGGCCTGGGTGGATGTGGAGGGGCAGGAGGGATGTCTGTGCCGCTGCTGGGAGCCAGGAGCTCATCCATCACCCCTTGCCAAACACAGGGCCGGGCCACAGCAAATCATGTAAATCCTAAGGCGTGATTCACTTCTGAACTCAGTTCTCTCTTGCCACCTTAAGCTCCTCTGAGAGGACTTCTCTGGAACCAGTGACCCTGTCAGTGTTGTCTGTGGAGTTCAGGGTGTCACTTACCTGCCTGAATGTATTTGCAGTGTCACCTGAGGCACAGTCTCCATCTGCTGACTGCAAAAAAGCTTTGGCTCACACTCAGTGTCTGCATTTAGTCACAAGGATCTTGGTTTGCTGTAGGGTTTAGCTTTGTACTTGATGTCCTGCACGAGAAGGGAAGACTTTGGAGCTCCAAAGCCATCCAAATACTGGTGGCTTTTCTTTACAGCCCTAAATTTAAATCAAACAGAGCCCACAGAAATCAAGTGGATTGATCCTGTGTCATTTAACCTGAAGCCTATGACAGAAGTAATTCTGCACAGGGATCTTTAGAGGGGTGCTGTGATATCACTGTGCTGCTTCTGGAAATGTTGACCTCTGTCTGTGCAGCTCAACATTTAAGTGTTTTGTTTTGTGGTTTGTGTTTATTTTTTAATTTGCTTCATCTTGTTTTCTGATCTGAACTTCCAGAAGCTGAAGCCAGTGGATTATGAGTACAGAGAAGAGGTTCATTGGACCAAATGCCACGGTTCCTTGGGCATTGGCTCCTTTGGAGAAGTGTACAAGATAGAGGACAAACAGACAGGATTCCAGTGTGCTGCCAAAAAGGTAAAGATGTGAGAGAGAGGAGTCTTTCCTGGCACAAGAAGGCACATGGAGATAAATCTCCTCCCAGGGTGAAGTGCTGCTGCAGTTGTGTCCAAGGAAGAACTTCAGGGTGATGGCAGGGAGAGAAGCACATGGAGAACCTGTGTGTGCACAGGGGTCAAGCTTAGCAGCCAAAATTAAGTTCCTTTGGCCTTAAAGTGATCTTGGGTGCTGGGCCAGGCCAAGAGTAGGGAGTTCTGAGGGACTGGAGTGACTGCAGGGGACAAAGAGCTGTGGGAGTTGTCTGCTGATGTAATTTATCCTCATCCTCAACCAAGGCTGGTGTCAGGGGTGACATGGCAGCCGTTCCCCTGGTGGAAAAGGAATAAAGCAGGAAAAAAACCCAAGCACTGAAGGCAGAGAGAGCTTTGGTGTGCTCACAGTGCTGGCACATCCTAACCAGGTGCTGCTGTCCCAGATGGATGTGTGTTTTTCCAGAAGGTGGAATCCTTTTTGCACCAGGAGATGCCACTGTCACATGATGCAGGAAGCAGGTGGACTAGAACTTGGATCAGGGTGCTGATTTTCAGGCTGCCATGGGGGCCCCAGGGCTGCAGGCAGAGGGGCACTGCAAGATGAGGAGAATATGAACTGCTTTATTTAGACTAGAATAGTTTCATCCCCGCTTCAAGCTGATGTTTCTCACATTCCCCCTCTAGAAAACTTCACCCAGCGTGTGGGAAGTGCTTGTCTTGAGCACAAAAAAAAGAATATTAGATGCAGAAAGAACTGGAACTTGCATTTTTCAGTGCAAAATGTTCCCTTTTCCCTCTTTACCCTGGGCTCCATGTGTTGCCTGGGGAAGGATGGAAGTGGCCAGACGACCAGTTCTTTATCCATTTCAGGTGTCAGCTGTAGAAACAAACTAATCCCTGTTCTGCATCCTCACAGCTTGCATGTGGAATTCTAGGCTGACTCAACCAGCTTGCTTTCTATTCTCCATTCTGCAGATACACAATCTGGGGAGAAAGATCTGTTCCTAGAGGGCTGTGCTTTCAGGAAGGAGGATGGTTGTGCTGAAAAGGGAAACTGGTGTGCTGAAATGAGAGTAGGAGAGGCTGGAGTCTTTCAAAGTGTCAGCTTTTTTCCCTAAATACTGGAGGATTTCGAATTATGCTCCTTTACATGTCAGAAACGCATCTTTTAAGAGCAAACTCTGAATCCAGAGAGTTCTGAGGTGCAGGTTGGACACTTCCCTGTGATGTTTTTCCTTTTCCATGAGTAACTGTCTGCAATTCCTGCTGCCTGCCTGTGTTAGGAGGGGACTACCTGACCTTCTTTCACCAGGCTTGGTGTTGGAGGCACCTGCTCTCCGAATTCTTGAGGTGAAAGAAAACTAACTATAGCTGGATTGCTGACAGTGAAGAAACATGAGGCATCCTTTCCCACCAGAACCTTAATGACTCATGTTTTCCTTCTGGTCTTTATAGCAAATTCTTGCTTTATTTTGCTTGGCCGAATTCAGGGTTTTTCTTTAACTGTTTTCAGGATGAACACCACCTAAAACAGTGACTGTGCACACTTGTAGCTCTATTTCATATTCACTCCTGCTTGGAGAGAGTTGAATTTTTGCCAAGTATTGCACCACCCTTAACTTTTTCCCCTCTTTCCTGAAAGCAGGATGTTCAGCTGTCAGAATTATCCTTGTGCTGAAACAGAAATTACCTCCCTCCTGAAGCTTCCTAGTCCTCAGCTGCAAGCTGGAGGCACTGCAGCCTGGCTTTCTGATAAACCTTCACTTTTCTCAGAGCCTGAGGATTTAGGGACTAGTTCAGATCACCCTGAGTGTTCCCACTTACTGCTATACCCACTGTTGAGGAAGGTCAGAGAATCGCAAAGCTGGAAAAGACCTCTCAGATCGAGTCTAACCTTTAGATCATCAAGCCCAGTTAATCATCCTTGTGCCTCTGGTGTTACCCAGCCATCAGAGAAGGGCTGTTCTGGCAAGATTGATCCCAGGATTTGCTCAGTGCTGCCTTGTTTGCCCAGGTCCAGGTGGAACACTTCCGAGCAGAGGAGCTGACGACGTGCGCGGCGGTGACGAGCCCCAGGGTGGTGCCCCTGTATGGTGCTGTGAAGGAAGGCCCCTGGGTGACCATCTTCATGAAGCTGATGGAGGGTGAGGAAGGAACAGCACAGTGCAGTGGACACTGATCTCCTCTTCCTCCTGCCCCAGTTTTAATCTGTTAGTTCTTTGATGTCTCCGGAGTGTTAATACCCGAGCGGGGTGGGAGAGGTGTGTGTGATCCCTGCTGGACCAGCAAGGGGCTTTCTGGGGGGGAATAATTCCCAGTCCCACCCCACTCCAGTTCCAAATGTCTCTGTCTTGATCAGCAGCTGCCAGTTCTCACTAAAACATGCAGCTGGTGCTGGTTTTTGCTTCATGGCACTGAAAAAGGGGATACTGTCCCAGCAAACTGAGGTCCTTCCATTGCCTGATGCTCTTTTTCCAGCCAGGACCATGGAAAATGGGCTGGGAAAAATCAGCTGGTGATCAGTAGCACCCAGAAATGTCTGATCTGATCACAGAGCAGCTGCTTTTGCTCCAAAACAACACTGTTAAACTAACACTAAGCAAAAAGCTTCATGAACAAGGCTGGTTTCTGTGGGCAGCAAGAACTCTGGGGATAACCAGAAGGAACAGACCCCTGTGTGGAAGATCAGAGCTGTCAGACCTGGAAATCCTCCCTTTTTCATTGGAAACAACCAGGAGAGCTGATGATGCTGGAAGGAATTTAAAGATAAGCTAACATGGACTCTCTGGGTTCCTTTCCAGGTGGCTCATTAGGGCAGCTCATTAAACAGAGTGGCTGCCTGCCAGAGGACAGAGCCCTCAGCTACCTGGGCCAGGTCTTAGAGGGGCTGGAGTATCTTCATGCTCAAAACATTCTCCATGGAGATGTCAAAGGTAGGGGTGGTGCTTGAGGTACCTCGTTCTTCCCTTTTCCTTAGAAGAGGTTTGGGGATTAATTCTGGGATTACTTACTGGGTTTTGAGGTCTGTGTTTGAACTTAGAGTTTCCCCTGGTCCTGAACTGCTGGGAATGTCATATTTGTCACCTCTGTCTGTCCTCCAGTGGGGCTGACAGGCTGCTTGCCCAGGCTGCCCCACCACTGGGGTACAAGAATCCCCAGGGCAGGTAACTGGTCGTTTATAAGTAGAGATCACTGTAGCTCAATACTTGTTTAAGCCAGTGACACTCCACAGGAGCAACAAACCCTTTTGGGCTCAAAGAAGCCTGTAGTTCTCTGGGGTTTTGATGCTTTTCCTCCATCTCAGTGACCAAAACACAGAGGAGACTGATGAAACTTCTCTCTGCAGCTGAGAACGTGCTGCTGTCCGACGATGGGAGCAGAGCCCTGCTGTGTGACTTTGGCCACTCTGCTCACCTTCACCCTGATGGGCTGGGGAAGTGCCTGGTCACAGGTGAGGCTTTGCTGCTGCCTTTCCCAAGAGCTGCCCTCCTGACTCATTCTTTCTAGAGAACATTCACCTACTGGCTCATTTGCAAGCATGTCTTCCAGCCCCAATATTGCTCACAGTGTTACTGTGGATTGCATCCCACTGCCAGCCAAAGGGGCCTCAGATTTGGGAGGGGATGGTCCTTATCTCCCAAGTTTTTTATAAGGTTATGTCAGCATTTGTTGCTTTGTCCCTGCAAGAAATCACACTGAGACTTTAAAATCCTCCTCTGACTCGTTGTGTAACCTCACCAAAGGGCTGGGGAAGAATCCTGACATCCACTAAAGCAAAATGCCCTTTTTTTTTTGGTCAGTTAGGTTTTACAGTGCTTCTTAATGCAGCTGTTATATGTTTTCTAATATCAAGCCTCCCAGATTTGCTTGGGAGAGGAGTTTAATCCTTATTCTATGTGTGAGGGATGGGTCTGATAAGGACCTGGAGAGGGACTGGGACAAGAGATGGAGGGACAGGACAAGGGGGAACTATTTTAAGCTAAAAGAGGAAAGATTTAGATGGGATATTGGGAGAAATCCTTCCCTGTGAGGGTGGGCAGGCCCTGGCACAGGTTGCCCAGAGAAGCTGAGGCTGCCCCTGGATCCCTGGAAGTGTCCAAGGCCAGGTTGGACAGGGCTTGGAGCAACCTGGGCTGGTGGAAGGTGCTCATGGCAGGAGGTGGAATGAGATGAGCTTTAAGGTCCCTTCCCACCTTCTCTGGAGGTGACTTGTCTCTCCCTTCAGCTGACAGGACAAGGATTCTGCCTTAAGCTTCCCACCTTGAACTGGGAGTGTTCTCTGGCTTACAGTGAGCTTCCCAGCAGTGAGTTTTCTTCCTCCTGCTTTTAGGGAACTACGTGCCAGGCACAGAGACCCACATGGCCCCCGAGGTGGTGATGGGGAAGCGCTGTGACTCCAAGGTGGACGTGTGGAGCAGCTGCTGTATGATGCTGCACATGCTCAACGGGTGCCACCCCTGGACCCAGTACTACAACCACCCCCTCTGCCTGAAGGTGAGTGACCCAGCCCCTCTCCAGAGCCAGCAGATGAGCTGCCAAAGCTTCTCATTCCTGGCCAGGGAGCCAGCTGGGTGTCTGACATGGTGCCAGCCTTGCTTGGGGAGCTCAGCATTCCCCATGCCTCTGCTCCTTTCTTACCCTGCTCATGACTTGGGTGTGACTTTTTAACCATTCAGCTGTAATAAAATTACTGCCCAGGTCTCTTTTAGTGCTTTCATTTCAACTGGAAACGCTCGGGGGGGCGGGAAGAACCTTCCTGAAATCAAATGAAGCCTCTCTGGTGTAACCTCTTTCACTTCCTGTTTGTTACACAGATCGCTAAAGAGCCGCCTCCTCTGAGGGAAATTCCACCTTCCTGCAACCCTCTCACTGCTGAGATCATTAAGCTGGGGCTGGAGAAGGAGCCTCTCCAGAGGGCATCTGCAGCAGAGCTCAAAACTAAGACCAGCGTGGCACTTGAGGAAGGTAGAAATGTCCTAATGCAGCTAAAGCTTCACCTCCCCACTGGCAGAGTTGCTGGACATGTCAGAGCCATCCCTTGGGGAGCACCAGCCTGTTTTGCTGCCCAGTGTGTCGTTTCCACAGGTTTCAGCACGGATGGATGTGTTGGGTTGATGGCTTTTGCCCACAGCTGAGTGCTTCTCACCCAAATAAATTAGAGTTTCCTGTGTGCTGCCACGTGCTCTTCCTTCTCTGCTGGAGGAGTTGTTGTGCTCTCTGTGGGTTTCTTCAGGTGCTGGGCCTGGGCTCGTGGCAGCTGAAGCATCAGCTGCAGCTGGAGAGCCTTGACATGAGCAAAACTGCGAGCAGAGGTTTGTTGCATCCTCGGCTGTAGCTCATGCCTGTGGTCCAGTCTTGCCTCTAAGACTGACCATAATTTATTTCAACTTAATCCTGCTGGGTGGTTCTGTAATACAGCAAGAATTTGAGGAGGTGTCTGGTTGTGCCCTTTGGGGAAGCAAATACACTTCAGAAACTCTTCCCGTGAGGGAAAACTTTTATATCTTTTTTTTTCCCCTCTATTTGATAATGTTTGATGTTTTTTTGCTTTTGCAGTGGGAGGTGTGAGAAGCCCCTGGAAAGGCGAATACAGAGAGCCCAGACGTTTATCTCTGAGCAAAGAAAACAACCCCCAGACATCCCTGTCCCCTACAGCCAGCCCAGTTTCTGAGACTGCTTCTGACCCAAAATTGTCAGTCAAAGCCTCCTGTGCCAGCCCAGTCCTGCCACCACCATCCCTGGAGCAAACACAGGAGGCCCAGGGAACCCCTTGGAATGAGGACAAGGAACTACCTGAGCCCTGGGATCCCCCACCTTTGTCCTCAACTCCTGTGCCCCTGAGGAGCTGCAGCCACGTGGAGAGAGCCACGACCATTTCAGAGCAGGAGCTTCAGCAGCTGGAAATCGGTGAGCACTGGGCTGGGGAAGGGATATCAGCTCTTTGCTTGAGAGCAGGATAAAGATACAGCTGCCTTCTCTTGGCCCTCCTGACAGTTATTTTTGGGTTTCCAGCTTGGATGTCGTTTTTGTTCACAGTTCCTTTCTCGTTACACAGATTGCTCAACCTTCCTCTAAATTACCAAAACTAGTAGTTCTTAACCAATTAAATACCCCACAGAGGTAATGAACAGGATTTCCTTCCACTGAGCAGGGGAGGGACCTTCTGAGAGGTGCAGAAACCTCTTAGAAAACAGTCCATTTCAGACTTGTGTTCAAGTGCACCATGTAAATCAGTGCCAGAATCCCAGTTTCACCTGGAATTTTAGGTTTCAAACACCACTCTTTTAACAAAGGGGTAAGCCAGGGCTGATAACAAAGGGATGGCAGATGTCAAGCAGAGCAGTGCAGTTAAAATCAGCCTGCAACTGTTTTGTTCTGAGCACTGGAAAACCTGCAGCCACTAGCCAAAGAATTTGGTGACCAGCAGCAATCCTGAACTGGAGGAGCAGCAGTAAATTAGTGTGGCCAGTTCCATTGCCTCAGTATAACACAACATTTCAGGGGTTTTTTTTCCTCATATTTTCTTAATTTAAAACTCCAAAAGGTGGCTTAAAATGTTAACTGTGTCAGGGAACTGAGGAATAGCATTTTAAGGGTTGCTGAGGGCTTCAAGTGGCTTTAGATCTCTCTCAGCAGCCTTTGAAGGGCTGGATACTGTCAGTGCAACTTGCTGCAAGAGCTGAGTGCGTCCCTTTGACCTTTCCCTGGGCAGGTGCATCTACAGTGACATCTTCCAGGTGTCAGAATGGGCAAGAACTGGGACATTTTGGGTGATTCATGTCATTGCACAATCCCTTTTTGTCCTTTCTGGCTCAGTTTGCCTGCCCTCAGTGCTGGCTGTACCCTCTGCTCAGAGCTGTGTGTCGTGCGTTTCTCTGACACCAGTTCATCACCTAAAGCTGAAGGAGCTTTGGGAATCAATTGCAGATGAGAGGGACAGGAAACGCTGGAAATGTCTTCCCTTCTCTTGTTTCTGCTGCAGAACTGTTTCTGAACAGCCTTTCCCAGCCTTACTCCCTGGAGGAGCAGGAGCAGATGCTCTCCTGCCTGAGCATCGACAGCCCCTTCGTGTCGGACGCCAGCGAGAGGGTGAGTGGGGATGGAGGCAGGGATGGGAGTTTCCTCTGGAAAACTGGGAGCTGTGACCAGCAGAGATCTGGATTTTCTCACTGTTGGTGCTTTTTGACACCCAGTTTCCTGGGAGGAAAGCTTTGTCCTGGCACAGAGGGGTGTTGAGGGTTGTGGTTGTGCACTGTCCAGCCTGGATCCTGCCCTCCAGAGGCTCTCCTGTGCTGTCTGCTCATTCAGGAAGCTCCAAGTGTGTGGATGTGGAAAATCTCAGCAGCCTTGACCCTCTGTGTGCAGGGAAGGGAGCTGGGGAAGCAGTGGTGGGTGCAGGAGCTGCTCCAGGCTGGACCAGGCAGCTGTGCAGGGTCTTCTTCTGGCCACCAATGGCAAGTTTAGGGCAAGACCAGAAGAATGGGGCAGGAAAACAGAGACCAAATCCTGGCTATTCATTCCCAGCATCTGGATCTGTTCTCCTTGATCTTACTTTAACCCACTGATGCTAATGAATGCACAGTCCAAGATACTGAAATGCTAATTTTAATAATTGTGGTTTGCTCTGTCTCTGGTGCTCCTAAGGCAGGGAATGCCAGTGAGAAACGCTGAGCTAACCTTGTTGGACCAAGGGAGGACAAAAGCCCTTCAAATCATAGTTTCCAAAGACATGGAGTCCCAAATTGTGCAGCCTGGCATCTGCAGGAGTCAGCCCTGGCTGGGAGCAGCTTTGTGTGCTGTTTCTGTCCCTCTTCTCAGCCTTGCAGGGCTTTTTGTGGAGGCACATGAATGCTGCCTGACTCACAGCCCGGCCTTAGATCCCCGTGGATTTCCACCTTTTCCTTTAATGCTTCCCTCCTGCAAGCTCATTTTCTTTTAGGAGCCTTTTGACAAACTTGTGGTTGTTTCTGCAGAACTCCATGAAGGCTTCTCAGAGCTTGAGGGACACTATGAGCTCTGGGATTCATTCCTGGAACAGCCAGGCAGACGGGCAGAGCTTCAGCTGGAACAACCTGCTGAGCCGTGGCCGGCACACGGACACCCCCAGCTACTTCAACGGTGGGTCTGGGTGGCCACAGGTGGGACAAACGGGCAGGAATCATTCCCTCAGTATCCGGAGGGACTGGGAAATGGGTTCTTTGAGCTCTTTTTACCCTTCAGTTGCTGTGTCAGCAGAGACCCTCCTAAGGACGGGTTGTGAGGAGCCTTCCCGGAGGTTGTGATTGGTCCTTCCCGATCCAGGGAAGTTCCTGAACACACCGAGCCTGTTGAGCTGTGTGTGCCCTGCCCTGTGTGTTCAGCTTGCCTTGTGCAAGGATGTGTGTTTGATAACCACGAACGTCCACAAAGTGATTCTGAGGGCGCGTTGTGCAAAATCAAGGCGTCCCTTCAGCTGCTTTCCTGCTAAAAGCAGCTCTGCTCTGAGTCACTGTTGTCTTCAGGAAGCTCCATGCTCGGCAAAAGACCTACGTAAAGGAGATGCTCAGTGACAAAAAGGAGTTCTTCCCCCTGTGTGTTGCTTGTCAGTTCTGCTGCGGACTGTGAGGTCGTAACCACTCCTCTTGTGCATATTCCAGGAGTGAAAATCCAGATCCAGTTGCTCAGTGGAGAAAATTTACACATCAGGGATTTCCACAGGAAAAAGGTGGGAGACATTGCCACGGGGATAAGCAGCCAGGTGAGACACAGACTGGGAGTTGAGTGATTGCTTTTGTCTGAGGAGTGATTTCTTCCCTAGCACAGTCTCATAACACCTGAAATCCAGGGACCAGGAGTTGTTCAAGGGCCCCAGTGACAACTTTGGTAACAGAATTTCAGTGCTGCTGTCATGAGTGTGGTGCCAGAGGATGTTTTTTGAATCACTGAATCATTAAGGACGGATAAGACCTCCAAGATCATCCAGTCCAACCTTTGAGCAAATCCCACCATGCCCACTAAACCCTATCTTGGCAGTGCCACCTCTCCTTGTTTTTTGATCACTTCCAGGGATGGTGACTCCATCACTGCCCTGGGCAACCTGTTCCAGTGCCTGATCACTCTTTAGTGAAGAAATTTTCCTGATATAAAACCTGAATCATAAGCCATTGCTAATTGTCATAGGGACAACAGGGATCTGCACCTTAGGAAGTGCCAGTGCTGCAGCTTAAAAAGTCCTTTTCCTCAACTATAAAGCTGAATTCTTTCCCCTCTCCCTAAAGAGGAATCACTGTGTGCCTTTTTCACCCCGAGCAGTAGCATCAGCTCAGGGAAACAGGCTGTGTTTGGCTGTGGTGCTTCCACGGTGTTTGTTTGGAGGAGATGTTGGCACACTCCAGTGAACCTCTCTGTGGGCATCCCTGGCAGCCCCTGAAAGAAACTCTCAGAGTGTCTGTGGGACTGTGACTCATCTGAGTGTAAAAAGTGCTGTAAGAGGGGTTGCACCAGCCCAGAAAACGTTCCAGGGGTGCTGGTTCTCTTTGGTGGACTTATAAAGTCAAATCCCACCGACCTAAGAGTTCACTGACCCGAACACAGGCAGCTCAGGAACCCCCCAGAGCAGTTTGACAGCAGGGTGGGCACTGCCCTGTCCAGTCCTGAGACACTTCCTCGCAGGAGAAGGTCAGGATGTTCCTGCCAAGCCCGAGCCTCTCCCTGAGCTCTTTCGTTGCACTGGGAAGCTGTTTGCTGGGGGTGATAAAGGGGTAGGATGCTCTGAAGGAGGCTCCAAGTGCCACTCTGTGTGTTCTGCTCCCCAGATCCCAGTGCCTGCCTTCAGCCTGGTCACCAAGGAGGGGCACCCCGTGCACTATGACATGGAGGTGCCTGACTCTGGCATCGACCTGCAGTGCACGCTGGCCCCCGACTGCAGCCTCAGCTGGGCCTGGCGCGTCAAGCACGGCCGGCTGGAGAACAGGCCCTGAGGCCCTGCCTGGCTCGGAGGTTTTCACCTCGTGGAAAGAAGGGATCACAACAGCTTCCAGCCTGCCCTGCCGTCGTGGAGCGCCGGGTCTGCAGCGGGACGGCCGCGCCCGGACCTGGCTCCTGCCGCCCGTTCTGCCCCAGTTCCGAGGCGCGTCCTGAGCTCAGACGTTCCCCAGGACAGTGGGAGTTACTTGTTTTGGGTGTGAGTGTTAGAGCTTGAGGACGGTGGGTGGAAATTCCTGCTTTTCAGAGGAATGTGGTGGTGCTTTTCAGGAGGGCAGGGTGGGGGGTTGGGTGAGAACTGTGGCTCAGCCACCGGGGTGAGGCCGGGAGCTGCTGGGCTCACTCAGGGGAGGAGGTTGGGTGCCCTCAGTGCAGCTGGGGTTGGTTGTGTTCAGAGGAGCTGCCTGACTTCCTTCCAGATGGAGGCAAAAACACTTCTGTAGGCTTTGGGGAGCATCATCTCCACCTCCAGCCTATTGCAGGGGGAGAATCGACAGCAGGAACTGGCTGGTTCTTGGTTTCACCTCCCACCCTTCCCCGCAGACGTTTCCTTCTTGAATCAGAAAAGAACTTTGTTCCCAGAAAGAGCTCTGCTTGCAGCTCCCACTTGCAGGTCTTGGAGGAGCTGGTGCTCTCTCTGGTGTCTCTGGCAGACAGGGCAGGAGGAGGGTGTGGAATTCCTCGGTGGGAAGGTGGAGGGGCTGTCCCTGCATCCTGCTCCCACTGCTCAGGTGGGACCTCAGGTGAACAGTCCCATCCAGGCAGCTCCCCGGGAAGGGGAGGGGATGGTGGCTCTGTCAGCTCTGACAGGGCTGAGTTTTGCTGCAGGGTTGATATAAATCTCCCTCCCAGCTGCCAGGGCTGAGCCCAGTGCCCAGCTCTGTTGGCCCAGCCTGGCCTCACGAGGCTTCCCACCCTGCCGTCATTCCCAGCTGGGTTCATGGAGTGGGATAGGCAGCTGGGCCCCCAATGCCTTAAAGCTTTGAACTGTTTTTTTTTACTGATTTGTGAATGTTTGGAACATGCTGAAACCTCACAGGCCAAATACAGGTGGGTGGGTGTTGTTCATCCTTCCCCAGGGAGGTGTGAGCCCTGAGTGTGCTTGTTCAGGGCTGCTCCCAGGCCTGGCCCACCTGGAAATCACAGCCCCTCGTGGTGGCTGTGGCTCTCCCAGAGCTCTGCAACTGCAGTGGCCTCCAAGCAGGGGCTCTGCATCCAGGCTGAGCAGAGAAACAGGTCCTGAAAAGCCAGGTGGGCCCTGCTGGATCCACGGAGGTCTGGGGGACACAGTGGGGCAGGAATGCTGGCAGTTTTCCCAAGTGAAGCTCACTTGGAAGGTAGCTGGGGAAAGTTCAATTCTGGGCCTCCTTTTTGAGGACCAGCACTCCTTAAACAAGGAATGCTCTTCCCTTTGATCTCCCAGAACATGGGCTGGTTTTGCCACACCAGGCAGTGACACCCTTAGTCAGAAAACTCCAGTTGTTGATGTAATAAAAAAGTGGAGCCCTTGAAGAGAAATGAAACCTGTCACCACTCTGGGTATATTTTTTTATAGCACTTTTTGTTCTAAAGCACTTAATATGTTGTCCAAAATAGGCACCTAATTATACCTGCAATGCCACGTTCAGAGGCTTTTTTAGTAAATAATTAACACATTACACACATGTCTTCCAAGAGGGAGTGGGGGAAGGGGTAGGTTCGCTCCATTCCTTTTTGAGGTGCCATAAACTGCTCAGAATTGAAGCTCTGGAGCAGGAGGGAGCAAAGTGCCTCTTCCAGGGTTCCTGGGAGCTCCCAAGCACGTGCCTGGCTCCCTCTGAGAGGGAAAACCCTCCTGGTTGTTTCTGAGGAGCCTGTGGTGATGTGTCACTCCCAAAGCAGGGTGGGTTCCACCCCAAAGGCTGCACCTCGTGCTGCTGGTGCCTGTGAGGTGCCCCCACGTCCTGGTGTGTGGGGCTGGAGCAGCAGGACTGGCTGCAGGACTCTGCCCTTCATCCACAGCATTAACCTCAGCTCAGGCCACCTGCAGGAGGCTGGGAGGGCAGGAACCCCTCCCTGCTGTGCCTGGGGGTGCCTGGAGGTGTCCCTGTCCTCCAGGTCAGTGTGTGCTGCACCTCCCCCCGGCATTACCCAGCACCTCTTTGTGCCGTGCAGAGCCCTCGGTCCTGTTTTGCTGCCAGGCTCCAGCAGGTTCCTGCAGGTTGCCAGCACTGCTGGCAGACCCCTGGCTGGGTGACACTGCTGCCTGCAAGTGGGGAGGTTTCGTAACGAGAGTTTAGGACAGAACCCCGGCTCGGGGCGAGTGGGAGTGATAAACACAGATGGCTCTTGTCGTGCGGCTCCTTCCGAAAGTCTGGAAAAAAACTCGCTGTTGGTGAGGGAAGACGGAGCTGAGGAGCAGTTTGGGATGGGCAGCACTGCTGTGGGGGAAGGTGCCGGAATGAGGAGCTTGCGTGGAACGAATGACACTTTATAAAACTGTGATTTCTTGACCTGCATTTTCACAGGGGAAAAAAGAAATAATAAAGCTAAAAAAAAATAAAAAAGGATTCTTTTTATTCTCGTTGTTGGTGGTTTGATACATTTTCCAAGGAACGAGAGGGTGGTGCTGAATGAGAGATTTTTCAGGAAGAGGAGCCTGGGCCTGGTCTGATGAAATTCTGCTATGTATTAATTAGCCTTGGATTTGGGGGGTGCAGGGAGAGGTCAGGGAGGGTGGTTGGCACTGAACAGGCTCCCCAGGGTTTGGTCATGGTCCCAAGGCTGCCAGAGCTCCAGGAGTGTTTGGACATTGCTCTGAGGGACAGGATGGGATTGTTGGGTGTCTGTGCAGGGCCAGGGGTTGGAATCCATGATCCCTGTGGGTCTGTCCCAGCTCAGGATATTCTGTGATTTCTGGGGATGAAGAGGCAGCAATAACTGATGGATCTAAGCACAGGCTTTGCTGCATATCCTGACATATCTCCTTCCAAAAAGACAGTCCCTTTCCCTCCCTCATTCCAGGGGATTTGCTGCACCAGGAGCTGCTCTGTCTCCTGGGGGGTGCAGCAGGTCCAGGCTCCAGGGCAGGGCTGAGGCAGCAGAGCTCTGCAGAGTCCCCACAGCCCTGGCTGCTGCTGCAGGAGCTGTTTGTCTGCCCTGAGCTGGTGCCCTCCTGTAGCCCAGCCCAGGGGCTGGGGGTGCCATGGTGAGGAGGACAGGTATCTCAAAACACTTTTTGCTGTCATGCACCCACAGGTGTGTGCTGTGGGCACAGAACTCACATCAACTGGCCACAAAAACGTGGTGGTGGTTTGTTGCTGGAATCACAGGTTGGTTTGGGTTGGAAGGGACCTTAAAGCTCATCTCATTCCATCCCCTGCCACGGGCAGGGACACTTTCCACCAGCCCAGGCTGCTCCAACCTGGCCTTGGACACTTCAAGGGATCCAGGGGCAGCCACAGCTTCTCTGGGCAACCTGTGCCCCACCCTCACAGGGAAAGGGTTTCAGTCTAATCTAAATCTCTTTAAGTTAAAAACTGCTCCCCCTTGTCCTAGAACTGTCTGCCTGTGTAAAAAGTTGCTCTCTCTGTTTTTATAAACCCTCTTTAGGCCTGGAAGGGGCTCTCAGGTCTTCCTGGACCCTTCTCTTCTCCAGGTGAACCCCCCCAGCTCTCCCAGCCTGGCTCCAGAGCAGAGGGGTTCCAGCCCTCAGAGCATCTCCGTGACTTTCTCTGGACTTGATCCAACAAGTCCTTCGTGTTCTGAGGACCCCAGAGTTGAACACAGTGGCCCAAGTGGGGTCCCACGAGGGCAGAGTGGAGGGGAGGGCTTAGACTTCCCTGTAAAGGTACAGCTCAGCTTAGGGAAGGACCATCCATCCCCTCTTGGCTCCAAGCACAGCCCAGCCCAGGGTAGAACAGCCCATGTTGGGCTTTGTCCTGGACCTTGGTCCTTCCTTCCCTCCTCCTCTCCATCCTTTCCTCCCTCCCTCCTTCACAGCATCCCCCCCTCCCTGCAAACCAACCTTCTCCCAGACCAAGTCCTTTATTCCTCTGAGACATTTTATTACCAGTTCTGCTTTAGAATTAAACAGGCCTTCAGTATATAAAAATAATGTATACAAATGAGCAGTTAATGGTTTACATTTCTGGCTTAAAGGCATTTATAAGTTACACATTCATTTCCCACCCCTCCCCGGGTGACACGGAGCCGGCGCTGAAGCAGCTTAAATACAGCGGGAAGCAGCGGCTGCTCTGGGCTGAGCTGGGCTAAAGCTGGGATAGCGAGGAGGGACAGAGGAGGGACAGGAGGAGGGCCAGGAGGAGGGCCAGGAGGAGGGAGGTGCAGCCGCATCCTCGCAGCGGGGGCCGTTCCACCAAGTGAATGCACTGCGGGGTTTCATTGCCACAGTGCGGGGCCGGGGAGGGGGGGGGGGGGGGGGGGGGGTCGCGCGGCCCCAGCGGGGCCGGGGCGGGATGGGGTGGGCGGGGCCAGTGCGGTACCGGGAGGCTCGTCAGCTCTCGGGCCTCCCTGGTGGCAGCAGCGAAGCCGCAGCCTTTGGGATCGTGTTTGCTGGAGGCTGCCCCGCACCCGCGGCGCGGCCCGGCCCGCAAAACGGGGAGCAGCTCCTGCCCGCCGGGGGCTGACGGACACGGGGCACCCCAGAGGCTCCAGCCCCAACAGCGGAGGCGGGTTTGGGGGGTGCAGGTGGGCAGAGGTACCACCACCCCGCAGAGATTGTCCCTGCTGCGGATTGTCGCAGCTCCGGAGCCTCCCCTGCGGCGAGGAACAGCCCAGCCTTGGTTGGGATCCTGGGAACAGCTGCTCGGCACAGCCTTGGGATCCTGGGGACACCCTGCGTGGGGGTGTTCCATTCCCTGCTCCCGAGCACAGAGGAATTTGAAGGAAGACTTAGAAAATCCCTGTTAAAATAGCACCGCTGCCGGGCCCTGGGGTACGGGAGGGCCCCGGGCGGGAGCTCTGCAGCAGAGGAGGACACGGCTCTCAGGGGGCTCTGCGGGGCCAGGGGAGGTGCGGGAGCTGTGCGGGGACCGCCGGGTCCCGGGTGACGCCCCCTCCCCTCCCGCAGCGGGAATCCAAGGCACCAGCAAGCTGAGGAGTGGGACACACCAGTGCGGGGCCGGTCCCGCGGCGGGCGGGAGATGGAGCAGCGCCGGGGCAGGGATGGGGCAGCCCTTCTTTGCTTTCCAGGACAATTTGGAGTCCTTTCTGTGCTCCCCCTTCCCTGCCCGTACCCAGGGGGGTCCCCCAGCCCTGCCAGCCCTGGGGGAGAGGAGCTCAGGGGCATCGCCAAGCAAGAAGGGGGGTTTCCCTGCGCCAGCCCCCGGGGCGGGCAGGGCGGAGCTGGCACGGCAAGCGGCGGGAGCAGCTCGGAGCGGGCACTGTCACCCACCCCGCGGAGCCCCGGGCCGGTGGGGTGACACCCTGCGGTCCCATCTGCGTCGGGAGGATGGTCCTGCCCCGGTCCTGGAGCTGCAGGGCCGCCGCCGGTCACAGCGCGATGTCCGGCGTCGCCTGCAGGCTCTGCCCCGCCGGCCGCTTCTTGGCGCTGCCGCGGGCCTTGTCCCCCCGCCGGTACGGGTTGTTCCGCAGATCTGCATCGGGGGGGAGGGCAGGGACCGGCTCAGCTTCACTGCACAGCCGGCGGGGGCTGGGAACCCACCACCCATCACGGAATCATGGAATGGTTTGGGTTGGAAGGGACCTTAAACTCATCCAGTGCCACCCCCTGCCATGGGCAGGGACAACTTCCACCAGCCCAGGTTGCTCCAAGCCCCGTCCAACCTGGCCTTGGACACTTCCAGGGATCCAGGGACAGCCACAGCTTCTCTGGGCACCCTGTGCCAGGGCCTCCCCACCCTCCCAGGGAAAAATTTCTTCCCACCATTCAACCTAAACCTCTCCTTCCCCCTTGTCCTGTCTCTCTGCCCGGGATTTGCCCATCTGGGAACAAGAACACTCAGAAGGAGCCAAGAGCCACACGCAGTGACAGGAGGAGCAGCAGCTACAACCAGGCAGCCCGTGGGCTGTCAGTGCCCATTCCGGGGGGGCTGGTGCCGGGGTGCCCCCGGGATTGGGTGCAGCGTGGGCAGAGTCGGTGCGGGACAAACCCCGGCGGGTGGGACAGCCCGGCAGCTGCGGCCGGCCCGGGCCCTGCCCCACGTTACCTACAGAGGGCTCTCCTCGTTGTAGCTCACGTCGCAGAAGAGCCGGGACGAGCGTTTGCCCGTCCGGGCCGTGAAAGGGACAGTTTTCAGAGCTGAGCAGAGCGATCCAGAGACAGCGAGGAGGAGGAGGAGCAGCAGAGAGGAGAGAGGAGGAAGAAGCAGAATAGAAGGAAGAGCTATGAGACAGGGCAGGGAGAACTTGGCCACGTGGGATGGGAAGGTGCTGCAGGTGGGTTTGATCCCTGCAGTGGGGCTTGGTGACCCTCCAGCTCCCGTGAGAGCCCCTGCAGCCCCCAGAATGAGGGTTTTCCTGGGCACCAAGCGCTGGGTCTGAGGTTGGGGGACACCCAGCCTGAAATCATCTCTCACCTGAAATTATGTCCTCAATGGCCCCATCTTTGCCTTCATAGATGAGAGGCTCCTTCACCATCTGCTTCTTCTTGAGCTCAGCGATCATGTCCATCTGCTGCCGCTTGGCCTTCTGGATGGGCAGCTGGGGAGGGGCAGTGTGGGTGAGCTGCGTGGTCACCCTGCACCACAAGGGACCTGGGGTGCCCTGATCTTCACCTCCCACCCAGCTCTCCCTCCCCAGTCCCTCCCCACCGCGCAGCCCACTCGGGGCTGGAGCTGGGACCCCACCAGGACACGGACATAGGAGCACCTTCACCTCCGGTTGCTGCTCATTGCCAGGGGGGCTGTTCTCTGCCTCTTTGGCCGCGGCCTCTTGTTTCTTCCACAGCTCAATGTCCTGCTCTGCTTTCTTGGGAGAGGGGCAGGAAGGGTGTGCTGAGCCAGGAGGGGTCCTGCTGCAGGATTGCAGCCCCCCTCAAAGCCCCCAGCTCACCCCAACCCAGCTCCAACATCTCTGACCATCCCAAAGGGCATTCCCAAGCCCCAGGGTCTCCCAGCCCCACGAGCCCCAGCCTTGCCCGTGGCTTCTGCTGACTGCCCAAAGTGAGGTCAGACCCCCCAAATCCCCTCCCAACCCTCAGAAACAGGACACTCCCTGCCCTCTCCTACCTTGTAGGCTCTGATGAAGCGCATGAACATGGGGAAGAAGGTGGTGGGGGGACTGGTCTTGGGGTTCTCCCCAAAATACTCCACAGCCGACTCATAGGCCTCCTGCAGGCACAGACACCCTGAGGTGGGGGCTGGGGCTGGGGCTGGGCAGCAGCACCCAACGCCCACTTCCCTCTTCCAGCCTCTCCCACCTCACCATCCCACTCCATATCCTTCCTGCCTGTCCTGCTGGAGCCACATCCCAGCCGGGAGCCTCTCCCACAGGCCAGAGGTGTGAGCACCCTGGGGGAATCCCACCCTCCGGCCCCCCCACCCCACCCCAGCCCCCACCTTGGCGGTTTTGCTGTCAGCCTGCAGCTTCTCCATCACCTCCGAGTTGACCTTGAGGAAGTCCTTGAGCACGGGGCTGTCGTCCTGCCGCAGGAACTCCCTGCGGGTCAGCTCCATGCCCTGCTGGAGGCTCCGCACGTCCTGCAGGACCCCGTCCAGGGACACTGCGGGGAGGGGGGCGAGGGTCAGGGCAGGCTCGGAGCACCAGGGGCTGGAAAACCCCCCAGCCTGGAGCCCGTGGGCACTACCTGTGCCCGCCTTGTCGAGGAAGTGCAGCTCGGTGTGGAAGCCCGTGAGCTCCGGGTACTTCTCCGTGATCACCCGCACCAGGTAGTGCAGCAGCGTCTGCTTGCGGTCCGTGGACTTCATCTCCAGGAGCTGGGGGAGAGCTGTGTCAGCCCTGAGCCGCCCCCACCAGCCCCTCACCCTGCCCAGGGCAGGCTCTGCTGGCCCTTCATCCCTGTGGCTGGGTGGGCATCCCTCCATCCCTACAGCCAGGTCTGTATCCCACCATATCCATGATCATTCTGCATCCCTCCATCCCCATGGCTGGATCTGCACCCCTCCAACCCCACAGCCAGGTCTGTATCCTTCCAGCCCCATGGCCAATTCCCATCTTCCTACATCCCCATGGCTGGGTCTGCATCCCTCTGACACCACAGCTTGTTCTGCACCTCTCTATCCCCATGGCTGAGTCTTCATCCCTACATCCCCTCCATCTCCACACGTGGCCTTCCTCTCTCCATCCCCACCGCTGCTTCCCATCTTCCTTCATCCCCACAGCCGGTCCTTGAATCCCTTGCCCTCTCCAGATCTCCATCCTTCCAACCTCACCATCAATTTCTGTTAATCTTCATCCCTTTAACTCCCCCTCCTTGCCTCTCCAACCTGGTCTCTTCATTCCTCTATTCCCACAGCTGATTCCAGCATCACTCCCACCCTACAGCTGCTCCCTGCACCCCTGTAACTGCTCCCCATGCCTCTCCAAACCCTACAGATGATCCTTTCATCCCTCCAGCTGGTCCCTGTGTCCCCCTGTGCCCAGGGCTGGTCCCTGGCAGTGCCATGCCCCCGAGCAGCCCCCCACGCCGGCCCTACCGCGTCGAGGCTCTGCAGGCGGAAGCCGTAGGCTGCTCCCCGCTTGCTGCTGTTCATGTAATTCCCGAAGGCCAGGACGATCTGCAGGGACACAACGGCTCAGGGACACAACCTGGCGTGGGCAGGGCACCTCGGGGGTGGGGGGAGAGCCAACAGGGACCCTGCCAGCGCCCTGCATGCGCCCCAAAGTCCTCACCTCGAGGATGTGGCGCAGCTTGCTGGAGGACTTGAGGGACATGGAGGCGGCAATGATGGCGTTGAGTTGCTGTGGGAGGGAGGGAGGAAAGCACATGAGGCGGCTGCAGGAGGCCCCCAGCCCTTCACAGCCCCCAGCCCGCCCGTGCCCGGCACCCACGGGCATGAGCAGCTGGGCCGTGTCGCTGAAGTTGCCCAGGAAGATCATGACGTTCATGCGCTCGGCCAGGCGCGGGATCTTGCTGAAGCGGATCATGAACTGGTCCTCGTCCGACAGCTCCTCCGGCGGCTGCTGCTCCCGCTCGAACTTCCCGATCAGCGTCCGCTCGTACTCCGTGGGCAGGAAGCGCAGCAGCAGCTCCAGGAAGTCGAGGCTCAGGGCTTGCTGGTCGTACCTGGGAGGGTGGGACACCTCAGACCCCTCCGTGTCACCTATGGTTGGTCCTATCCTCCCTCTACCCCCCCATCCATCCATCTCTGCCCTGCATCCTTCCACCTCATGTCTGGTTTCTACATCCCTGAATCCCTCCCTACCTGGTCCTTGCATCCCAGCATGTCCCCACACCATCCCAACCCCTCATTCCGGCCAGGCTGTGCCCGTCCTTGCCCCCCCCTTGCCCTCCCTCGCAGGGGACGCTCACGTCTCGATGGCGGTGCAGATGTCCTGGACGCTGCGGCCGCCCTTGCGCAGGGTGATGGCCAAGTTCTTGGCCCGGTTGGACTCCATGAGGGTCACCTTGCTGGGGGCCTTCTGGGTGGCCTTGGCCTTGAGGGCACTGATGTCCAAGGCAGGACCCTGAGCCTTGGTCTTGAACTGCTCCTCAAAGTCACTCATGTCCAGCTCCTGCGGGGAATACGGGGCTGAGGGCACGGCAGGGAGGTGGCACTGGGCATCTGGGGTGGGCATGGGGCCAGAGGACCACGATAAGGGGAAGAGGAGTGAGAGGATGAAGATGAAGCAGGGGGATGAGGATGGAACAAGGGGACAAGCAGAGGGACAGGCAAAGGGACAGGGAGGGGGTAAGGAGGGCACAAGGTGACCAGAGGATGGAGATGAGGAAGAAGAAAAGGACAGGATGGGAGGATGAGGATGGAGCAAAGGGACAAGGATGGGGTGACAGGAGAAGGATGCCAGACCCTGTGTTGTCCCTCTCCATGGTGACAAGGAGCTGCTCCAACTTCCAGCTCCTCCAGCAACCCCGACACACCACGAGTGGGTGCAGAGTGGGTGCAGGGTGGGTACAGGGGCAACCTCAGCATGGACCGCAGCTCTGACCCACCCAGACACCCTGTGCCCAGCCCCCCCAGTCCCTCTGACCCCCTCCAGCCCCCTCGTGTCCTCACCTGCAGCACCTTCTCGTCGTTGAGCTCGGTGAACACGGTGCCATCAATCTGGCTCGGCTTCAGGGCCACCCAGTTGAAGACGGGCATGCGGAACTTGGTCTGGATGGGCTTCTTCACCTTCACTGCGGGGTCACGGGGAGGGCGGACACGTCACAGGGTGGGGGGGGTCAAAAAACCACCCCTGAGTACCCCCAGACCTCGCCTGGGGGGCATCCCCACCGCCCCTGGGCCACACTCACCTGAACCGTTGGTGGTTTGGGGGGCACCAGGCCCGGCTGGGAGCTCCCCACCGAGGGGTGGGGGTAGTGGAGGGGGGGGGACAGGGCCCTCCAGCCC
>JAWWES010000080.1:3223193-3246669 GCA_035583135.1 Lophotriccus pileatus | reverse complement strand
GGGGGTGGAGGGGGTGGGGGTGGAGGGGCAGCAGGTGCTGGTGGGGGAGGTGGGGCTGGAGCCAGAGCCGGAGCATCTGCAAGGGAAGGAAGAGGTGGGTGAGATGGTGACACGGCAGGGCACGGTGCCACTGCCACGTCCCCTCTGCCACCGAGGGACTCTGTCCCCAGGCACATCCCCGGGAACAGCCCTGGCTTCTCTGCCCGGAGAGGCGCTGACACCCCTCCCCTGTGCTGGGTGTCCCCAGCAGGGAGGGCTCACCCCTCGCACCCGCGGTACCTGTGCAGGTGGCGGTGGTGACAGTGGTGGTGGCCTCTCCAGCAAGCCCGGGGGCTGCCGGCGTTTCTATGACAACAGGGACGATTTCGATGGCAACGTCTCCGTCGGGCCCACGCAGGATCTGCACCAGCCCCTTCTCCTCCAGCTCCGCCAGCCGCCGCTCCAGCGCCAGCCGGTAGCACTCCTGGGGCTGCGGGGACGGCGGGCTGGGCAGCTGTGGGGGGCTCAGCTGCTCCTGCAGAGGTGACAGAGCCCGGCACGGGGGTCACCGGTGCCCCACTTAAACCCTAAACCCGCAGCCCTCCCTCCAGCACCGCGGTGCCCGTGGGTGCTCACCCGCAGCGCCTCCAGCTCCCGCCGCGCCTGGCTCAGCTGCTTCTCCAGCTCCGCTATCTTGGCCATGGAGTCGTTCTCCGCATCCTGCAGCTTCTCTGTCAGCTGTGGGGGACGAGGCGCCGCCGGCTCAGCCCCGTCCCCGTCCCTCCCTCGGGGCTCTGCGTCAGCGGCTCCTGCCCACGCGCCCACGGCCCACCTGGCTGACGAGCTCCTGCAGCTCCTCCATGTGCTCCAGCACCGCCGTCTTGGTCTCCGCGTCCTCCAGCATGGCCCCCACGTCGAAGACGTTGTCCAGGTAGGCTTGGATCTGCACCTGCAGCTTGTCGCTCTCGGTGAGGCGCAGGCTCTGCCGGGGGACAGCCGGGGCACCGTCAGGGGTGGTTGTGTGTCCCCCTCCCCACAGCACCCCCAGCCCTCGGGATCACCCACCTCCAGGTACTGGTCCAGCCCCAGGTGGGTGAACTCGTACTGCAGGAACACGCGGAAGTTCATGTTCTCCACCGAGTGCACCACGATGTTGATGAACTGCATGCAGGCCACCTGTGGGGACACGGCACGGGGGTGGCACCGCAGCCCCTGGGGACACGGTGCAGCGCGTGGGGGAGCGGTGACCCTCGGGGACAAGGGGCAGGGAGGGCGTGGTGGCTTCTCATCCCCGGGGACGTGGGGCCCAGCAGCCCTTGGGGGCATGATGGCTTAGGGACAGCACGGTGGCCTTGGGGACATGAAGGCCTGGGGACAGCATGGTGGCCTTGGGGCTATTATGGCATGGGTGCAGCGTGGCATCCTCAGGAACAGAAAGGTCTGGGGACAGCTTAGAACCCTTGGGGACATGAAGGCCTGGGGATAGCACGGTGGCTCAGCAGCCCTTGGGACATGATGGCCTGGGGACGGTGTGGTGGTTTAGAAACCCTTGTGGACATAATGGCCTGGGCACAGTGCAGTGGCCTTGGGGACATGATGGCCTGGGGCCAGTGTGGCACCTTAGAAGCTCTTCGGGACATGAAGTCCTGGAGGCAGTGCAGAGGCTCAGCAGCTCTTGGGGACAACAGTGGCCTGGGGACAGCACAACAGCCTGGCAGCCCTTGGGACAGGGCACCCCCAGGACACTGCGGTGGCTCAGCAGCCCTTGGGGACGTGATGCCTTGGGGACAGTGTGGTGGCTTAGAAGCCCTTGGGGATGTGATGGCCTGGGGCCAGCGGAGCACCGGCCCTGTGAGCTGCTCACCATGAAGTCAATGTTGGTGTCCTCGTTTCGGAAATACTCCATCAGCTTCTCGAAGCGGTTCTTCTCCCCGCACACCTGGGGTGGGAGCAGGGGGCTGAGGGCCAGGGGGACACGGCTGGGGGTGCCCAGAGGGGTGGCAGGGCATGAGGTACCCACCGGTGGCACCACCTCAACCCTGATGGGACCTGGCCCTGGGGACACGTGCTGGAATGGGGACATCAAGCCCAAGGGCTGGAGCCAGGGATGGGTGTGTTGAGGTTGGTGCAGGGCTCTGCCACACACGGGGACACTGAGGCAGGAGCACAGGCAGAGCAGGGCTGCCCGTGTGGGGAGAGGTGTCCCTGCTGGGGACTCACCTCCTTGAAGTTGTCGAAGGCAGCCAGGATGATGTCGTGGCCACCTCGGACCAGGCAGACGGCGGCCAGGAGCTCCAGCACCAGGGCCTTGGTCCTGTGGAGACACAGAGCGTGAGGGGGTCAGGGCCGAGGGCTGGGTGAGGGGACAGGGACAGGGACAGGGACAGGGACAGGGGCAGGGACAGGGACAGGGACAGGGACAGGCACAGGGACAGGGACAGGGACAGGGACAGGGACAGGGACAGTGACAGGGACAGGGACAGGGACAGGGGCAGGGACAGGGACAGGGACAGGGACAGGGACAGAGGCAGGTCCTACCTGGCGTTCTTGTTGTTGAGGCTCAGGGTGATCTCGTTGACACAGGCTGGGTGGTTCATCACCAGGCTGAAGCCAGACTTGGGGGCAAAAAGGAGCATTAACGGAGTCGTGTGTCCTCCTGTCCCCACCCCGGGGACGCTCTGGGACCTTGGGACACCCCCCATGCCAGGTCACCACCAGAGGGGAGGCTGAGCGAGGGCATCTCAGAGCAGGGGGATGGAGAACCGCTCCCACCCCGACGGCGGCACCGATTTTTCGGCATCCCCGCGGATCCCGCCCACTCCCACCTGGTAGTTCATGATGGCGCGGAGGCACATGATGCAGACGTGGACATCGTCCTTCTGGCTGACGAGGCGGGAGTTGCGCAGCGTCTTCCTGCTGTGCGAGGGGTTCAGCCTGGGCGGGGAGAGCGCGGCTGAGCCGGGCCGGGGGCGGCGGGGGGTGCGGTGCAAAGCGGGGAGGGGGCAGCAGCTCAGGGGGGGATGGCAGCGGGGTGCGGGGACACCAGGGGACCCGTGTGGCTGCATCCCCGCGTTCCGTGCCCGCCTAGAAGCCCGCGGGGCGGTGGGGCGATGGGGTGATGGCGGCGGGATGGATTTTTGGGGGCCCCCTCGTGCACACGGGTGGTCTCGGAGGCTCACCGGGGCGGGCAGGAGCTGCCGGGTGACCTGGGGGCACTGTCCCCATCGCTGCCCGCGGCACCGCAGGGGGCGCTGGGGTGGGCGTGGCGGAGGAGGGTGTGGATGTGCTGGTTCGAGAGGCAGCAGCTGGAGGCGCGTTAGAGCCTGCAGGACAGGAGGGAGAAACGGGGCTCCCGCGCCGCCCCGGGGACACCCGCGCTGGGGGACACGGGGGTGGAGGACAACGGATGGGACCCCCTGCGGCCGCCACGTCCCCTCCTGACCTGTCCCTGGGGCTGGCAGGGACATCCCGGCTCTTCCAGAACTGCTCCAGGCTGCGAGGGACCCCCGCGCTCCCCGCGGTGCCACGTTACAGCTCCCGGGGTGACCGCGGTGGGGTGTCCCCGGGACCTCCCCCCGCCCACCGGGGATGTCCCGTAGGCGCTGTCCCCGATACCGGTGACCAGCAGCGGGGTCCCGTGGGGTGTCCCCGTCCCTCCGGTGCCCCGTCACCGTCACCTACCGTCAGCGCGTCCCCGGCAGCGTGCAAGAGAAGAGCGGGGTTAGACGGGGCTGCGGGCGAGCGGCGCCAAGCGAGAGCCACCAGCCACCGGGACCGGCTTGGGGGGACACAGGCCCGTTCCTCCGACCGGGGTTTAAACCAGGAGGGTGCGATTTGCTCCCCTCAAAACCTCCAGCACCTCCAAATTTTACCTATTCCTGGGTTTTACCCAGAGCATCCCCCGAGGGTCGCAGCGAGGGGGGGCACAGATCCAGCCCAGCTCCGGGCAGGGCTTAGCTCTTGAGGGCTTTGTCCCCCCAAACCAGCACTGGGGACCCACTTTTAGCACCGGGCCTCTTATGGTGACCCGTTTTTAGGGCCGGGCCTGTGTCTCCCTGCCGAGCCCCTCTCCAAGCACAGCGCGGCCGGGGTGGGTGCAGCGAGGCGGGGAGCGGGGGGGGACACGGCACAGGGACAGGGGGACAGGTGGGGACGGGACCACACGTTACCTTACAGTGAGGGGCCGCGGTTTGGAGGAGCCCTGCGTGGGGGACGAGGAGGTGTTGCTTTTGTTCAGGTCCTCCAGTGACTGCTCCTTGCCCTTGTCGGAGCCGGGGCTGCTGTTCTCTGCGCTCTCCATGTCATACCTGGTGTGGCCCGCGGGGACACGACACAGGGTGAGATGTGGCACCCCAGTGTGGGCAGATGCCCCTCTGGGGGACGTTGAGAGGGCCCTGCTCAACCCCAGCCAGCAAAGCTGGAGCTCCTTTGCTCCAGTGACAGGGGAGGGCACCCCCAGGGAACACCCCCAGCCCTGCTGAGCCCCAGGGGAGGCTGATCCCAGCCTTAGGGACGGGACACTCAGGGGACACGTACGCGACGGAGCACTGGGCAAAGGCGAGGTACTGCAGCAGCACGTCCAGCCCCTTGTTCTCCTCGTTGAGGAACTCCTGGACCCAGCTGGAGGGTGCAGAGGGTTAGTGTGCTCCACCAGCCCCCCTCATCCTCCCTTCCCCCGACCCTCAGCAGAGCCATCCCTTGGTCAGAGGTCCCTGGCGAGGGTGGGACACGCTGGGGACATGAGGTGGCACCATGGGCTGGCAGCTCTCCAAGGTGAGTGCCATGGGGAACCCCACTCCTGTTGTGTGGGGGGCACAGCCCTACAGCACCCCCATCTTCCCCTCAGAGCCCCTCCAGGGGGACAGGATGAGGCCACGAGCCTCCACATCCCGCTGTCACCGCCCATCCAGAGCCAGCAGCGTGTCCATCCCCAGCCCGGGGACGGTGGCAGCGCTGGGTGACAAGGACACCCTGTCCTTACCCGATGTAGTTGGTCCTCAAGGAAATCTCCAGCTCCCTGAGCACCTGTGTGGACTCCTGTGTTCGCCTCTTGAACTGTGGGATGGGGACAACCGTTGGCACTGTCCCTGTGCCCAGCGTGGGACAGGGACCAGGGGGTCGGGGTGCAAGGGGACCCCTCACCTTCCTGCTGACGCCACCCGTGTCCACGTAGCTCTTCAGCTTCTGGATGTAGGCAGACGGGGGGTTTTTCACCTGGAAACGCTCCTACAAACCCCAGGGAGAGGCTGAAACTGGGCCACCTGCCAGGCATGGGGACCTACCACCGTCCCCACAGCAGCCACCGTGTCCCTGTCCCCACCCCTGCGCTCCATCGGTGCTTAATGAGGTTAATGAGGCGCCGTGTCGCTAACAAGGTGGGTGCACAGCCAGGTGCCACCAGTGGCACTTGGGGACAGCGAGCCCAGACCTCACCTGGTCACAGATCAGCTCCCACTTCTTCTCGTTGTCGTACTGGTTGAGCAGTTTCATCTTGTCTGGGGGCAGGTTCATGGAATTCTGTGGGGTGAAGGGTGGCAGCGTTGGGGGTCACCCCAAAAACACCCCCCGGGGCTGCAGCACCCACTGCTCACCCAGCACTGGCTGCCCTTGCTCAGCACTGGGAGGATGGGGACACTGGTGGGACACTGGGGACCCCTGTGGGACATAGGGATACTAGTGGGAGGATGGGGACACGGGTGGAAGGAAGGGGACACAGGTGGGAGAGTGGACACTGGTGGGACATGAGGATTCCAGTGGGAAGACTGGGACACTGGTGAGACAATGGGGACAGGAGTGGGACAATGGGGACACTGGTGGGACATTGGGGACACTGGGGACAATGGGGGAAGGATGGGGACACTGATGGGACAATGAGAACACCATTCCCAGGATGGAGACACTGATGGAATCATGGGCACATTGGTGGAAGGATGGGAACACCACCATTCCCACAGTGCAAGCATGCCATGGATATGTCCCCACCTGGGAGTCCCCAGCGGGATGGCAGTTGGGGAACAGGAGGAAAAATTGTCCCCATCCATCCACGTCATGAGTGCACCAAGTGCCCGGGCTGGGGGGCTGGTGACACACGGAGGGTGACAGTTCCCGCCCGGTCCCCCGGCCACGGGTGCGTGACAAGCCCGTCTGAGGAAATCAGTGCCTCATGAGAGACATGATGTCAGGGCAGGGGCTGCTGTCCCTCCGTGCCACCGTTGCCCAACCACAGCCCCCCCGGCCGCCCCGGCAGGACGTGACGTGGTTTCCGCTCTCGGAACGGCACGAGGCGCTGCCGAAACCGTTCCGGGAGGCCCCGGGGCAGCTCCCGCCTCCGGGGAGCTCTGGTGACACCACGGGGTGTCCCACCACGGCCTGGGCCAGGCTGGAGCTCAGCTCGGGTCACGGGCACTTTATTTTGCCAAAAGAGCCAGTTTTTGGTGATCCAGCTCGCCCGGGCACGTGGAGGCACCGCATGGCCCCAGGTCACCTTCAACCCAGTCCTGGGGTTCCCTGGCCACGAGGACGGGGACATGGGGTGGATGCAGCCCTGGAACAACCACATCCCTGAGGAAAGGCATCTCCCAGGGGGTTGGTTGCCCACAGAGGAGCAGGGCCAGGACGAGAGGTGCCACGGTGGCGGGGCAGGAAGGGGAACCTCGCCCCCACCACGGACCTGTCGAGCCGCTTTTGCAAGAAGCCAAAACCGGGAGATGTGGGTGGGAGGAGCTGGATCGGGCCGGGGGATGGCTCACATGTGGAGCTGGGCAGGGGGTACAATTAGGGTGCAGCGTCAGAAATAGCCTCCTTGGGAAGCCACTGGAGCCAGGTGGGGCCTGGGATGGGCAAGGTGACAGCAGCACGTGGATGTCCCATTGCAGGGCAGCCCCGTCCTCGTGGTCCCTGAGCTGCCATCCTTGGGATGGGTGAGACCCTCCAGGAGGGGCAGGGCTGTGCCAGGAGGGACCCTGCACCCAAACACCCCACCTAGAGCTCCATCAGGGGGGACACCCTCTGTGGGGACGCTCCCCTCAGCAGAGAGGGGATGGTGGCACCTGCCACATGGACCAGCTCTTCCAGTCGCCATGTGTGGGACCTGGACAAACCAGGACTCTGTGTCTCCAGTGGGACAGGACCCACCACAAGGGTGCAGGGGGGGCAGGGGGATGCCAGGCTGTCCCTGCAGAGGTGGCTCTGCCCACCAGGCCCTGCAGCCCCTTCCCCGAGGGCAGGGCTGGGAGGGGCGGCAGGATGTGGCACAGTTCGGGTGCAAACAGGGTGGTGGCTGGTCCCGGGTGGGCATGTGGTGCTGGGGGGTGGAGGAAGTGGCTCCTGTGGAGCGTCAGCAGCACAAAGAAACAAAGAAACCGGTTCTCGTTTCCTGCCGGGGAGGGGGGACCGGTGGAGCTGGGTGGGGGGGTGATGTGGGGCAGAGCAGCAGCTGAGCACCCCAGAGGTGCCAGAGGAAGGACTCAGTCCTCCTCCTCCTCCTCTTCCTCCTCCTCTTTGGGGGACAAGGATGGAGAGGCCACAGGGAGTTGTCTCCAGCAGCCACATCCCACCTCCCCTCATCCAGCACCCTCATCCTACCCTGGTGTGGGGCTTCCCAGCCTCCCCCAGCCTCATAGCCCGCTCAGGGGGTGCCCCAAATGTCCCCTGCTGTGACACAGGAGCCACGGAGCCCACAGAGCCATCCAGTCGTGCCCAGTGCCGGGCTGCACCCAGCCAGGACCTGACACCGGCCGTGGGGCTGAGCCTGACAACAAAACCAAGACTGGGGGAGGTGAAGCAGCACTGACATCATTTTCTGGTACAAAACGACCTTTTCCTTTCCTGGCCGGTGGGGGACGGAGCTATTTTGGGTGTCAGACACTTCTTTTTGTTCCACACGTGAGCGAAGCCGGGCTGAGCTGAGCTCTGCTCCAAAAGCCGGCACGGAACGTTCCGGCATCTTCCACGGCAGGGTTTGTGCTGCAAAACCCGCCTGAGAACCCTGGCAGCACCATTTCTGGGGCACAAGGGGATGTGCATCCATGGAAAAAGGGGATGGAAAGCCTCGACAGCACATGCATGGGAGGTTATCCCAGTCCAGGCACCAACCCTGCCCACCACAGGGCAGGGAGTCACCCCAGAGGTGGTTTAGGGGCTCTGGCTGCAGGAAGGACAAACACCTTCAAGTGTTTAGGAGGCCAAAGGAATCAGTCCTCCTCCTCCTCTTCCTCCTCTTCTTTGTGGGACAAGGATGGAGATGCCACAGGGACTTGCTCCCACCCAAGGGGGTTTGGGACATGCAGTGCCAGCGTTCCCTCCAGTGACGCCGACAGCCTCTCGCTGAGGTTCAGCACTGGGATCAGGCTGGGTCCTGGTTCAGCAGGATCCTGGGATCAGCAGGATCAGCCCACACAGGGTTCCCCTGGCCCACAGCATGCAGCAAGTCAAGCTGGGTGACACTCCCAGGGCAAGCTCATCCCATCAGGGACTCTCTGGATCCATCCAGGTCCCAACCCCTCCTTGTGGCAGGCGGGGACAGGCCAGAGGAGGAGTGGGCAGGTCCCCAGGATGCTGGTCCTGCCGTGGGGGTGGCTGAGGAGGGTGGCTCTGGCTCTATTTTAGGAAGCTGCTGTAGCACAGGCCGGGGAGAGGAGCCTGCCCCTGCCCCCTGTCCTTATCCCTGCTGGATCCTCCTGGTTCACATGGGGGAGCCCTGCACAAGGACACCCTCCCCAGTCCCTGATCCAGCAGCTCTGGGCTCATGGGCCACTTCTGTCCCCATGCAGGGCCCATGTCCCCCTGGGGGACACCCCAGCACAGCCCCACAGCACCCAGCCAGCCTTGGACACCGGGCTGGGGGCAGATCCAGTGGGAAGCCGAGCACCAGCTTTGTTTCCTGGTTGAGCTGAGGCCAACACTAGGTCGGGCTCACTGGTGACCCATCCCTGAGGCCAACAGCACATCTGTGAACATCTGCAAACATCTGCAGCGGTGACGTGTGCCATGTGCTCCCCCAAGACCTGGGAGAAGAGGCAGCAAAGCCCAGACCAGGAAAAGCTCCCAGGTGGAGCAGACCCCGTCCCCATTGGCCCCCGTTCCCAAGGCTCCAGCCCAACACTCCCAGGGGATTTTGGCTTTCCCTCCACCACACCCCAACTCACAATTTCACTTCTATATTCCCAGTATTGCCTCTGGATGTGCAAAGGGAGAAAAATCCTGATTGCTCCAAGCAGGAGCACCTGAGCATCCCCATCCCAGCAGTAAAGAAGCTCTTCCTCCTCTCCATCCCAGAAAGCCACCTCGGCATATCTCAAACCACTTGGCACGGGACAACCCTCCCGTCACTCTGCCAAAGTGGCATCTGCCACAGTGCCCCAGCTGGGAAGGAGCCAACTTCTTGGGGAATAAAGTTTTGGGAGACTAAATTCCTCATTTCTTGGCATGGGGTGGATTTATCCATCCCCTTCCCGGGGATGTTGGAAGCCCTGGGCTCCCCCATTAGCTTTTCTGCCAAGGCTTTGCCCCAACAGCTCTCCCAGTTTGTGATGTCCAGCCCAAAAGTGGTTTGCCCTGAGCTCTCAAAGCGTCACTGTAACCACGGCAACGTGTCAGATCTGGATCATGTCCCACCGGGAGATTCCCAACTCATCACCTCCTGCTCCATCACTGATCTCACCAGCTCAGGAGGTGGAAAAGTTGAACCCAGAGTCAAGGAACGTGTTCGTGGTGGGTGAGGGCAGAGGGACCCCCTGTCCCATCCCCCCAGGCTGTGAGAAGGGGGAAGGGACCCTGCGAAAGGAGGAAGCGGGATTGGGACAACCAGTTTCACAAGACACCCGGTTCCCATCTGCAGCCCCCTGGGTGCCCCCTGCTCCTTGGAAATGGCTTTCCCTCGGGATAAAGGCAGACAGGGTGGCACCGAGGGCCTGGAGCAGCGTTTTCCCCTTTTCTGACCATTTTTGTTTTAGGATTTCCAACCTGCTGGACCCAGCCCGGCAGAAAGAGGCGCTTTTTGGGGCCTCGCTGCGGCAGCGGAAACACCCTGGAGGTTCCCCCGGCTGCCTGTCCCCTCCTGCCACCACTGCTGTGACACCCGGAGCCATCACAGGCGCCACCACCCTGCCCAGCCACCCGCCAGCATGGGCGTCCCACGGCAAACCCCCACCTTGGGGTTTCGGGGGTCCCACGGGGGTCCCGCCTGGCAGAGCCCTTCGCTATCACCGCCCCGGAGCCCGTGCTGGTGGCAGGGAAGCTCCAGCGGCTCTGGCTGAGACGTTCATCCCCAAATAATCCCCCCCAAAACACCCAGGAGTTTAAAAGCTTCCAAATAATTTGCGCTCGGGGTCGTGGCGGGAGGATCCCGCCGAGCAGATCCCGGGGCATCCACGGGAGCTCTTGCCCTCGGCTGCTCTCGGCGCGGGATGGGCGAACAGGCTCCATCTCCCGGGATCCCGGGGGGGATCAGGGGATTAAAGCAGTGGGGTTTTTTTCTCCCCCCACGGAGCATTTCTGGGGAGGGCAGGGACGGGGGTGAAGCGTGGCCGGCTCCCCGCGGCCACCCCGGCGCGAAGGTCACGGCCGGCCGGCCCCGCTCAAGGACGGAGGGAGCGGGCGGGAGCCGATCTCCCGCAGCGCCGGGTGTTCCAAGGAGCTGCCATCCACGCATCCATCCATCCATTCATCCCTTGGGAACGCGGCTCCCACCCCCCGCGGGAGGCCCGGAGCGATGCCGGGGGGCTTCCCCGGCTGCGGGGAGGAGGAGGAGGAGGAGGAGGAGGTGAGGGAAGCACCGCCATCCGCAGCACCGGCTGCCTGCGGCGCTCCGGCCCTGCCGCCCATCCCGCCATGGCGGAGCCTCCGCGGGGTCCGGGGGACTCGGGGTCACCCCAAGAGTTTGGGGGGCTGGGACCCCCTCCAAACGTGAGAGCAACGGGGGAGGGGGACGGGGAACGGCTGGGGGGGTCATCCCGGGGCAGGGCTAAGTGTCCCCGCGGGGAAAGGAGTGGCAGAAGGGGGAAATCATCGTTATTAATAAGAATATCAATTAAATAATTAATAGAATAATAGTAAAAACATGGTAATTAGAATGATGATGACGGTGACAGCGATGCTAAGGATGCCAGTGCCGGCAGGGATGCTCAGAGACCACCCTCCCAGCAGCTCCGGACCCCCTCCAGCCGATCCCCCGTGGCAAGTGCGGGACCCGCACCGCGGATCCCCCCCAGCACCCCTGAACTCCCCCCGTGGGGGGTCCCCCCGCCGAACCCCCGTCCCCGCTCACCAGGACGCGGCCGAACCTCTCCTCCAGCTCGGCGGCCCCGGGCATGGGCTGGCGGGGGGGCGGCGGGGCGGCGGCGGCCGGGGGGGGCCCGGGCTGCGGGCGGTGATCGCGGGGCTCCCGCCCCGCCGCGCCCCCCTCCAGCCCCCCGGCCGCGTTGCCCATGGCGGGCGGTGCGGGGCGGCTGCGGTTCCGCGCCGAGCTTCGTCCTCGCCCGTCCCCCGCCGCCGCTCGCCGGCGTTTGCAACTTCTCCGGGGCGTTATCGCGCTATAAACGCCTCAGCCCGCCCCCCTCGGCCCCCCCGCCCCGGCCGCAGCCAGAGGCGGCCCCGGCACCTGCCCCGGCTGCGGGGAGGGAGCTCAGAGGCGCTGCTGCGGCCGCGCTCGGTCCGGCTCTATGTTATACTGCATCTTACACTGCATTTCATATTCCATTTTATATATTTCATGATATATTTTATTTTATACTTCATTATATATTTTATTTTGTATATTATTTTATATTTCATTATATATTTATTTTATATTTATCAATTATTTTATTATATTTTATTATTTTATTTATTTTTATTAACATATTATTTTGTATTTACTATTTCAATTTTTATTATTTTAATATTTATTTTAACGTCTTTTATTTCTTTTTTAAATTAAGTTTTACTTATTTTATTTTACCTCATTTTACTCTATTTATTTTATTATATTTTATTTTTTATTTATTTTTAGTTTACCTTTTAATTTATTTTATTTATTTTTCTTTTTATTAATAATATTTTTATTATTTTATCTTTTGTTATTTTAAAATTTTTATTTTACTTTATTATTTATTTCTTTTTTATCAATTTTCATTATTTTATTTTTTAGTATTTTCAGATTTTATTTTAATTTCTTTTATTTAATATTATTATTTTTTAAAATAAATTTTACTTATTTTACCTTAGTTTAGTTTAGTTTAGTTATATCCTTATTTATCTTACTTTATTTTGCTTTATCTTGCCTTATTTTTCTTATTAAAATGGATTTTGCTTTTATTTCATTTCTATTTTTTAATTTACTTTCATTCTGTTTATATAATTAATTTTTGCTTCAATTTTTATTTTATTTCCTGATTTATGCATTTATTATTTTATTACATTTCAGTTAATTATTTCACATCAATCTCATTTCATTCTATCATTTTTTACTTTAAATGTCTATTTTTATTTTTTATCATTTCATTTATTCATTTTTTATTTTACGTCCTTTTTATCTTATAACAATTTGTCACCATTCTATTTTATACTTCATTTTTATTTTGGTTTATTATTTATTCTTTTATTTATTCATTTGCACTTTGATTTCTTACTGTTTATTATTTTAATTTATTTTTCCTCTATTTAAAAGTCTTCATTATTTCATTGTATTATTTATTTATTATTGATTTGATTTGATTTTACAGCCCGTGATGCTCCTGCTGTGTCACAGGCCGGGATAAAGCCGGACGAGCTTTACTGAGATTTTGTGAGATTTGATGAAATTTGGTGAGCTTTGGAGACATTTGCTGAGATTTGGTGGAATTCTGTGCGAGTGACTGAGATATGGTGAGACTCGCAAATGTATGGTGACATTCCATGAGATTCACCTGCATTTGGTGACATTCAGGGGCATTTATTGAGATTCATTGAGATTCGGTGAGATTGGGTGAGATTCACCAATATTTGGTGAGATCTGGTGAGACTGACTGGGATTTGGTGAGGTTCACCCATATTCAGTGACATTGGGTGAGATTCACCAATATTTGGTGAGATTGGGTGAGATTCACCAATATTGGGTGAGATTCACCAATATTTGGTGAGATTTGGTGAGATTCACCAATATTTGGTGAGATTGGGTGAGATTAACCAATATCTGGTGAGATTCGATGCCACCTGGTGAGATTTTTTTGAGATTTGGCAAAATTTGCCCAAACCTCAGATGAGAGGAGACGTCTGCTGAGCGATGGGCGGGCGATGGATCCGGAGGGGGTCCCGGTACCCCCAGGATCCATCATGGCCCAGACCTTTCCCCGCAGCTCCTGGCCTGGCTCTCACGGCACCTCCCGTCCCCCAAGCCCTACCGAGGTGTCAGACCTGGCCCTCGGCACCGCAGGGACCAGGGGAACGAGCCAGACCTGTTCTGCCGACCCATCCCGCCCTCTGCAAACCCCAAATTCCAGGTGGAATTCCACGCCACCGCTTCCCGAGGTTCCCCCGGCGTGACGCCGCGTCACCTGTGGGGATCCGGGGGGCCGGGGAGGAGCCGTGGGGCAGCTCAGCAACGCCGAAATTGGGGTCACCCACATTTGGGTTTGCTCTCATTTTCCAGAGCTCCACTTTGTGGTTTAAAGGTCTTTGTTTCGTTAAATATTTCAGCGTCTCGTTAAATATTTCACGTTTCATTCCCCGAGCCGGGTTTTTTAAGGCAAGGCTTCGTGACGCCTGGTGGGGACAGGGACAGGGACAACCACCCTGATGCAGTCCCAGAGGGGTGTTCAGGGGGAAGATGTCACCAGGACCGTGTGTAGGACCAGGCCTTGCACCCAGAGCTGTCCCACACCAGGGACAGGCTCTGCCATTGGGCCCCAAGGACTGGGACCCCCATAAGCATCCAGCTGCATGCCGGGATTGTAAAATCATGGAATGTTTTGGGTTGGGAGGGACCTTAAAGCCCACCCAGTCCCACCTCCCATGGGCAGGGACACCTTCCACTGTCCCAGGCCACTCCAAGCCCCATCCAACCTGGCCTTGGACACTTGCAGGGATGGGGCAGCCACAGCTTCTCTGGGCGACCTGTTTGGGATGAAACCCGAAGTGCTGCCAGAGCTGCCAGGACCGCGCTGGCAACACCTTCCCGCCCTCGGCTGGGAAAGGTGAGAAGGGGCAGGCGAGGCTCGGGATCGGTGGGAGGAGCAGGACCAGCCCAACAGTACCATCTCCTGGCCGCGGGCAGGGCTGCCTTGCGGGGGGGAAGCTCTGAAAAAAAAAGGGGCCTCTGTGCTGGGAAGGACACGGCCTGTGGCCCCCTTGGCACAGGGAGGTGTTCCATCCCTGAGGGACTTGGGGTTCTGCTGATTCCCGTGGGCACAGAACCGAGCCGGGGATGGATTTTGGGCTGCTGGAGGTGTTTGGTGCAGGTTGGCCATGGCAGTCCTTGCACCAGGGATACCAGGAGGATGGAGTGGGTGGGGGGTCCAGACGCAGGGATGTCTCCAGAGATTGGATCCAGATCACCCAAACCAGCTGTGGTCCCTTGGCTGGGGGGACTTCATGACTCTGCTCTTCCCCTGGGTGCTGCACCTTGGGTTGATGGTTGTTGAGCTGCTGCGACCACAAAGAGCCTCCTGACCCCTCAGAACCCGTCTGGGACATGGCTGGGATCTTTTGGAAGTGAGGACACCCAGGTGAGGGTGTCCCCTTCACCTGGGGAGCTTTGCTGAGGGGTGAAAGCATCACAACTTGGTCATTCCTGATGTTCCTTCAGCACCTCCTCTCTCCGTTGAGCCACCCCTGCATCTGTCACCACCACGTCCTTGTCACTACCAGGTCCTCATAGCCTCGTGTCTTCTCCCCTTTCACCACTTTTCTGGTGTTTGATACATGAAGGTTTATCTGACAACCCAAATTACCCCAGGGCTCTTCAATCCCTGCAATAAAAGTCCTTAAAAAACCTGTTCTAGCAATGACAAGTTCAAATAATCATCTTCAATATCTGCCCAGGGCTACATTTTTTACATTAGGGCTGATTTGAGTTTGTTTTCTTAATTAATTTCCACTCCCTGGAAAACACTCAAGCAGGACATTGTATCTTCTGTTTGTTTGGGTTTTTTTTTCCCACTGAATTTGTAGGTCCTCAAAAAAAATCAACCAAACAAACAGGTTTTTGATGATGGCAACATTCCCTCATCCAAACAAGCATTCCCAGACCTAGACTGTGCAGCCCAGGGTAAGCCCAGGGTTATCAGATCCCTTGGAAGTAGAGGATTGAGCTCCAGAAGCTCGAGGATGTTTGGACAGTTCACTGACCCCACCTCACATCCCTCCAAGGGTACCTGAGATAAGGTGGGAACCACCTCCCACAGTTCTCCAGGGGGAATCATTCATCCTTTCTCCCTCCATGGAGGATTCCTGAGGATTTCAGGACCTACTCTGAAGTTGTGTGCCTGAAGTGAAGGTCAGTCCAAGGGTCTGTCTTGGTGGAAGGACCAAGATCTTAATTCCTTCGCCTCTGAGATGCTGAGATTAGAATTCTATTTTCAGTGCTGCTGAATTTCTCAGTGGTTGTAATGAGTTCCAGGTATAATTCCACTCTTCATTCCTTCCTGAATTGCACATTTTAACGTGCTAAGCCATGGGAAGCAGCAGAAGGAGAAGAAACATGTGCCTTCTGTCAAGAAATCAGCTCCTTCTGAAGGTAAATCAGGGGTTTTTTACAGTATAAAATACAGGATTAGAGCAAGAAACTCTGTGTCTGGAGTTCCTGGGACTTGGCTTTTCAGGCCTGCCAGGAGTTTGGAAAACAGAGGAAGATAAACATCATTCCCAACCAGAAATATTTTGGTAATGTCACATGGTAAATAGCTCATCAAGGGATTGATTATAGCAACTTGGTGTTTGCTTATCATCTGCAGCTTGAGCACAGGCAGAGGGCTCCCAGGGGAGAGGTTTGGAATCCATGTGAGGAGGAAAACACGGAATAGAGAACGGGCAGAAATGGGATGTGATGTGTGTGAAAGGGGTTCCTCAGCCTCTGGTGCTCTGGGATGGGAAAACAAACGCTGTGGGTAGAATACAGAATATTTCTGTTTGTTTATTTGTTTCTAAGGAGTTCCTGCTCCCAACTGGAGCAGCGAATCCACGTCTCCTGCTGAAGGGAGGGAGAGGAAGCAGGTGAGTTCTGTCAGGAGGTGTCTCAGCCTGCTTTTGGAGGGCTAGGGTTGGACCCTGCAAGGAATCATGGAATGATTCAGGTTGGAAAAACCCCCTGGGATCAGAGTCCAACTGTTCCCCCAGCACTGCCAAGGCCACCACTAACCCATATCCCCAAAGTGCCACATCCACACAGCTTTTAAGTCCCTCCAGGGATGGAGATTCCACTTCCCTGGGCAGCTGTGCCAGTGCTGGACAGCCCTTTCCACGAAGAAGTTTTTCCCAGTATCCAAACTAAACCTCTCCTGGCCCAGCTTGAGGCAGTTTCCAAATTAAGTTCCTTCTTAAATTCCATCTCCTGTTTCCAACAAGAGACCAGACCCCCAGGCAGGGCCCGTGACAATCTGCCACACCACGGCCCTCTGTCCTTCCCGTGGTCAGAGCCAGGGACATTATTAACAGGAACAGCCTTTTGCCACAAAAACTCGAGCCCGGCCTGGGCACTGATAAAGCCCCGGCAGCTGGAGAGTCGATGCCACAGCGAGGGGACAGGGAGGTGACACGTCCCAAGAGCAGCTCTCAGAGAGGAGTCCCCCACAGGGGGTGGATTCGGTTCTGGTTAATAAAAATAACACTTTCCTCCTCCCCCCTGGTGGCCTTGCCCAGGAAGAGGAGGAGGAAGAAGAGGAGGAAGAGTCCAAGCCGTGCAGTATTTGTCACAGCTGCCCCCTGGCACTGGGCACAGGGCTGGACTGCTCCACCCAGGGCCCCTCTGTGAGTCCCCAGCTCAGCTTCCACAGGAGGTGGGTTTTCACACAATCACACGATGGTTGATGCTGAAGGAACCTCTGGAGGGCACCTGGTCCCTCCCTCTGCCCCAGCAGGGACCAGGCCTAGACAGGTTTTTAGTATCTCCAAGGCTGGAGAGCTCACAACGCCCCTGGGTTACCTGTGCCAGTGCTCCATCACCAGGAAAAAGGTGTTTTGTGAGGTTCAGGGGGAGCCTCCCGTGGTTCAGGTGGTGCCCATGGACTTTGGGCACTGCTGAGGAAAGCCTGGCTCCATCCTCCTGCCCCCTTCCCCTCCAGGTATTGACCAGACCAGGGAACATCACTGCTGGAGAGAAGGGTGGGCAGAGCCCAACACCAGCTCCCAAAGCGGGGACACAGCCTTTTCCCAGCCCTCCCAATGATATTTTGGGGGGAAAAAAGGAGCAGCACAGGGAGAACAGAGATCCTTGGTGCTTTATTGGTGACAGCTCAAGCCTGGGTGGCCATGGAGAGACGGGAGCACGGGCTCCTTGCAGGGACAGCAGATACAGCTGTCCCCATAGCAGCACAGAGACACTGTGACACCCCAGAGCTCACCACAGGAGAAGGGGTCTGGATCCACCACAGGCTGGAGGGGTCACCCTGTGAGCTGCTGGAGGGGATATCACCCCCCCCGCTCCTATCTCCTCAGCTGCTCTAGGTGGTCCAGGAGGGGGGTGACACAGCCACGCTCTCACTGCTCTGCCTCCCCTGAGGCTGCAGTGCTGCCACCATCCTCCTGCTCTTGCTCTGTCAGCAGCTCTGAGGAACCAGGACCTCGTGGGGGCAGAGCCCTGGGGGGTTGTTCCTCTTCTGGGCTGCAGCCCAGGCCTGTGGGAGAGGGGCAGAGGGCATGGTGAGGAGTCATCACCTCCCTCCTGTGCTGGAGGCACCCACGGGGATCAGCTCTGGATCCCAAGAGATCTGGGTCACACCCAGAGTGGGATCCACCCGCTCCAAGGCTGCACCAGAGGGATGGGGATGAGGAGGAACCTCGGGTCCTGGAGCAGAAATGTCACTGTGAGGACATGCCTGGGTGTTTAAGTGGCACCAGGGCAGGTTGGGGCAAAAAGAGGGGGAAGCTGCCCGGGAGCCCAAGGTGGGGATGGCAGAGCAGAGAGAAGGGTTGAGGGGTGTTTTGGGGCCATCACCTTCCCCATCCTGAGCCTCTGACGCCTTCCTCTCCAGGCTCTGGGACAGCAAGGTCAGTCTGTTGAGGGCCAGCAGGGCTTTCCCTGTTTTCTGCAGGGAAGAGAAGGAGCACTGAGCCCTGCCCCGAGCCCTCCCCCATCCCACGCCCTCATCCCATCCCGCAGTACCTGCCACTTGCGCCGCGCCAGGAACTGCCTGATCCTGTCCTTGGACAGCGCCTTGGAGCTGCTGGGCTGGGGGTGCTGCAGCCAGGGGTGCAGCAGAGCCCCCGCGCTGGGCAGCCGGTGGCTGGCACAGACATGTCATGGTCACGGAGGGGCTGCACGGAGCAACCCCCCCACACCCAGGACTTCCCCCTCAGCACCCAAAAAGCCCCCCCATTTCCACCCCCGGGTCCTACCGGGGGTCCTTCTGCAGCAGTTGGCTGATGAAGTCCTTGGCCTGAGGGGAGATCTCTGAGAAGGTCTCCTCCTCGAAGTCCCACCGGGCAGCCGTGACATTGCTCAGCGTCTCCATGTCCGTGTCCCCCTGGAAGGGGGACTCCCCGCTCAGCCTGGAGAGGTGGTCCCAGGGACATCATCAGTGGCAGCTCAGCCTCCCCTCCAGCCCACACACCCGTTCCCAGGAGGCCACTCACAGGATGTAGCAGATGACACCGACACTCCACATGTCCGTGGAGAGGCTCACGGGCTCGAAGGCCACCACTTCTGGGGCCATGAACTCAGGGGTGCCGTGTAACACCTTCACGGGGGTGTCTGGAGCTGCAGAGACATGGAGGGGCAGGGTGTCTGTCTGGGACCTCCCCAGGACACGTGTCCAGCTGGGACCCCCCTGGAGCAGCCCAGTGACACACAACCCTGTGCCCGTGGAGCTGCCACCCTCCAGGAGCCATCACGAGTCTTGGTGCTCTCTTACAGCACCTCTGCGCGCTGGGCACCCACAGGCACGGGGGTCTTGGGGGTCTCCACCCCAGCAGCAGGGCTGAGGACACACAGGTTTCCCCAGAGCATCTTTGCTGTCACCAGGAAGGGTCAGGTTTGGTGGCACCAAGGCAGGAGGACACCACACCCCTGGCTGATGTTCTGGGCCAAATCCTGTCCCCTGTGACGGTGACAATTCCCGCCCTGGACCCCCAGGACCCCCCAATCTTGCCCACCCAGTTTCCGCGCCAGGCCGAAGTCGATGATCTTGACGCGGTGGCTGCTGGGGCTGACACAGACGATGTTCTCGGGTTTGAGGTCGAGGTGGACAATGGCCCGGCCGTGCATGAAGCTCAGCCCCTCCAGGATCTGCCGCACGTACTGGGCGCTGCTGGGCTCCGTGTGCTCGAAGTCGTCGCCCACGATGCGCTCGAAGAGCTCCCCCCCTGCCACGCTGGGGACAACGGGGGGGATGGGGACCCCACCGGGGTCTGCCGACCCTCGGGGAGGGGCAGCCCCACCGGAGAACCTGGCTGGATCTCACCACCCTTATCTCCAGGGTTTGCAGGTTCCCCTTCCATCCTGCATCCCACACCAGTGCCCCGTGGCACAGGGACCCCTCCTCACCCTCGATGCTCCCCTGGCAGAGCCCGGCAGTGTCCCCACCACCCCACACATGGCTCAGCGCCCCCTCACTCACTACTCCATCACCATGACGAGCTCTGCGGGGCCCTGGAAGGCGGCGAGGCACTGCACCAGCCGGGGGTGCTGCAGCAGGTTCATCAGCTCCACCTCTGCCCGGGCCGCCTCCCTCTCCTTGCCCGTCCGCGTCCGGAAATATTTCCCAGCCCGGATTTTGCCGGAGGCTTTTTCCTGCAGCCGGTACACCTTCCCGAACTTCCCCCTGGGACAGAGCGAGGATGAGGGCTCTGCCAGCCTCCTGCATCCCACCAGGGCCGTGCACGGACAGCCACGGACCACGCCCAGGCGGTGGGGATGTGCGACCCCCCCCCCCACTTACTCTCCCAGCTTCTCCAGCCGCGTGTACACGTCTGAGACCTTGTCCTGGGTGTTGATGACCACGTCACAGTGCTCAAAGGTCTCCTCAGCTGCTGGGAATGGAGCAGAGTGGGCCATGCAGGGCCCCCTGTAAATCTCCCCCAGTGCTTGTTTCTGTGCCCCCTCCCTCCATCCAGGACCAACCACCCTCCCCATGCGGTGCAGATGGGACATGGTGGGGACATGGGGACAGGGGCTGCTGCTACAGGAGCTCCTGGGGCAGCCCAGCACCCTGCAGGTCAGGTGTGAGGTGAAAGGTGCTTTCAGGATCAAAAATCCAAGAGAAACAGGGCCAGGGTGGGATGGAGGTTGGTGCTGATTTGGGGGAACAACAGAGGGTCACACCAGTGTTGAGGTCCTTTGTGCCTCCCCAGGGTCAGAGGGCTCCACTGTACCTTCTCCCTGGGACATGGTGGTGCCTCTGGCTCCTCACGGGGTGCTGGCACAGTCAGGATGGTGCTGGATGTGTCCCCAAGGCTCTGGCAGCTGGGGCAGACAACGGGCACGTCTCCGCTCCAGCTGCTCCCTGCACCTTCTCCCTGTTAGTGAGACCACCACCACCCCTCCACCTGCACCCACACTCCCCATCCCACCCAGGAGGTCCATCTTGGTGTATCCCAAAGGGGACCAAACCAAATTTTCAAGCCAGGTCCCTTCTTGGATGGGGACAACCCCCTTTCCAAGGAGTGCCTCAGGCTCCGAGCCGATGTTTTTCCCATGCCCCGTCCTGCATCAGTCAGGAAATCCCCAGGAAAACCACACTTGGAGGGCAAAGGACGCATTTCCTTACACGTCCCCTCCACGGGAAGGCTGGGAGGACAGGGCTGTGACACCCAAGGGTGCCAGGAGGCAGCACCCAAACCCCACCCTGAGAGCCACAGCACTGACCTGTCACCGTCCTGTCCCTCCTGTCCCAGGCTTCCAGCAGGTCCTTGACCCTTCCCAGTCACTGCAGAGCCACTGGGGAGCTGGAGATGGGGAGAAGGGGCAATGCTGGGGGTCAAGGACAGCTGAGATCACACATATGGGGCTGCCTTGGGGTAGAACCGAGGGCATCCCTCCCTCTCCAGTGCTGGGAACAGCCCTGGCTCCCCCCTCCCTTTCCTTCCCAGCAAAGAGTTTCCGGACTTGGGGGATAAACAACCACCAGCATCACTGAGCCCTCCCCAAACCGTGTCCTGAACCCTGAACCACAGCCCCCAACCCTCTGATTGGTACCATGCAGGGTCACAGATCTGCCACACGGGGGGCTCAGCCAGAGAACTCCCGGGGTTGGGGGTCTGCTGAGACCCAACACACCTCGTTACAGGGCAGAGAGCTCAGCCCTGCTCTGCCCTCCCAGCACAGACCCAGAGCTTGGCCTCTCTCGGGAGTTAAATCCAGTCCCAGCACACCCCGCCCCCTTCCCACCCATGGGTGGGTTCCCGCAGAGGGGCTGAGCACCCACACCTGCCCCCCTAATTCCAGCTCCACCTGCAGCCAATATCCCAATTTCCCCTCCCTGGGCTTCAGCTTCCCCAGGAGAGCTCAGCTCCGGGTTCAGGGAAGCCGGGATGAAGGTGAATGGGGAGTTACAAAACTCCTCCGGGCCTCCCAGCCCGGCGATCTGGGGGGAAAAAAATGGGGGTTTCCAGCCTTTATCCCCCCAAAAAGCAGGGCTGTGTGGCCACTCTGCCTCAGCTTCCCCTGCTATAAAACGGCAATATCGCCGTGATTTCCCCGCGGAGCTGAGTCCAGACCGGGGAATCACGACCCAACGTGGCCGGGGTGGCCCCGTGTCACAGCGGGGGTGTCACCCCGGGGTTACCTGCACTCCGGAGCCCAGATTTGGGGCCGTGCCAGCGCCGCCAGACACGTCCCCGCCGCCACTCCCGCGCTCGGCACAAAGTCCGCGGTCTCGGGCAGGGTGCGGGGACAAACGGGCGGTGGCAGGGCCACCACGGCCTCACCCTGCCCTTGTCACCCTGCCCTTGCCCGCGGCGGGGCAGAGCCCGGGCCGGGGGTGCCGCGGGCAGGGGGGTCCCCGTGGGGGAGGGATGCGCGTGGATGCTCCCGGCTCGGCGCTCGGCTCGATCCCGCTGGGATATCGACTGGGGCTGGGGACAGGATAGGACACGGGGGCGGCCTGGCTGGGGATGGGCGGATGGAGCACGGCTGGATGCATCCCGGCCATGGATGGACACCCGGCTGGCAGGGCTCCCGACCCGCCCGGCCCCTCTCCCGGGCAGGAGGAGGGTGGTGCGGGGCTGCTCCCGGCGCAGGGAAGGGCAGGATGAGGCCCAGGCAAGCGAGGGATCCCGGCAGCCACTTGATGTCAGTGTTGGCCTGACGCTGCTCCCGGCGAAGGGCAGAAAAACCAGCAGGAAAAAAAAAGCCAGGCGGGAACAAAGATTTGGGACCTGGGGCATCTGTGGCAGCGCTGGGATGCAGCGCTCGGCTGGAGGGTGAATCCCTTGGGAGCCACATCCCCTCTGGTTGGAGCATCACATCCATGGGGCATCAACAGCAGGAAAAGCTGGATGCTGGTCCAGGGATCAGGGAGCAGATCCATCCATCCTTTGGGATTTTCCAGCCTCATTACCGACAGCATTTCATTTAAGGGCCATCGACCCCCACCCTGTCCCATGCCTTAGTTTTTGGATTCGGGAATGTGGCCCATCCAAAATGCCCAGAGGTTCATTACCCTCCATGGACACCCTCTCCTTGTGCCATATAAAATGAATTAATTAACTGATCATTAGCACTCGCACCCAGGCATCCATGTGCTGGATCAAGTTGTCCCCCTCTGCCCCAGAGAAGCCCCTGGCACAGCCAGGATTTCCAGGTTCCCCCCCATCCCAAACCTGCCCGTGGAACCCCTCTGTTCACCCTGAAACAACCCCCCCTGCTTTGGGCTGAGTCAGGGCCTTTTGTGCAGATTCAGCTGCCTCTGCTTTTTTGTAGGTCCTACAATAAATGGTGGCACCGCAGGGCTCGGCTGTGGGTCATAATGTGTTGGGGGGGGATGGGGTCACCTCGCTGGGTCTGGCACAGGGGGCATGGGGATAAATGGGGTACTCAGAGGGTTTGGGGGGGACCAGGGGAACGTTGAGGGGACAAAGGGGACACCGGGGACAGGGGGGACCTGGGAGCCACAGGGCCCACAGAGGTCATGGGGGATGCGGGGGTGGGGGGACAGGGGACATTGGAGGAACATGGTGGGACACGGAGGACACGGGGGCACACAAGAGAACACCAGTGACATGGGGACACCTGGGGTGGGGACATGGGGCAGCCACAGGGGACCCAGGAGGGTCTGGGGATACCTGGGGGGGCACGGAGGCACAAGAGAGGGACATGTTTCAAAAGGGGGCAGGGACACCCAGGGGACCCGGGGGGACACGTGGGGGTTTGGGGACACCCAGGGGACCC
>JAWWES010000080.1:3171229-3204476 GCA_035583135.1 Lophotriccus pileatus | reverse complement strand
GCTTGGAGCAACCTGGGCTGGTGGAAGGTGTCCCTGCACATGGCAGGGGGTGGGACTGGATGGGCTTTAAGGTCCCTTCCAACCCAAATCATTGTGGGATTCCATGACCAGGCACTGGGCACACCCACCAAGGGGCTGAGGGGAATGGACCAGGGGCCTGAGACACTGCACTGGGAAGCTGGGATGAAGTACTGGGACAGTGCACTGGGGGACTGGGATATGACACTGGGACTGTGGCACTGGAGCCCTGGCCAGGGGCACGATCCCACTGCATGCAGAGGCAACATCTGGCTCAGGCAAAGCAATTGTTAATTATTATCCAGCTTTATCCACTGTTACTTTTATCCAGTGTATACTTTTATCCACTGTTAATTATTATCCAACTTATTAATTATAATAGTGAGGAAGGGGCAGAATTTGGGGTCTCTGAGCCCCAGAGGTGAAGTTTTTCTTCTTTCTCCTCTTCTCCTTCCCCCTCTGCTCCAAGGGCTTTCCTTGAGCCAGGGCACTGTGGGGACATGGGGACAAGGGTGACCTGGAGGTACAAGGTGCCCTGGGGATGTGGGATGTCCAGGGTGCCCTGAGGACTGCCTGGATCCAGCGTTCTCCCAGGGCTGGATTCTGGGATTGGGATGCAGAGCAGCTTTCAGCAGCCCCATCGTTGCCTCACACTCCAGTTTTCCAGCCTTAATTCCAAATCCAAATAAGGGCAACCCCCCCAGCTCCGAACTCCCCTAAATCCCATCCCTCAAACCCCGGAGAAACATTTCCTTCCTAAAAAAATTGAAGGTAAATAAAGAACTAAAATGAAACAAACAAGAAACACAACGAATAACCCCAGCAAAGCCTTTTAAACACACACTCGCCGCCCCGGCCATTTCCGAGCTCTGACTCAGGATTCCTGCTCGGAACAGCCACAAGGCCTCTCTGGCTCCCACTCCCGGCAAATCCAGCCCCGGATCGCGGGCGCTGATTCACGGCACACGTGCTGTGCTATAAGCGGCCGGGAATGCTGTTTTCCATGGGATCCTTTCCAGCTCGCCGGCGGGCGGGAGAAAATAGCAACGCTGCGGGCGGGGAGAGGAGGGGGGAGAGGGGGGATCGCACCGGGGTTTGTTTGTGCTGTGGATTTTGCAGCGAGAGGTGTTTATCCCGGTTCATTTCACCGGGTCGGGGCATCTGCTGCTGAATTCCCGGGAGCGCAGTTTCCACGGCAGGAAGAGAACTTGGAGCGGAGCCCGGTTATGGGGTTGCGAGTGCGTTTTTGGGGTGGTTGTGGCATCCCCATGTCCCCAGGTGTTCAGGAACAGATTTATCCCCCCCAGACACAGCCAAGGGACTGCCCAGATGTGGTCCCAGCTGTCCAGATGTTGTGTGAGTTGCCTGGGTGTGGAACAGCAGCACCAGGGTACTGCCCGGGCTGACCAAATGCTCCCCTGCAGGTACAGATGTGGCTCTTGGGGAACCAGAGATTGCCCCAGGAATGCCCAGATGTTGCTCTGGGAATCCAGATGTTGCTTGAGGTACATAGATATCACTCAGGATGCCCAGATATTGCCCCAAAAATGCCCAGGTGCTGCCCTGCATGTACAGATGTTGCTCCAGGACCACCTGAGATCACCCAGGATGCCCAGAAGTTGCCCCAGGGTGTCCAGATGCTGCTTCAAGTGTCCAGATGTTGTTCTAGGATACTCCAGTATCCCCCAGGGTACCCAGAAGTTGCCCCAGAGTGCCTCAGTGTTGCCCCAGGGTGCCCAGATGCTGGCCAGATGTTGCTCTAAGTTGCCCAACTGTCCCACCCAGGGTCTGGCAGTGCTGGTGTCACACTGACCCTACAGAAAGTCACCTCCTGTCCCCATCCTGCAGCTCCTGGTCCCCACGGCCTGGCCAGGCCTGGGGTGCCTCCACACTGTGGGTTTTTGGAAGAAGCCTGTGGCCATCCATCCCTCCCTCCCCACCCACCCTCAGCCAGTGGTGGCTGTGGGAAAGGGGTGTGGAAAGGCCACAAGGGACAGAAGGAGAGGAAATGGCCCCAGGCTGTGCCAGAGGAGGGGCAGGTTGGACATCTGAAAGAATTTCTTCCTGGAACAGGTGGTCAGGCCTTGACAGGGCTGCCCAGGGAGGTTTGGAGTCCCCATCCCTGGAGGTGTCCAAGGACTGACTGACCATGGCACTCAGTGCTCTGGGCTGGGGGACAAGGTGGGGATGGGGCACAGGGTGGGCTCGATGGTCTTGGAGGGGTTTTCCAGCCTCAGGGATTCTGTGATATGTGTGTTTATGGCTGCACACACACATGGCTGCACACACACACTCACATACACATACACACCTGCACACACGCGTGGGGTACTCTGGGACTGGCACTGCCCAGCTCGTGCTGCTGCCACTCCCTGGCTCCTGCTGCTGTCCCATCATCAGGGACAGTCACCTGGGGGTCCCAGCACGTGCCTGCAACCCCTCAGCCCTGGTGCCACGCAGACCATGGTCTGGGGACCGAGTGGGCACGGCAGGACTCGGTCCCCAGGTGTGATGGCAGAGGGGGTCCCATGGTCCCTTCTGTCCCCAGGTGTGATGGCAGAGGGGGTCCCTTGGTCTCTTCTGTCCCCGGGTGTGGCGGCAGAAGGGGTCCCGTGTGTCCCCACGTCCCTCAGCTGGTGGAAGGGCCCCCTGGTGCCCACCAGGCAGAGCGGGGTGCCGTGGTGGAGACTGCTGTGTCCCTCGGCCGGTCCCGTGTGCAGGCAATGGGGACTCCCCGTCTGTCCCGCCCGGCCCTTCGGGCAGAGCAGGACCCGCTGTGCGAACGAATCCCCGGTGCAGAACGAGCCCCGGTGCAGAACGAGCCCCGGTGCAGCCCCGTCCACCACCGGCACAAACGGTTAACACGGCCCGGGCCGCCAAGTGGCTCCTCCCGCTCCCTCCCCGCGGCCGGCCCCGGTCCCGGAGGGGCCGCCCAGCCCCGGTCCAGCCCCAGCCTCGACCTCCGCCACCGCCCAGCCCGGCTGCACCGGCCGGGGGCACCGGGAGCACCGGGAGCACCGGGAGCACCGGGAGAACCAGAACTACCGCGGGCACCGTGGGTAGCGGGGTACCGGCAGCGCCGGGGTTACCGGGAGCACCGGGAGCACCGAGGGCACCGCGGACACCGCGAGTGCCGGCGGTCCCGCACCATGATCTGCGGCAGGAAGGCGCGTCCCGCAGCCGAGCAGCCCCGCGCCCCCTCGGACGGCGCCGGTGGCTCCTGGCGGTCCGGGAGAGCCCTGAAGAAAATGGGTGAGTCCCGGGAGCACCGGGGGGAGCCGGGCAGAAACCCCGGGAGGGCTGTGTCACAAGGGGGGCCGGGAGGGATCTCGGTGACTGCGAGGGTCCCTGAAGTGGGTGGGGACCCTCATGGCAGGAATGGGTCTGCCATGGAAAGGAAGAGACCCCCCATGGCAGGGAGGGGACCCCGATGGCAAGGCTGGGATCCCCAGGATAGCCAGGGAATGGTCCCCATGGCTGGATGAGGTCCTCACTGTGGGGAGGGGTTCATAAAGCCACGAGGGTCCCCATGGCAGGGATTGTCCCCAGAGCAGATGAGATCCCCATTGTCAGGGATGGGTCCCCATGGCAGGGGGCATTCCCGAGGTGGATGGATTGCCCCACATCAGGGAAGGGTCCCTGTGGCTGGGAGGGGTCACCCAGGCAGCCCCAGAGGATCATGTATCACCCCAGCTGTTGGGGGGCAGCAGGGTCAGGGTTTGGCCACATCACAGGTGACAGGAGCCCCCCACTCAGGGTGTTTATTGTCCCCAAGGCTCAGCTCCTGCTTCCAGTTTTCCCACCCAAGGGTGCTGCCCATGGCTCTGTTGGCCCAGGGCCCTCTGGCCCGTGGGGTGTGTGCAGGAAGGTCAGGGGGCACCCATGGGAGTGGCCGGATCTGGAGTGGGTACAGAGGGCAGGGCTTTGGGCTGCTTTGGACACGGGGCCGTGGGCCTGGAGCTGCACAGCTTGGTGCAGCAATGTATCCATGTGTCCGTGTCCCTGAGTCTGTGTCCATGTGTCCATGTGTCCCTGAGTCTCTGTCCATGCATCCCTGTGTCCATGTGTCCATGTGTCCATGTGTATGCCTGTCCCTGTGTCCATGTGTCCCTGTGTCCCCAGGCCTGTGCATCCATACACTTGTGCATCCATGTACCTCGTGCCCGTGTGTCCGTGTGTCCCTGCATCCCTGTATCCACCTGTCCTTTACCTCTATGCCATTGCATCCACATATCCCTATGTCCACATATCCCTGCACCTCTGTATCCATGTGTCCGTACACCAGTGCATCTGTGTGCCCGTGCATCCGTGTGTCCATATGTCCATGCATCCATGTGTCCATGCACCAATGCACCTGTGCCCATGTGTCTGACAGTCCCAGTGTCCATCCCCATGCCCATGTACCTGTATCCCTGTGTCCATACATCCATGAATCCATACGTCCATGCACCCATATGTACCTGTGCCCCTGTACCTGCCCTCAGTCCTGCACCTTGAGCAGGATGTGACCACACAGGAGGTGGTGGCATCATCAGCTGGTGGTCACATCCCTGATGCCACGGCCAGCTTGGGATGTTCCCTGTGAGCCCCACACCGGCCCTTTCCCAGCCCAGGAGAGGGACATGGCCACCAGGGCTGTTTGGAGTGGCTGCCAAAACAAAGAAGGGAGGAAATAACCATTCTGTGAACAGATGGAAAGGTCCTGGCCAGGGCGTAGGCTCTGAGTCCCCTGAGGCCCCCCCGTCACTGTTCCCAGCCTGGGCTCTGCTGCTGGCACTGTCCTGGTGCACTCCATGCGGGATCTGGGCAGCCTGGCTGGGGTTTAACAGCTGGGCTGTCACTGTGTCCCCCAGACAGGCACACAGTGCTCTGGAGGGGCAGTGCTCCTGTCCCATCCCAACCCACTCCCGTCCCATCCCCTCTGTCCTATCACGTCCCATCCTGTCCTGTCCTGTCATGTTTGCCCTGCCCACTCTGCCCCATCCAGTCCAGTCTGCCCCACCCTGTCCTGTCCAATCCTACCTGTCCCATCCTGTCCCATCATGTCTCATCTGTACCGTCACACTCTGTCATACATTTCCCATCCCATCACCCTCTCCTGTCCATCTCATCCTGTCCTGTCCCACCTCCCCATCCTGTTCCGTGCCCATGCTGTGCCGTTCTGTCCCATCGTGTCTGTACCATCCAGTTCCATCCTGTACCATCCAGTCCCATCCTGTCCCATGGCATCACGTCTGTCCTGTCCCATCCGTCCCGTGCCACCCCATGGGATGTGCAGGGCTGTACACATACAGATGTGCACACAGATGTGAACCGACCCCCCCTCATTCCCACCCCACCCCCCCAGCACACCCTGAGAACCTCCAGCACCCCCCAGCACCCCAAATGCCCCCAGTGCCCCCCAGCAGCCCAGCTCCTCACACCCACAGGCCTGACGGAGGACGAGGACATCAAGCAGATGCTCCAGGGGTCCCTGCTCCGGAAGGTCAGGGCCAGGGGGGGCTCCCGGGAGCGGCTGTTCCGCCTGCAGGAGGACGGGCTGACTGTGTGCTTCGAGGGACGCTTCGGGCGCACCCGCTCCCCCCAGAGCTGTGAGTGCACTGGGGACCCTCCCCCGGGGGCTCGGGGACCCTGGGCCACATCCTGCACAACCACGAGCTGCAGGGAGGGCCAGGACCTGGGCAGAGTCACAGAAATGCCCACAGGGATTCCCACACGTGCACCAGACCCCTGTCCAGGATCTAGAGCCAGGACCCAGATTCTAATCTAGGACTTAGTCCACAACCCAGGACCTGGACCCCCACCCAGAATCAAGACCCCAGCACGAGACCCAGACCCATCCAGATGCTACCCCAGGACCTGGACCCCCACCCAGAACCCCACCTGGCCCCCCACCTTGGACCCAGAGCACAGCCCTGTTCCCAGACACCCCCCCAAGACTTGGATCCCCACTCAGAACCCGGACCCCACTTGAGTTCCATACCCCCACCCGGGACCCAAACCCCATCTGGATCCCAACCTGGGAGCTGGACCCCAGACCCCCACCCAGCCCCCAACCCCCAGTCCAGAACCCAAACTCCCAACAAGGACCCAGACCCCAGTCCAGGACCTGCATCCCCAGCCCGGGACCCCAATCATTACCCAATGTGTGAACCCCGGTCCAGAACACGGACCCCCACCCCGGACCTGAACCTCAACCCACTGCACCCAGTGCCTCCCAGTACACCCCATGCCGAGCCCCCAGAGGCCCCACCCTTCCCCACCCGCCCTGGGAGGTCCCGTCTCCATCCTGGCCAGACTCTGTCCCCGCTCCCGGCGTGTCCCCGCTCCCGGCGTCACCCCTCTCTTTCCACCCTCTTGTCTGGGATGGGTGCCCGGAGCTGGCAGCGCCTCGAGGCAGCTCCGTCCCGTCCCCATCCCCGCGGGGACAGCGACACCGCTCCTGTCTCGCCTGGGATTAGCGGGTTAAGCCCGGCTGCCGCACCGACGGGAGCCGAGCGCTGTCCCCTGGGGCGCTCCGGGGGGCTGTCCCGCAGGGATGTTCGCGGGTGGGTGACACGCCGGGGAGCGCGTCCATCGCCACCCCCGCGGTGTCCCCGCAGTCTCGGTGACGCACATCGAGGGGGTGCGAGAGGGCCGCCAGTCGGAGGGGCTGCGCAAACACGGGGCCGCCTTCCCCGAGCGCCACTGCTTCACCCTCGTCTTCAAGGGCCGGCGCAAGAACATGGACCTGGCCGCCCGCAGCGAGGAGCACGCCCGGCACTGGGTGCAGGGGCTCGCCAAGCTCATGGGGCGGCTGCAGGCCATGAGCCAGATGGAGAAGCTCGACCAGTATCCTTTGTGGGAGCTCTGGGGGGGCTCGGGGACAGGCTGTGCCGGGTGGTTTGTGGTTTCCTTACCTAAGTGTAGTTGGATCCACGGGGTCCTGCAGAAAGCAGACAAGAACAAGGACAACAAGATGTCCTTCCAGGAGGTGAAGTACATGCTGAGGATGCTCAACATCGACATGGACAACGTCTATGCCTCCAAACTCTTCAAGGTACTCGTCCCGCAGGGAATGCTGGCTCCTTCTCTGCTTCCTGCGGAGAACTGACCAACTCCTCACACCCAAGGCCACCCACCTCCACCAATGGTTGGGGCCTACCGGGAGCAGGAGCACGTGGTGGGGTGGGGTGAGCTGCCACCCCCTCCCGCTGCCCCCAGGGTCCCCGAGGTGTGACAGTTCCCTTTCCACCTGGGGAAACCGAGGCACGGAGCTCTGCTCCATCTGGGACTGGGGGGTGGGAGGGCTGTGGTGGGAGGACAGAGGGGACATGCTGAGCCCCCCTGAACTCATCACACACACTGCCAGGCAGGACAAGGCAGGGGGTGGCTGTACCCTCTCGTGTCCCCACCCTGTGTCCCGTCAGGAGTGTGACCACTCGGGCAACGAGCGGCTGGAGGGCCGGGAGCTGGAGGAGTTTTGCTGGCGGCTCCTGCGGCGGCCGGAGCTGGAGGAGCTTTTCGGGCGCTATTCGGGCGAGGATCGCGTCCTGTCGGCCGAGGAGCTGCGGGATTTCCTGCGGGATCAGGGCGAGGACTCCAGCCTGCGCCAGGCCCGCGCCATCATCCGCAAGCACGAGCTCAACGACAAGGGTAGGGCTGGGCTGGGGGGTGGGGTGGGCACCGCTGGAGCTACGGGAGGTCATGGATGGTGTGGGGATGCGGCTCTGCTCGGTGATGTCACTCCCTCCAAACGGGTATGGGGTCCTCCAAGGCGTGGGTGGGTGTCCCTGTGTCCTTTCCCAGGGTGGTACCAGTGTCTGCCACGCAGCCCTGCTGGTCCCTGGGGGATGTGGCACTGCAGGGACTGGGGATGTGAAGGTGGGGATGGGCAGCTGGTGGATTTCCATGTCTTCCATGGTGTGAATGTGACACTGCCAAGGACCTCTGTGTCCCTTGGGCCCCACCACGGCAGGTCCAGGTGAACATGGCACCAAGAGGACTGGGGACATCAAGGTGGGGATGAAGGACCTCCGTGTCTCTTGGGTATCACAGCAGTACCCTCAGGGTGGATGTGACACTAGCAGGATGGGGGACATCAGTGCGGAGGGGGAACACCAGGGGCACCTCCACATCTCTTGGGTGCCACAGTGCCAGGTCTGGGGTGAACTGCTGGAACATCCCAGTGGGGACAGTCCCCAGTGTGCCGCCCTGCCAGGGTTAGGGTTCAGGGTTAGCTGCCAGCCCTCTGTGACGGCCACCACCGTGTCCCACAGCCAGGCAGCAGGACCTGATGATGCTGGACGGCTTCATGATGTACCTGCTGTCGGCCGCCGGCGACATCCTCAACCAGGAGCACACCAGGGTGCACCAGGACATGAGCCAGCCCCTGAGCCACTACTTCATCTCCTCCTCCCACAACACCTACCTGACCCGCACCCAGATCCGTGGCACCAGCAGCACCGAGGCCTATGCCAAGTGGGTATCCCTGGCCCCGAGTGGGTGTCCCCGGCCCGTGGGGCTCCAGGTGGTCCCGTGGGCCGATGGGGACAGGGGGACTCAGCCGGTGGCGGTGTGGTGGCAGGGCTCTGAGGGCAGGGTGCCGCTGTGTGGAGCTGGACTGCTGGGAGGGCTCCGATGGAGAGCCTGTCGTGTACCACGGCCACACCCTCACCTCCAAAATCCTCTTCCGCGACGTCATCGAGAGCATCCGCAGGACAGCCTTCGAGGTGAGGGGGGTGCTGGAGGTGCTGGGAGGGGTGCTGGGCGCTGGGTGCTGAGCCCTGCCCGTCCCCTGTGCCCAGAGATCTCCCTACCCCGTCATCCTGTCCCTGGAGAACCACTGTGGGCTGGAGCAGCAGGCCACCATGGCCCGGCACATGAAGGCCATCCTGGGGGACCTGCTGTTGACGCAGCCCCTGCAGGGGCAGGACCCCCATGATCTCCCCTCCCCGGAGGTAAGGCCACCCCCTGCCCATGTCCTCATGTTCCCTCTGAGCCCTGAGCTCGGCCCAGTCCCCTCTGAGCCCTGAGCTCGGCCCTTCCTCCCACAGCAGCTGAAGGAAAAGATCCTGGTGAAGGGCAAGAAGCTGCCAGAGCTGTGGCAGGAGCCCCGGGGAGTCACCTCCCTCCTGGACCCAGAGGAGGAGGAAGAGGAGGAAGAGGAAGAGGAGGAGAAGGTGCAGGACAGAAGCAACCGGCGGGTAAGGGGCTGTCCCAGGGCTGTGGTGCTGGGGGACCATGACACCCTGGTGGTGCTGGAGGAGCACGGCATCCTGGAGTGTGGCAGCAGTGCTGGGCCCCGGGGCAGGTGACCACAGCCAGCACAGCCTGCTGCAGCCCCGCTCTCTCTTCCAGTCGCTGCAGTCGCTGCAGGAGATCAAACCTCTGCCGGTGGGTCATGGGGTGGGGCTGGGGGGGTGATGGGTTGGGTGCCATGGGGGTGGTGAGTGGCCCAGCAGAGGGGACTGATACTCAGCTGTGCCTCCCTCTTCCCACTGGTCCGGGTGCTCCTCTTCTGGGGTTTCTGACACTTCGGGGTCTCCATCACCTCAAGGTCTCCATCATAGTGGGATGTCCCTCAGTTTGGGGTCTCCATCACCTCCAGGGTGATCCCTCAGGGTCTCCATCACCTTGGAGGGGTGTTCTCCACTGCCTCAGTTCTTCATCACCTCAGGGATCTCTGTCACCTCAAGTTCTCCATCATCTTGGGGTGTCCATTGCTTTGGGGTCTCCATCACCCTGGGGTCTGTGACATCTTGGGCTGTCCATCCCCTTGTGCTCTCCATGACCTCAGGCCCTCAACATGCTTGGTTTGTCCCTCAGCCCACAGTCCATCATTCCATTGCCTCAGGTTCTCCATCCCTTTGGGGGCTCCAAGGCCTTGGGGCTCTCAGCGCTCACCACTAGCAGGGTGGGGGGGTCTGCAGACCCTCGGGCAGGGGGGTGGCCCCCAGAGCCAGGGTGGCCCTGACCCCGTGGTGGCTCCCACAGGCCAAGGACGCGCTGCAGGTGTCCCCGGAGCTGTCGGCCCTGGTGGTTTATTGCCAGGCCGTGCCCTTCCCCGGGCTGGCCCAGGCCCTGCGGCACCCCCGGCCCTGCCAGATGTCCTCCTTCAGCGAGAGGAAGGCACGGAAGCTCATCAAGGAGGCGGGTGAGGGTGATGGGATGGGGACAGGGAACAGGGATGGGACAGGATGGGTCAGGGATGGGGACAGAGTGGCTCCACACCCCCAACGTCACTGGGATGCAGGATGGGCTGTGCCACGGGGGTGGCTCCAGGGACACTCTGGCCTTGGCTGGGCTGCTCCAGACTGGTGGGACTGGGGTCTGCTGGCAGGGTCTGGGTCCAGAGGATGCAGGACTAGGATCAGGGTCTGGGATCAGGCTTTTAGGATGTGGCATGTGGGTCCAGGGCGAGATGTGGGGCTGGGATTATGATCTGGGTCACAGTCCAGGGACTGAGGTCTGGGGTCAAAGGCTGGGGTTGGAGGTCAGGGTCCAGGGTCAAGATGTGGGGCTGGTCATGGATGTCAAGGTCAGGGTCTGGGGTCCAGGGCTGAGATTAAGACCTGAGTCAGTGTTGAAGATCTGGGGTCCAGGTCTGGGGTCTAGGGTTGGGATTAGCATGTGGGTCAGTGTCCAGGGTTTTGGTTTGGAGTCTGAGGGATCAGGGTGTGGGATCAGGGTCAAGGTCCAGGGTCAGGGTGTGGGGTCTAAAGCCAAGGTGTGGGGTCAAGGTCTGGCATCTCAGGTTCAGATTAAGGTCTAGGTCACCATCTAGGGTCTGAGAACTGAGCTCAGGGACTGGGCTCCAAGTTAAATGTCCAGGGTTGGGGGCTGAACTGCAGGGCCTGGTTTTGGGGTCCATGCAGGCTCTGGGCAGGCTGTGTCCCTGTCCCCGGGCACACAGGGATGAGCAGGGCCCATCCCCCCCTGCTGTGGCCCCACAGCAGCCCCCGTGGGCCCCGCTGAGCCCCGTCCCTCCCCAGGCCCGGCGCTGGTCCGGTACAACGCCCGGCAGCTGAGCCGGGTGTACCCGCTGGGGCTGAAGATGAACTCGGCCAACTACAACCCCCAGGAGATGTGGAACGCTGGCTGCCAGCTGGGTGAGACCCCCCAGCCCCCCGGGGCACCTGGCACCCCCCCCCGGAGCTGTCACCCGCCCTGACACCCGTCCCGCTGTCCCCACAGTGGCCCTGAACTTCCAGACGCCGGGATACGAGATGGACCTGAACACCGGGCGCTTCCTGGGCAATGGGGGCTGTGGGTACGTCCTGAAGCCCCCCTGCCTGCGCAGCCCCCCCGGACAGGGAGCCCGGAGCCTGGAGCTGCACATCAGGGTGAGGGCACCCCATGACCCCCGTGTGGGTCCCACCCACGTCCCTGCTGGGTGACTCCCACGACATTCCAATGCCTGGCCCCTTTTCCCAGGTGACACCAACCCCGCTCCCACCCGGGTGCCACCCACGTCTCTTCTGGGTGACACCAACCCCCATGTCCAGGCAGCTGCCACCCGTGTCCCCTCGGGGTGACGCCAGCCCCATGGCCAGCCAGGTGCCATCTGCACACCTTCTCCTTGGGTGCCACCAACCTCTCTTGCCCTGGGGGCACTGACCCTGTCCTCACAATCTGTTTGGGTACCACCCATGTCCCTTCTGGGGGCATCAACCGTGTCCCTGCACCCAGACATGTGCCACCCATATCCCTTCTCCTGGGTGGCACCAACTCTGTCCCCAAATCCAGCTCAACCACCTCCCTCCTCTTCGCACCAGTCCCAGCCAAGTGCCACCCACATCCCCTCTCCTGGGGACACCAGCCCTGTCCCCACATCCCTGTCCCCTCCTGGGCCCCACTCGGTGCCCCTGGTGCCCCAGCCCGCTGTTCCCAGGTGATCACGGCGCAGCAGCTGCCCAAGGTGAACAGGGAAAAGGGCAGCTCCATCGTGGACCCCTTCGTGCGCGTGGAGGTGCACGGCGTGCCGGCCGACTGCGCCAGGCAGCAGACCCGGCACAAGCTCAACAACGGTCAGTCTGGGGGACGTCCCAGGCCACCTCGGGAGGGGACAGGCCCTCGGACACCCAACCCCAACTGAACTGGTGCCCAGGATGTCCCAGTCCACCCAGTCCCCCCAGTGCTCTGTCCCCAGCACGGCCTGGTCCCCACCACCGGCAGGGCCCCAGCCTGCTCCCTCCTGGCCTCCAAGCCAGCCCAAGCCCAGTTTGATGACCATCCTCCCCAGTATAGCCCATCACAGCCCCAGTATGATTCCCATTCTCCCAGTATAGCCCAGCCCAGCTCCAACAGGACTCCCAGTCTCCCAACATAGCCCAGACTGATCCCAGGGGGACTCCTGTTGCCCCAGTATAGCACAGCCTGGCCCCAGTGTTACTGCCATTCCCCCAGTAAAGCCCACCATGGACCCAGTATGACCCATTCCCCCAGCATACCCCACCGTGGCCACAGCAGGACCCCATTCTCCCAGTATAGCCCAGTATGACCCCAACCCCCCAGTACACCCCACCCCAGCCCCAAGTGTGACCCTCCTCCCCCAGCGCAGGGTGGGTGGGTCAGGGTGGTCCCTGGGGGGCGTGGCCCCGGCGGCCCCGCCCAGCCCCGTCCCGGTGCCGTAGGGTTCAACCCGCGCTGGGAGGAGACGCTGCGGTTCCAGGTGCGGGTGCCCGAGCTGGCCCTGCTCCGCTTCGTGGTGGAGGACTATGACAGCACCTCCTGCAACGACTTCGTGGGGCAGTTCACGCTGCCCCTGCCCAGCCTGCGCACAGGTGGGGAGGGGGGAGCTGCCCTGCTGGCCCCGGGGATGGGGACAGTCCTCCTGCCCCTCGCTGAACTTCCTCTGTGTCCCCAGGGTACCGTCACATCCACCTGCTCTCCAGGGACGGCGCGTCCCTGTCCCCGGCCACGCTCTTCGTGCACGTCCAGTGCAGGAGCCTGTGAGGTCCCTGTGAGGTCCCCGTGGGACGGGGGATGTCGTGTCCCCCCGTGGGGGCCAACGTGCTCCTCTGTGGGCTGGGCACTCTCCTGCTCCCCGTGTGGGGACAGCCCGGGGACACCGCTCACCTGCCTGTGGTGACAGAACCCAAGGGGCTGGGGGACCCCTCTGTGCCCCACTCCTCCCCCTCCCCGAGGGAACAGAGATGCTGTGACGGCCAGGGCAGGGTGACCACCCCACAGAGGTGACAGCAACCCCCAAATGTCACCAGCCCTGGCCATGCTGGACCCCAGCTGCAAGGACGGTGACCCTGCTACCACGTGCCTCGCTGTGCCCAGCTGGGGACACCCCCCATCCCCTGCCCTGGCACACATTTATACCCCGGGGTCAAGCCAGTCAATAAAGGTTTTATTTTAACAGAGCCTGTCCTGGTGTCCCTGTCACCCCCCAGGGCCTGCTGTGGGGGATAAGGGCCAAGCCTACCCCCAAACCAGCACTGCCCCAGGCAGCTGCCGAGCACCCATGGGTGCTGCACCCGTGGAAGCTGTGGGGGAACAGCCCTCAAACCCACCCTGGGGCCAAGGGGAGGGTCCCACTGGGTGCCCCCCACCCGCACCCAGCCCCCCCCAGCACAGCAGGGTCACAGGAGGGGACACAGAGGTACTTGCATAGGTGACACAGGACCCCGAGCAGGGGGTGTGATGGCGCTGCCGGGGGGACGTGACGGGCTCCTGGTCCCCACTGAGGCCCTGCAGGTCCAGGCTGGGGCGGGCTGAGACCCTGGGGGTCCGTGGTGCCACGGGGTGTGACAGGGACACGTGGGGACAGGGAGGCGTGGGAGTGCATAGACAGGGGGTCTTGGCCTTGGTGTGCAGCTTTGGAAACCTTTGGCTGGGAGGGCTGGAGCATCTCGGAGCGCGGGGTGGACACTGTTCGTGACACGGCAGGAGGCTGTCCGGGCGCTCCCTTCCCAAAGTATCTCGATGGGATGAAGGTTTTCCACGAGAGAAAACGTTTCCTTTATCTTGGTAGATCCCACAGCACAAGATGACGAGCTGGGAGCTGGTGGAGGAGGCACCAGGGTGGCTGGGGAGCCTGAAGGCCCGGGGTGATGCCGGTGGCATGTCTCCATATTTCCATGCTTCCAGAGAAAAGCAGCTGAGGCAGCGGTGATGGAGCATCTCCTGGTGCCCACAGCCCCAGCACTACAGGGAAGGAGCCCCAGGAGTCTGAGCAGAGCAGGGTGTGCCAGAGCTGAGTCCCCCGGGATCTTCAGGGCCTGCTGTCCCTCAGTTCAGCGCTCGCCCCATTGAAGGGTCGGAGTCCCCACGTCTGGGAGGAGATGGGACAAGGCATCGCTTGCACAAATAGCCCTTAGGAAGGAATTCCGACGTGCTCCTGAGCCCGCAGGGAGGGACCCAGTTTAACGGAGGAGGGAGCAAACCGGGGACAAAGAGCCGAGCAGGGGAGAGCCCGAAGCACCCTCGGGGCAGGCAGGAGGACCTGGCCACTGGCCACCAGGTGCCGGTGCTCCACCACGCCGGCGCCGCAGCCTCCACCTCGGTGTGCCCACGGAGAACAGTCCTGGTGCGGCGGCCCAGAGGGGGCCCTTCAGCAGCCGAATGCGACTCATGGCAGTTGGGAACAGGAAAGATTTAAAATATATATAATATATACTTTTATTATTCACCCGTTAGCTCCATTATATGCCAATCATGATCTAGTTTCAGCAGTTACATTCCCTTGATCATGTCTTTAGAGGATGCAAATTACACCAGACAAGGAGGTGGCTGGCGGCGGTGGGAGCCGTGGGCGGCTGCTCCGGTTCTCCCTGGCCCCGTGCGGGTCCAGCTTTGGCAGAAAGGATGAGGGGGAGCACCTCCACCAGGCCCGGCTCCTCCACGCTCTCCTGGCAAGGGCTCACTACTGCAGCACCAGTCCGACCTGGGAGCAATGGAAATGGGGAGTCAGGATGTGCCCGAGCGCCGGTGTTCCCAGCCCTGGGCAGACGCAGCTCCCAACCCCTCACTGGGCCAGCTGGGAGGGCTCAGAGTTGTCCATGTGGGTTTCCTCACCAATTTTGGGATATTTGAGAGCAGCAAAGCCCTGGGCTCCTGGCTGAATGGCACATGGGCACCTGCCCAGCTCTGGGGAGGTGACCAATGTTTGGGGTGTGACGAACCACAGACCCCGTCAGGCTGTGAGACAGACCTGACTCAGGAGACAAGGCTGTTCCTGAGCTCGTGATTAGAGGAACAGCTCTGCCATGGAGGCAGGCTGGGAGAGCTGGGGTGTTCACCTGGAGAAGAGAAGGCTCCAGAGAGACCTTAGAGCCCCTTCCAGGGCCAAAAGGGGCTCCAAGAGAGCTGGAGAGGGACTCTGGACAAGGGATGGAGGGACAGGACACAGGGAATGGCTTCCCACCGACACAGGGCAGGGTGAGATGGGATACTGGGAAGGAATTCCATTGGGAAGGAAATCTTGGCTGTAAGGGTGGGAAGGCCCTCAGGGCTGTGAGGGTCATGAGGCACAGGTTGCCCAGAGAAACTGTGGCTGCCTCATTCCTGGAAGTGTCCAAGGCCAGGTTGGACGGGGCTTGGAGCAACCTGGGATAGTGGAAGGTGTCCCGGCCCATGGCAAGGAGATGGAACTAGATGGTCTTTAAGGTCCCTTCCAACCCAAACCATTCCACGATTCCGTGATGTGGGAGAAGCTGCACCCCAGAGCAGTCCTGGGACAAGTCCTGGGACCAGTCCCACTGCTGATGGTGGTCCTGGTCTCCAACCCACTGGAGCCCTGCTCAGCCCCACCACAGGGTACGTCCTGGGAGCATTCCCAGCACCAGGCTCCGCAATCCATCAGCTCTTCCAGTGAGAACAGGGATTGCTGACACCTCCTGGGAACCCCCTGCGGTTTCCTGGAAGGCCCAGGGGCCAAATGAGGCTGGTTCAGGGTGTGTGTTTTGTGCCCAGAGACAGACCTGGCTACACACCATGGAAGCAAAGCCCCGTGACTGCCATCAAGGCATTAATTAGCTGGTAGGGCATTAATTAGCTGGGATGTAGCTGTGCAGATTCTGGTTCTCAAGCACCATCCTCTCCAAGGGGGCTGTGGATTGGACAGATGTTGAACATCTTCAGGGTGGGGGGACAGTGATAACCAGGTGCTGCCTAAAAACAGCCTGGCCTGGCACACGGGGTGCCCACAGCCCAGCAGCTCCGTGGGGAGTGGCTGCTGGCCCTGGGGACAAGGTGACACCTTGTGATTCCACGGCTCATGGTGGCACAGCTCATCCTCATGGGATCCTGTTCACAAGAACCCAACACCTCTCAAGTTCTCCTGCTCTCTCCAAAGGGGTGGTTGTTCCTCCCAGCCCACTAGGACAGAGCCCCATAGAGGGGAGGGCTTGTCTGTGCAGGTGAGTGTGAGGTGAACCTGCACACTTTAGTCCAAGACTAAAACGAGCCTGGAGAGATGAGTGGCCAGGGATTTCCCCAGGGACAAACACTGTGCAGGCACAGCAGGGACAGCACAGAGGAGCTGACACTGGATCACTCATCACCACATGTGACAGGCGCCATCCAGCCTGGGAACATCGAGGGGTGTGTGACACCAAACTCATCCCTGGGGCTGTGGGGACAAGACCCCCTCCAACACATGAGGACCCCCCAGCCCACAGCACTGACCTTCTCTGGGGCCATGCTGGGACACTTCCAATTGTACAGGTAATACTGCAGGTTCCCGTCCCCGATCCCGAACTTCAGCTTCTCCAGGAAGGTTTTGTTTTCCATGAGATCCAGTGCATTGAAGACGTCGAATCCTTTCTGCTCGGGGAAGACACGAAGCCATCAGCTCCTGCTTTTATGCTGGAGAGTTCCTCCCACCTATGCGCTGCCTGTCTCCCTCTCCTGCCCAGCTCTGCATCCCAAAAAAAGGGCCCAAGGCCAGGAGGGAAGAGCTCAGCCTCGGTGTACCCACCCTCAGTCCAAGTGCTACGGACACACAGCAGGACTGTTTGCTGTGGGACACAAGCAGACACCCTGAGCTCTGCTCACCACGAGCTGGAAGGTGGCTCAGGGCACCCCTGCATCCCTCTCCTGGGTGGCAGATCCTTTAGGATTTTAGGAACAGCCCTGTGGCTGGCTCTTCCCACAAAACCAACTGTGTCCAGCCTGCCATGAGCTTCCTGGCGAGCTGCTGGTGGCCAGGGAGCTGCCAGTGCCCCAGGAGATTCCTGGTGAGCTTCCCAGTGCCCAGTGAGCTCCAAGGGAGCTTCCCAGTGCCCAGTGAGCCTCCCAGTGCCCTGGTGCCACCCCGTCCCTGCCGTCCCTCACCGACTTGGCGAGGATGAGGGCGTCACTCATGAGGTCGATGAGAGGCGTCTTGGTGTGAACGTTGTAGAAGGAATAAGCAGCTTTCAGGCTCTTGTGAGTCGGGTGGTTCATGATGGTGGAGGGCAGAGTGTAGAAGCTCAGGAAGTCCGTCACCTCCCCCGGGGCACTCTGGAAGGCAGAAGTGACACCGTGACATGTCAGAGCTGGGATAAAGCCCAGATGGAGGGGCTTTTCCAGTGGGTGGGAGAGGACTCCGAGCATCCCAGGACGAAGGCACCACCCTCCAGCAAACTCCCACTCTGGAAGGGCATCTCACTGCTCTCACAGCTCCAGCAGAGGCAAAACCCAGGAGAACACCCCCCATCACACTGCTCCTGCCCCTCACCTCTACCACAAAGGTGTCGATGATGTTCTCCTGAGGTAAGAACCAGTGCTCCACCTCCTCTCGGCTCATCACGGGCGTCAGGTGGAACTGCTTCAGGTACTCGGTCAAGAGCTTGTGCACGGCAGAGATGTCCCTGTGCTCCATGGGCCGCAGGCCGGGTGTCTTGGGAGTCTATACAAAGTGGGACAAACCGTTTCTATTGCTTGCACGGTGGTTTTTGTCACCCACGGGCTCTCCAGCAAGCAGCACGGAGATGTTCTCCGCTTAGCTCAGCCCGTTTCCAGCCCCCCAGCCCAGCCCTGCGTGCCCAGCAAAGGATGGATGTGATGGGCCGTGACATCGATGGCAAAGATCACAGAGAACAGCACGTCCCAGAGCCTCGTGTGCCAGGGCAGGTCCCACTGGCAGTGGCCTCCTACCCACTAATGACACCAGATCTCTGCTTCCCTCCAGGTCTCTGCTCCCGCTCACAGCAGGCACGGGCTGGGAGATGTATCCTTGCTCTGCAAGGAACTGCCTGTTTTTATTCCCAGTTGGCCTCACTTACTAATCTAGGGTTGGGATGGCTCAGCATGCCCAGATCTGCTCTGGGGCCAAGCTCCTGTGCAGAAACCAGCAGCTCCACCCCAGCAGCTGGTGCCTGTGTGGTGGCAGGAGCCTCGTGCTGCCCCGCACCAAAACAGCACTTTCCAACCCAAACGGGCAGCTCTGGCCGACAGAAAGGAGCCAACAAGGTCGGGGAAGGTGGTGGCAATTTTAATGCTTTGTTTGGGTTTTTTTTCTCTCATATCCAGCTGGGGAACTTCCCCAGCAGGACAACTGCAGTGCCAGATCTGATCAGCGTGACTGAAGAATGAGGGACTAACCGGCTCCAAGGTCACGCCGAGGCTGTGTTTGGACAGATGAAGGCTGTCAGATCTGCCTGCTTGTTTTACCAGGAGGACAGGCTATGACTCACCATCAAACAAAACCTCACAGGGTCCTCTAACTGCAAGAATTTGCCCTCAAAATGCAGGTACCCAGGCAGAAATACATAAAGATTAAATAAAGCACAATTGCTTGACAGAGTCATTTACCACGCAGAGCAAACCCCGGGTCTCCAGGCAGAGGACTCGACCTCGGCTGGAATGTTTGTTCCTCCAGCTCCCAGCCTGGCCCAGCCAGGGGCAATTCCTGAGCTCTGCTCCCGGCTGGAACCCACCTCGGGCAGCCGGTAAAGCTTCGTGGTACGTTGCATAGTCATGTTCCTGCTCAGGTGGGAAAATTTGACCTCGATGAGTTTCCGAGGATTCAGGGACCGGTGCCAGTACCTGCGGAAACACACCGGCGGTGGGAGGCGGTTCTGGGGCACGAGGGTCTCGCAGCTGCCGCGAGGGCAAGTGAGAACATCAGGCCAGCATCTCCCCCTGAGGTGCCTGTGCTGCAAAAGTCTCCTCTCCTGCGTTACATGAGCAGCTTTAGCAAAGTCACCAGACTTAATCCTGGAAGGACAGCGCGGGGAGGAGGAATCTGGGCTGGGGAATCCCTCTGTCCTGTCCTGGGGAATCCCACAGGAGCTGCCAGTCACAGAGGGCACCTTGGGAACGGGAGACGTGCAGAGTGAAACCTTTGGAGAGCCACAGGCACTCACCTGCAAGTCCCCACAGGCTTTGGCAGCACCACTCCCGCAGTGTAAACAGCCTGGAAGATCCCCTCCAGATGCACCCGCCGCGTGATCTCGCGGATCAGCACCGGAGCCACCCGCTTGGAGCGCAGCTTTTTGTGGACGCACAGGAAGTTTATCTCCACCATCTTCTTCTCTCTTGGGGAAGGAACGATGCAAGAGCGTGAGACCCGACTGTCCTGCCCTGGGAGGATCACACCAACGCCCTGGGTGATTTACCTCCAGCCCCTTCAAGGGAATGAGGAGGCAACGCCTCGGGGAAGGCCAAGGGGCAGGGGTGGGGTGTGGAGAGCTTGCCCTTAGGCTGTTACCCACAGTTTTCCCAGGAAAAATGGTCTGAATCTGTGTCAGGGGAGGGTTAGGTTGGATCTCAGGAATAGGTTCTTCCCCCAGAGGGTGGCTGGCACAGCCCCAAGGCTGCCAGAGCTCCGGGAGGGCTTGCACAAAGCTCTGAGGGACAGGCTGGGATTGTTGGGGTGTCTGTGCAGGGCCAGGGGTTGAACTGGATGATCCTTAGAGGTCCCTTCCAGCTCAGGATATTCTGTGTCTCCATCCATCACCGGATGAATTCTGTAAGCCAGAGCTCTGAGCTGACCTTTCCTGTTGAGGAAAAGCCTTCACAGCTCTTAACCAGGAGATGTCCTTGTGCAGAGCTGCCCTGACCACCTCAAATATCCCCCATCTTCTCCTGCAAGGCTGCAGGATGTAGGTCTGGCTGTGGGCTGGGGAGGACAAGGTAGCCAGACCCCCTCAGTGCTGCCAGGAAGCCCAACTTGCCAGCAAGAGGCAGGATGAGAGAGGCAGCGGAGCAGCACTCACGTGTCATAGATGTGGATAGTGGCTGGAATGGCGCTGATAAATCCAACCAGCTTCTTGCTGGAGACAACTCGGACCCCACAGTGCCACTGGGGCAGCCAGCCCGGAGGACGCAGTGCCCTGGGGAGACACACACCTCACAGTCACCTCCCATGTCCCCAGTGTGCCTGCACCTGCCCCCCACCCTGCCCTGGGCCACCCTGCCCCCACAGCTGCGGCCCCCCCCCCTGCCCTGGGACACCCAGCAGGCAGGAGGATGGGAGGGTGACGGTGATGTGCTGGGATCCACGGCAATTCCTGCACTCCAAGGCCAAGGCCAGTCCTCACTAGTGACACAGGAGGAAATCCAGGTTCCTCGATTCAGGAACACCCCAAGGAAGCAGCTCTGCTGCAACAGGACTCCACAGGTAACTGCTGGCAGCATCACTTGGCAGCCGCCCTCCTCCCACAGCTCCGGGGCACTGAGAAATTCCTCAGCTACTGGGATGCTCACAAACACTTGAGGGACCAAACTGAAGAGGAAAAAGGGCCAGTTTTAGGCTCCCATATCTCAAAGGAGCCGGAGGCAGGCAGGGCTGGGTGACAGCCCCCCTCACAGTGTCCCTGGGACACCAGGCACAGCGACAGATGGGGAAGGGACATCTCAGGAGGAAGTGAGATGGGATGAGCAAAGGCAGCTGCAGTGCTGTCACCGGGATGAGGCTTGTCACCACCCAACCTCCTCTGCTGCACACTCCTGGTGCCACTCACCACAGCAGGAACTCGGGGGAGTAATCGAACCGGAACATGTTGTCGTCGTCCTCCACGTAGTTCTCGTTGAGCAGCGTGTAGAGCTCCTTCAGCTACAGCAGCACAGAGCACGCAAGTTAAGGAGGTTACTCAGCCATCACCTGCCCCAGCTGCCCCAGAGGGGACCCTGAATGCTTCCACAACAGCCACGTGCAGCCGTGTCCCTGCTAAAGGTGTCCCTGCTAAAGGCACTGTGGCCCTGGGGCAGAGCAGGGTGAGCAGCAGGACATGCCCTGCTGCCCTTGGGTCGTCTCCCAGGGAGGTGGGTCACGGCCTGAAAGGTCTTCCTAAGGGAAAACTCCTGGCTTCAGGCACCCTTATTGTCCCCATGAAGAAACCATGGGATGGGTGAGAGGGAACTGCAGCCAGGAAAGTCAGACCCGTCCAACCCCAAGGAGATGCTGTAACACCAAGCTGGAGGCTCCTGGTGGGGTGCAGGACACGTTCCCACCCCCAAAACAACCTCCAACAGTCCAAGTAAGGCACTGCCAACCGAGATGCCCTCCCAACATACGTGTGCCTGTACTCACCACACCTCTGTCCCCGAGGTCCAGGGCATCCCAGGTGAAGCCCTGGGGCAGGGTGTAGGGCTCCTGACGGATATTGTCCTTGTCCGGCTCCACCGGGCCGTGGGTGTTCACCACCTCTCCTGGAAGAGAGAGCAGGGAGCCATGGAATTCTCCACTGGGCAAGGCCAAGCCTCAGCCTGGTGACCAACAATCCTCATGTCTCCCAGCCCAGGTCCTTGGAGCAGCCAGGGATTGTCATTTCACCCTCCCAGCTTGGGACAACACAGGGCAGGGAATCAAAACTCCTTCCAGGCAATGGTGGGGCTGAACACAAACACCTCAGTCAAAGCAATGCCCTGTGTTATTCTTCCATGCAAATGGTCCTCCTGAGATCTTCTCCTTCCAGAACCCCACCAGCGCTGCTCAGGTGGCCAAACACACCCTCCAGGCCCACGTGGGATGCCTCATCCTTCCCCATCCCCGTGATCCCAGCCTTTGGCCAGCACTTTCCCGGGAGCTGCTCCACGGGACAGTGAATTCTCCTGCCAGCTCTGGCCTCTGCCACTTGGCAAGTGTCCGTGTTTCCCGCCCACTGGGCCCAAGGAAGAGCTGCAGGGAACAGCACAACTTTTGTTCTGTAAAACTGACTCCTAAAGCCCTGATTCAGCCAGGAGATGTCAGCTCCAGCTCCAGCTTTATTTGGGATGTCGGCACAGTGGCATCACCTCAGTGCTGCCAGGAGGAGCGAGTCCTGCTAATTAGGAATTCCCTTAAAAAGGCATTGAAAAGGTTTCCAGGCAATGGGGAGGTGGTGAGAGCCCAGAGCAGGAACTTCCCCCATCACACCCAGCCCGGGCAGCTCCCCAAAAGGCTCACCCCTGGCTGCCCTCTCTGTTTTGTGCAGGTGCTGAACTGCTCTGGAATCTGGCCCCAAAAATCCCACAGCTCTCCTGTTATCCAGCCCTAAATATCCTCGTGTGCCAGAGTGTGCTCCCAAGGACCACGAGGGAGTGACTGCCAGCCAGGGCACAGCCAGCACCATGGCACTGAGAAGAATGGGTTGCTTTGTGCCTCCCCCTCCCCAAAAGACACCTCCCACCCTTCCTCCAGGCTTTTCCCAAGCAGAAATGAAGTTTGTCATGTCCAGGATTCTTGGGAAAAATGGGAAATGCAAGACCAGGCTTTGCTGCCCACATGACCCTCTGTCACCTCACTGTGATCTTCCCAGCACAAAGCTGGGACCATCTCCCAGCAAACAGGTTTTGAGACCCAAAGAAAGCCTCACAGTGGTGCTGACAGCTTGGAAAGGGAATTCCCATGGAAGGGGAATCAAACAAGGTATTTTCAGCAAGAGAGGTCAGACGACCCCACAAAGGGAAGTACTGAAGAGCAGCCAATTTAAAGCCATGACAAGCATCAGGTAAGCCTGGAAACTGTGGGTTTGGACACATGGACCTGCCTCCTGGAGCAGCTCCCATCACTGTCTGGCCCCAACTCACCCCAAGTTACCTTCCCCTCCAAGGGCCCCTGGATGGGAAACCTCCAAAAAGGGGAGAGCTGGATAGTCCAGGATGTGGCAACACCGTGCATGAAAACTGGGCACAGAGGGCTGGGGAGACCTGAGCCCAGGACTGGGATTAAGGGATGTCCAAATGCAGGAGGCATCAAACCAGATGTCTGAAGTGGTTCTCATCCCTCTGTGCTGAATGGTGGAGAAGTGGTTGTGATGCCTTTGAAGTCCAGGCCAGCCAGGGACTCCCTTGGTGGCCACAGACCAGCTTTTCCAGGCTTCTCCGAGGGCTTCTTGGAGCAGCCTGGGGACCACGAGGCTTCCCCCAGGGCCCACAAACAGTGAGGGGGCTGCACATACCGAGCTTGGGCACTGGCTGTGTGTCCCAGAACTGGTAGCTCCTCTTGCTGGCCTCCTCCATGGTTTTGGCAGGGCCCTGACCTACAGAGAAGAGCTCGATGGCTTTTTGAATCTCCTGGATCCTCTCAGCGGGTAAAGAGTTCACCTGAGGGCAAGAAAGGAGGGTGGGAAGGCAAAATGAGTAAGCTGAGCCACCAGGTCTGTATTTTGGCTCCTCCTCAGGGGATCTTGGAGCTGATCCTGCCTCGGGGCACTGCCAGGAAGGGGAGAACAGGCAGAGACCCCCTCCCCAGGCTCAATCCTTTATAGGATGGACGAACCCTTCCACACCTAGACCCGCTTTTTAGGCACTCCTGGGACAAAGGGGATGGATGAACTGCCTGAAAATGCTTTCAGGTTCACTTAAGAGGGTGCTGTGAGCCCCAGGAGCAAACCTCCCCTCCTCACACCCTGCAGGGACCCCCTGGATCAACCCACAGCCAGCGATGGGCATTCCTGCAGTGGCTTTTCCCTCTCATTGTTCAGCCTCTTCCACCTAAGCTGGACCTGTATCCACAAATTGCAGCTTCTTGAGGAGTCCCTGGCACAAGGCAGAGAAGTTCAGTCAAGATGAAAGACAATTCCCTCCTCCTCTTCCTCAGGGTGGGTGGCTCTGCAGTGAATTCCCAACCCCAGCTGCTCCCTGGTTCCTGGGGGGACTCCATTTGAAAAACTAAAGCCCCAGTTTAAAGCTCTGCATGGTCAGATGGACAAAATATTCCAAATATTTGGATGGGAACGGGGCACCAGACAGAAAACAGTGTCTGTTGATGTGTCCCCTGCCACAGGACCAGAGGGGACAGGAGGGTGCCACCCTGGCAGGGACAAACCCCGCACGTCCCACACCCCTTCCCAAATCACCGGCTGCTGGAGAGGATCAGGTAAAGCCCAGAGGGATCAGACAGCCCCTGCTCTCCCTGGCTGCTGTGCTGGTGATAATCAAGCCAAAAATCCTCACCATGAGGTGTCAGCCCTGTGCTGCTGCAGGCAGGACAGGCAGGACAGGGAGCTGGCAGGTGGCAGCGTGGCAGTTCCTGCCTGTGACAGGCAGCTGGTGTCTGGAAAGGGCAGCTCAGAGGCGCCAGTGTGACCCTGGAAGTGGCTGGGACATCCAGCCAAGGGCTGCATTACCCCTGGAGCGCTCTGCAAACACCTCCTGCACAGCAGCAATGCCCACACACGGAGCCAGGCTGGGAAATCACTCCTCAGCTCAAGTTAACGGAGCAGCCAAGTGCCCAAAACCAGCAGTGGGAAGCCCTCCCTTGCCCTGAGCTGCACTGGCGAGGTTCAGGATGGGGCTGGCTGTGTGTGGGGCTGGGACTGTGGGAAGGGGTGGCTCACCTTCACTGGCTGGTCCTGAGCCTGGTCAGGCTGGTCTCCTCCTCCTTTCTCTTTCTTCCGTTTGGGTTTCTTTTTCTTCTTTTTGGCTCCGCTGTCATTTGCTGGACTCAGGCCCCTGGGGAACAAAAGGAACATCATTGCAGCCCTGGGCTTTTCTTTGGGGAGGACATTTACTGGGCTCCTAAAGCTCCCTGCTGAGCGCCAGTCTCCAGGAGGGGGAATACTCCGTGCACAGAGGGTGCAGCCAAGCACCCACTTCGCAGCAGAGAATTCCCTGTGAGCTCCCAAAAAGGGACCAGAGCCAACACCTCCCACCCTGCAGGTTTGTTCTGCAGTGCCCTGCACCACAGGTGACCATCCCTCTGCTGCCATATCCCCCCCTGTGTGGCCACATCTGCCCAAACCCACCCTGTGGAGTGGTGGGATGGCCAGCCTTGGCTTCTTCCTCCTCCCCAAGCCCCACGATGGATGTGGGAGCAGCAAACGCTGATCCAGCCCTGGGGACAAGGCCCTGCAGCAGGTCCAGGCACAAGGGAAGGGCTGGTGGCCAAGGACACTGCGCTGTCACCTCCCCTGCAAGTAATGCTCTTGGGATGCTGTTTATTGGGAAATGATTATATTGTTATGCTGGAGCTCGAAAATCGAAACTGAGCAGCAAATTTCTGGGACTGAAGGGTGGGAGATGCACCAGGGCATTGCTCCTTCTTCCAGGGATGCAGGACAGCCTGATGATGATCACCTCAAAACAGCCACAGGGGTGAAACCCCACACTGAGCCCGGCCTTGCTGATGGCAAATCCAGGAGCAAGGCACAGGAGAGGTGCCTGCCCCTGGCATGGCACGTGGGATCAAGTGATGGTGATCTCATGGTTCCCTGACACGGGGCAGGTGATGTTACTGCTGCACAGCTGGGGCACCCCAAGCCTGGCAGGAGCCTCAGTGGTCCCCAAAACAAGGTCACAGCCTCCAAGAGGGTCAGGGTTCAGGGGGAAATTCAACCCTGGAGTGGCTGGAGTGCCTCTGCCACTTTTACTCTCCAGGAGGTGTCTCGTTCCTTGCACCCCAAAACAACTGCTGCTTTCACAGCAAGGACAGCCCCCCAGCTCTGACCTGCCCAGCCTGGGGGCCCCCCAAGCACCACACTCTCCTGGGGCAGCCTCACGTCTTTACCAAACAGTTCAGTGGTGAGGAGGGCGGAGCAGGACAGAGAAGAAACAAGTTGGCAAATGTGTTGGAGCAGCATCCAACTATTTATTTCGGGGAGGACAGAACAAGGAGGAGCTGGGAGGGGAAGAAAGGTTAAAAAAATACAAGTGGAAGGCGGCAGCTGGGGTTGGAACCACATGAGCTTCAAGGTCCCTTCCAACCAAACCACTCTATGAAATCCCAGAGCTGATATAAAACCAGGGAAAAGCAAATGGAGAAATGTGGGTTTTGAGGGATGAAGATGGGAGGGCTGGGCGAGGAGGTGCCTGTGGATGCAGCACAGAGACCTGACATGATGGGCTGCACTGTCCTGCTTTGCAGGACACGGAGCTGCTGGGCTGGGGAAGCTTTTCCCTGGATAAAACCTGAACAGCAGCACGTGCTGGGGAAAAGGAACCAGCAGGGATCAAAAGAGAAGGATCAGGGAATCGATCAGCAGAGCCCTGCGTGGAACACCGGGAGACTGGAAGCATTACTGGCACGGGGAACAAGCAGTGGCTCAGGGTGAGCTGCTCCACAAAAGGAGGGGAAGAGGAGCCCCCCTCTTCTCCAGAAGCACCTGAAGTGTTTGTTTGCAGCAGAGCAGAGAGAGGAGCAGCCACAGCTCCGAGGACCAGCAACCCTGGGGGGAATCTTACCTTCCTTCCCACTGCCAGGAGAGGGCTTTGCCTCCACGCAGGAGCCGCGGCTCGGACATGACAGCAGCGCTAATCCCAGCAGAGCGGCGCTGACACCGCTATTGATTCCCATAACAAATGTGTGCCGGCTTTTCTAACTCCCCGGGGAGGGGCGGGGGCGGGACCGGGCACATCCCTGCCGCTCCGAGCTCCCGGGCTGAGCCAAACCACCCCGGAGCCGCGACAAACACCCCCGAAGCATTTCCGACCAATTTTAACAGCACGAGGGGAATTCTTGAGCGCATCCAAGGGCCGCCCCTTCCAGAGGAGACAGACACGTTTTCCCAGCTCACCCCCACGCTGGGATGCTGCAGGTGGCAGATGAGACAAACAAAATGCTCCCCTCGTATTCCGTGGGCGTCGCTGGGCTCCATAAATCAGAGCTGCCAAGCCCCAGCGTGGTGCTAATGAGTTCAGCCCAACCGAGCCGGGCTCGCAGGTAAAACCCTCCCTGATTTATGAGCAAAGCTGGCGTGCCCTGGAAGAAATCAGGGTGGCAGAAGGTGGGATGAGGTTTTGCATTTGCCTGGGGAAGGATCCTGCTCGATCCAGGAGATGAAAACCAACCCAGAGGAGGAGTCACCACCACGTAGGAAAATGCTGGAAAACCCGAAGGACCAACTCGCTCAGAAGCAACAACTATAGGTTTTTGCTATTTTAAATCTAGTTAGGAAGCAAATATCTTCTTTATCCAGGGCAGCTGCAGCCCCTCAGACACTGAAATTAAGGACAATGGCCCATCAGTGTCCTGGGACAAGTCACGACCATCCAAAATCCCAGCTAGTGCAGCTGATCCGACCCACGGAGCCGAGGGGGCTGAAGCAGTGTCACCCCCATGAAGGGGGAGATGCCAGCCCAGCTCTCATCCAACAGCCTTCCAGCCTTCCCAGCTGCACTTAGGGCTCTTTTCCTCCCTTTTTCCCTCCCAGATCCTCTTTTCATTCTGAAGTGCTTTGAGAGATGAAGTAAGTGGAGAAAGGCACGTTGATGAAACATCTTCCTATTCCCCTGTGGGGTCACGATGGTCTCTTTTCTGGCTGAGGAAAACACTCTTCCCTTCTCCTGGGAAAAGCATCACCATCATCATGGCCATTGCCTGGCACTCCAACCCCTCCTTTCCCATTACCAGACGGCTCCTTGGGTTGGAGGGAGAGGCGCCAGCACAAACCACTGCTCAGAAAACAACACCCAGAACCTGAGTGATCTCGAAAATCAGGGTTTGGAAGCACCAACTGGGCTTGTTCAGGGTGAGACCCGCTCAAACTGCCTGCTTCCAGCCTCTGGAGGCTGGAGAACACCTGACACATCCAGTAACAAACTGGTGCTCGGTATCTACCTCTCTATCCCTTGGGTCCGTGGGCGATCCTGCTGTATTCCCAAATCTGAGGGCTTTGGTTTTGCATGGTGAGGGAGCACGAGGGTCAGGGACAACTCAGCTCCCTCAGCCTGATGAGAGGCTGGAAGGTGTCAGATGAGAAACAGAGTTGATCCCAGCTCCCTATTTAGGCGCTGGAAAATCCGTGTGCCAAACCTGGGGCTAATCAGGAGCAGTGCTTAGGCTGTAATCTCGTTAGGGGCCGGGGAGGGAGGAGGATCTCCAGATGGCAGAGCTCAGTCACTGTGCCCCACACAGCACCCACAGCTGAATTCCACATGTGGCTGTCCCAGGGACATCCTTTCCTGGGGAAGTGCTGGCAGGGATTGCCCAAACTGGCAGCTGCCCCTCTAGAAAAGCTCCTTTTCCCCCCTCTCAAACCCCATCCAGCAACAACCCAGCTGCGCTTCAGGGAATTCCCAGGCTCTTCCTGCCTAGAACTGACCTGTTTCACAGGGCTGGGACACTCCAGTCCTCAGTGTCACCACTGCCCTTGCTGCCTGTGAGGTGACAAAGCCCACCAGCTGAGCCCATTTCCAGAGTCAGGGAATAAACCCCTCCACAAACAGGGACAGAGCAGAAGGACAGGCTCTCCACACAAAGGAAAACACGACAAACGCCAAAGTGGGAGCGTTTTCATTGGAAAATCAACTTGGATGGCCACAGCAGAGAGCAGTGCAGCCACCTCCCACTGCTGCCACGGGACTGAGGCTGAGGAAACCCCATTCCTCCTTCCTGTCCTTAAAAGGAAAGGAAGTGCTGCTTTCACTAAGGAATACTTTCATGTTTTAAACCTCAGTGCCAGGACCCAGTGGCTCCCAGCACAGACTGGCAGTGACAGCACTCCCAGTGCCCTTCCCCTGCCCTGTTTTTGGGGACAGTGTCACTGGGGTGACCCGAAACACTCCCACACCCCAGTGGGATGTGATGGTATGGAATCAACATCCAGAAGGAAATCCACCCCCTTTCCCACTGCCTGGTCTCTCCTGGGTGGATCTCCCTGAGGTTCTGGGGGGCAGGAGATTTGCCAGAGAGCTCCAAAGCCCCCCTGCCTTGTGCTCCTCATCACTGTGCCCACCAGCCATGCTTTTAATGTTATTTCCCAAGCAATCCAAATTATTTCCTACTGGGCATCTCCCACTCAGCTCATGGCATCCGCAGCCAAAAACATTCCAGGTGGCAGGAATCACACCCCAGGATCCAAGGAGGGCTCCAGAACACACCTTTTCCTGGCAAAAAGGGCAGGAGGAACCTGTGGGCTGGGAAATGGCTGTGATTAAGCATCTTGTCTGTGCTCTGCTCGGCTCTGGCTCCCACAAACCTAATCATGTCAGAGGGAAAGAAAATAAAAACCTCCCCGAGCGCGGCTAAACCGATTAAAGCGAGACACGGAGCCACGCCCGGGGGGCAAAGGAAATACAAATGGGCAGCTGTGCTGTCATAAAAAAAGGCTCTGTGATATTTCTTGGGTGACCTTTTACTCGCTCCTGTTGCTGGGCAGGCAGGATTGCCCACGGAAAGCTGCTCATGGAGGGAGAAGGGCTCTTCAGGCTGATGGTCTGCACACCTGCTGGGGCTCCAGGTGAGTGGTGAGGGAAGCATCGGGTGCAAAACCTCTGGAAGCCTCTGGAAAGCCACAGGCTGACACACCCATTCCCAGCTGGAATGTGCACCGAGTCTCTCCTGCAAATCCTGGATGCACAGTGAGCTCGGCACCGTGTTAATTATGGCAATGAGTAAGTAACAACGATGCTACTTTTGGCATTCCAGCTCTTTCCTGCCGAGATAAGGACCTGCCTGTGCTCACTCCCATCCTCATTGTTGTTATTCCACCATTCCACACCTCCAACCACAAGACAATGCAGGCACAGCCTTGCAAAACCCCGGGCTGCGTGCGTGTGTGTAGGATAACGACGGGATGGGCGTGCAGCAGCCTGGGATTCCTCCAGGGCGCAGGGGATGCCACACGCTCCAGGGAAGCGGGATCACCACCCTGGGTGTCACCGCGGGCATGCGGATGCCAGGAACGGGCTGGGAGGGCAGAGGGAACGTGGAGAGGCGCAGCCCGAGGCCAGGACGAGGAGACGCAGCACACGGGCTGGTTCCAGGCAGGAAAAGGCCCCGCAGTCACCGGTCACCCACCCGCGCCGCGGCCGCGCCCGACCCTGCCAGCTCCGGACACGCTCCCGCAGCGCCCCGCCCCCCGCCTGACCGACAGCCGGCTCGACCAACCGCAGCGCGGGACGCTGCCCGCCGGCCAATCGGCGCGCCCGGGGGGCGGGGCGCCGCTCACTTCCCGGCCGCTGCCCTCCCTTCAATGGGCCCCGGCGATCGTCGCGCCGCGCGGCCCCGGCCGCCGCTCACCCGCGGTTGGAGCCGTGCTCCGCCTCGTTCTCGCAGTCGCTGCAGTGCTCGTGGTCGTTCTCCTCCACCGCCGGCCGCGAGAGCCGCGCCGGCGGCCGCCTCACTGCTGTCTCACTGTCGTCCGCCATCTTGAAACGGGGCCTGGGCGCCGGCCGCGCCCCCGCAACAAGGCGCGCCGCGATTGGGCGCCGCGCCGCGGGGCATGCCGGGAGCGGTAGTCTGCGCGGGCATGCGGGTGTCGGGCTGCGCTACGGCCGGCACCACAATTCCCTTGAGCCTCTGGGGGCGTCCCGGGGCGGGAGGGCTCCCGTACACCGGGGCAGCCCCGCTATGGCGAAGAACAGCGCCCCAGCCCCTTCGGCCACCCGTCCCGCGCCGAGGCCGCGTGTACGCGTCTCCGCCCACTTCCCGCTTGAGGAGGCGGGCTCAGCCCAATGAGGGCGGTGCCGATTGGCTGGGAGAGGCGCCCCGCCCCCTCTCAGCCAATAGGCGCGCGGGATGCTGCGGGGCGCATGAAGCTGGGCTGGGGGTGAGCGGATGAGGGCGCCGGGAGGGTCCCACGGCGCGGCGGGTCAGGGCGGGGGTGGCGGCTCTTTCCCCCCAGTTAACCACGTATTTAATGATTTTTCCTTTTAACCTCCGCCCCCTCGAGCCAAACGCCGGGTCTGTCCGTGTGCCAGGGCCGGGGACGGGCGCAGGGGGAGGGCCGGGGTGGTGCGGGAGGACACTGCAGCTCCATCCCCAGTCCCTGTGATGGGCGGATTGGGGCTGGCAGCTTGTGCTGCGCTCAGCAACCAGAGGCGATGGGACACAGGGGAAGTTGGGGCACCTCGGTGTTTAAAACCCCCTTCCCCCGTGCCCTGGGTGCCTCTCCCCGCTCCTCGCTGCTGGAGCAGCTCTCCCGGTTTCCCAGCCCGAACAGCGCCCGTGCCTCGCGTTTTGTCTTTCCCCATCTCTGATTTAGTTGGCACAGACCAAATACAGCCAAAAAAAATTTGTATTTTTGGGAAAGCTGGTTCTGGCTCCCGCCTGTAGCAGCTGCAGCAGCGGGCTGGCCTCTCTCCCCTCGTGTGCACTTCACACCCGGGCTCGTTAAATATTGATGCCTCTCTCCGTGTGCTGAGCTCTGTGCAGGCCCTTGGACAGCACGAGCGTTCCAAGCCCTGGCTGGCCCTGGATTCCAGGACAGCCCTTCCAAGGCCTGCTTCCCCCTGCAGTAATTCCTGCGACGGAGGGACAGAAATAGAAGGGTTTTTTGGGAGCAGGTCCCAGCTGAGGCTGGAGGCCAGAACACTGAGGTTGCTGCAGTTAAAGCCCTGTGTTTGCTCTACATGGGCAGCAGAGTTCTGAGTGAATTTTTTCAAAAAACCAGGCATGTGGAGCCTCCACCCCTGTGATGTGGATCCTTCCTGTGCAGCTGCCGTGAGGCTCCTCCTGCAGCAGGTGGATGAAATCCTGGTGGGAGAGCAGGATTTTAACCTGCTGGGGTAAACAAACAGCCCCTCTGTCACGCTGAGCCCACTGTAACACCATGAAAGGCTCCTGGGGGGGGGTCGAGGTCCTGCTTGGGGTGTTTGTCAGCCACCCCAAAGCGCTGCTGTTTATCAGAAGTGCCCTTTCTGATTCCCTTTGGGTTATTCTCCCTTGTTGCTGCTGGAGTTCTCCCCATCTGTTGGTCTGGGAAGGGGAAGGAGCACGTGGTGCTGCTGTGGGCTGGCAGCAGCTCCTGGCTTTTGCTCCAGCTTTGCCTCTTCCCTCTGCTGAGCTGCCTCCAGCTGCCACAGGGCTCACCCACCCCAGTCTCCCCCTAAACTCTGGGTTTCAGTCCTGTTTGCAGGAGCAAATTAAGACTGAAGTGTCTTTTTTTGTGTGTGTTTTCCAGCCCAGAGGACGCAGTGCTGTGTTTGGACCCATCTCAGCCCTCCTGCAGCCCCCTGCTCGTGGGGACAGTGCAGGCAGTAGGTACCTGGGTCCTGTGTGTGCTGAGGTTTTTGGGGGGATTGGGAGTGTCTGGAGGGAGGGGAGAGGCCAGGATCTGTTTGGGCAGAGCAATGGGGTGGCTGAGATTGTTGGGTTTGGGGTCCAGAGCTCTCTGGGAGCAGGGTCTGGGCAGGAGGGGGCTGAGGGGTGACCACCCAAAGATCATGGGGCCAGTTCCTTCTCAGAAACAACAGGCAAAAGATGGGGTTTGGGAGGTTCAGCCCCTTGCCTGTGAGGGTGGTGTCACCTTGGACAAGGTGACAGCAGAGCTGGGGTCTCTGTCCCTGGGGGTTTGCAGGACTCAGCTGCACAAAGCCTTGGGCTGGGGTTGGAGGGGGACATGGGGTTCATTCCCAGCCTCCTGGGGCTGTTGACTTTTTGGGATGCAGATGCTCCCAGGAGTCCTCTCAGCCCTTCAGAGCTGCTTCAGCATTACAGAGCCTTTTGGATTGAGAGGATTGCAGGGTCTGGGTTGAGCAGGGATCTCTGTGCAGGAGCTGTGAGAGGAGCTGGGGGGTCACCGGTCCCCTCCCGGTCTCGGGGCCCTGGGCAGGCACAGGGTCTGTGTCCAAGGCTTTGTTTGCCAGCTCACAAACACCAGTTTGCTGCTCAGAGCCGTGGTTTCCGTGCCCCTTGGGCTGCCAGGCAGTGTGGGAATGGGATGCACTGAGTGCCTTGTGGGCTCTGTGTCCCCATTATGTCAGAGGTGGCTGATCTCCCATACCTGGCTGCAGGATCGAGCAGGGCTCTCCCTCCCACTGCTTGTGTTTCCCCCACGTTGAAATCTTGTCTGGATTATTCCTCTTTGTCACTGTCACCCTCACCAACCCTACCAGAAATTTCCTCTGGTTCCTCTGAGCAGGTCCAGAGGAGGCCATGGAGCTGCTCCAAGGGCTGGAGCCCCTCTGCTCTGGAGCCAGGCTGGGAGAGCTGGGGGGGCTCACCTGGAGA
>JAWWES010000080.1:3160535-3171068 GCA_035583135.1 Lophotriccus pileatus | reverse complement strand
CCCTGGAAGTGTCCAAGGCCAGGCTGGACAGGGCTTGGAGCAACCTGGGCTGGTGGAAGGTGTCCCTGCCCGTGGCAAGGGGGTGGAACTGGGTGGGCTTTGAGATCCCTTCCAAACCAAACCATTCCATGATTCCATGGTTTATGGTGCTGTAGGTGGGACTGTGTTTGGGGGGTGCAGATGCTGAAGGGGAACGAGTTGCTGCAGCTGCAGGTAAACCAGCTGGAGGAGCTGAGGGCTGGCTCAAGCGGCACATCCAGGGTTGGGGGTGTCCAGGGAAGCCTTGTTTAACCCAGCACTATCTTGCAGCCTGTGAAACAGGGACTCCCAGCCCAGAGGGTGCCAAAATCCTGCCCATGTCTCAGTAACACCCAGAGAAAACGAGCTGCGAGTGAAGCCACCCGTTTTCGGGGCTAAATATTTGCTGTGCCCAGTGCAAACGAAACAGCCCTGTCCTGGCACATTTTCCAGCTCTTTTCTTTCCCCTTTCAGAGCACCATGTTCCTGGTGGGCCTCTCGGGCGGGATTGCCTCGGGGAAGAGCACGGTGGTGGCTGTGCTGCGGGAGCTGGGCTGCGCCGTCATCGACTCCGACCTTATTGCCAGGCAGGGTGAGTTGTTTTTGCTCGCTGAGGTTCCCCTGGCAGCCGGGATGGCTGCGGGGAAGGGCTGACGGCAGAGGGTGCTCTGGCTACGTCCAAGTGTTTCCCCTCCCGCTTCCCCGCTCGGCGAGGCTGTGGAGCTGCCTCCGGGGGAGGGGGATTGGAGCTGGGATATATTTTTAATAAAGTAAAAAAAAAAAAAGATCACGTGCTAAGAAACACCGTGGGGAGATCGTGCCCTGAGTTTCTCTCTCCTGGAGTGTGGTGTTTCCCAGCTTTGAAAGCCAGCTCTGGACGGAGCTGTGATTCCCTTGGCTAATCCAGTGTGTCCCCCCTGACATCCAGGACACCCATCCTGTCACCCAGTTGTGTAGGGTGGGATCACTACAGTCTTGAAGGAGAATGTCCCTCTGTGCTGGATGTTGTTTTCTTGGTGACACTGAGAGATCAGACCTCAAAATTAATGTGCTCCAAAAAAAAACGAGGCTCCAGAGGTCCCAGGTCGGAGGGAATTCAGTTTGTGCTCCTGCACTGCGCACCTGCCTCTTGCTGCTCTCAAATGTGCTGCCTGGGCTAGAGGGAAGAGCCAGAATTCCAGGTCTGGTGCCTCAGCAGGACTGGAACAGATGCTGCTCTCCCTGATTAACTGTGAGATGTTATCCCACAGGGATAACAAGGGGAATAGAGAGGTTGCCCAGAGGAGCTGTGGCTGCCCCATCCCTGGAAGTGTCCTGGGTCAGGCTGGACAGGGCTTGGAGCAACCTGGGCTAGTGGAAGGTGTCGCTGCCCACCCAAACCAGCCTGGGATTCTGGGATTCCGAGGGCTGTGGATCCTGCATGTGGCCAGTCCAGGGGCTGCAGCTGAGCTGTGGTGCAAAGGTGTCATTTGGAAGTGCCTGAACTTTTCTGTTTGGTGAAGAACTTACTGTGTAGCCACTCAAAGCTGTGATGCTTTAACATTTTATTGCACTGTAATTCCCCTCGAGGTACAGGAAATTTGCTGGAGGTGCTAAAAGCCCTCGGAGACGGTAGGAAAACACAGCAGATACTCTGTGTCAGGTCTCTACCAATCACTTTATTTTCCTCCAATTCCTTTTTTATACGTGTTTGTTTACTATATGGATTTCACCCATCCCAAAACTGCCTCCATGTGATATTCCACGGGAGGAAGAAATTGGTCTTAAAGACTTTTATGAGGTTGGCCTGAGGTTACAACCTGTGGCAATGTTCCTGGATTTGGGAGAGATGATTATCTGCTCTCTCCTTCGCTGTGGTTACCCTCAGCTGGAGCTTAATTATGATTTTATTGCTGCATCCCTTTTGTTGGTGATTTTTTTTTTGGTGGCTTTAAAGTTATACACTCCTGTAACGTCAGAGTCCCTGCCAGGGCTGATTGGGGATTGAGCTTTTAGAAGGTTTTTTTGTGTTCATTTTCCTGAAGAATTTAGTGACTGAGGCCAAAGACAGTTAAAAAAAAACAACCCACCTCAGTAGCAGCCAGACACGGGTTGTAGGAGTGTGTGTTCACGTAGTGCTGAGGTTTTCAGCTGGTCCTGGTCCCTTTGGATTGATTCCTCGCTGGTGGGAGGCAGCTCGGCCCAGTCCCTGGCCCTGCCCTGGCTCGTGGCCATCGCCGTGTCCTCCTGCCCGCCCTGCTGACTTGTCACCCCGAGCAGCAGCAGGGCTGGGAGGGTTGTAGTGCTGAATTAATGTCTGCAGGACGCTTTGATCTCCCAGGAGGTGTCAGCCCTCCAAGGGACCTTGGGCTGGGAGGGCTGTTGGCGGGAGCTGGTGCCGAGGCAGATGTGCTGGAGGCAGATGTGGTGCCACAGGGAGGATCAGCTCTGTCAGTTAATGACCAGACCCCATCTGGGGGCGGCTGCTGATGCAAACACTGCTCTAAAACCAGCCCTCACCCCCGGCTGTTTGATGTTCTCAGTGGTGCAGCCCCACTCCAAGGCCCACCAGCAGATCCTGCGGTACTTTGGCACCGAGATCCTCCTGGAGAACGGCGAGATAAACCGCGAGGCTCTCGGAGACATCATCTTCTCCCAGCCGGAGAAACGGCGGCTGCTGAACTCCATCACCCACCCCGAGATCCTGAAGGAGATGCTGAAGCAGATCCTGAAGTACTTTGTGCTCGGTAAGAGGCCGAGTCCCAGCCCTCGGGGATTCCTCTCAGGCAGGAGCTGTCCCTGAATGCGGGGAGAGGGACAGGGACGGGGAAAGGGAAGGGACATTGAGTGACAGCCTTTGTGCTCTGCCTGCGGTGGCCTTTGAAGGATTCATTCCTGATTCACTCCTGCCTTTCACTGCTGCCCTTCACCGCCTTCCTCTGTGCTTTAAAGTGTATCTGTGGGGCCTGGGAGCAGCTTTGTGAGGCCTGTGCTGAGATTGCCCACCGGATAATGTCACACTCCCGAAATGGCCGAGGATCCTTCCCTGCCCCCCGCCCACCCCGGCCTCGGCCAGAGCTGGGCAGCCCTCCGAGCGCCGATAAGGGGAGGAACGGGGCTGACAGCTGTGGGTTCCACAGTCCTGCCTTCCCCCTGATACGTGGAACAAATGCAGCTGTCAGGCAGGGCTGGAGAAATGCCAGATAAGATCACCAGCTGTTCCGGAGGTCTCCGTGTAGACAGGCTTCACAGAGCCAGTCTGGATCCGCGGCGTTTATCGGAGCTGAGCCCTGTGAGAGCTGAGCAGGCCTGTGCCGGGGCTCCATGGGGCCAAGCTCTGCTGCAGGCTGAGGAGGAGGAGGAGGAGGAGGAGGAGGGACACAAAGGAAGCAACAGGCAGGAAAGCCGGGAGGCAGAGATGGAGTCTTGAACCCGGGGCTGCAGGCTCAGGAGGCGGATGCTGCGCTGGCCCTCGGCGAGAGCGCCGCGTGGCTTCAGCAGGCAGCTTTGTCCTCATTAGTCAGGATTTAATGATTTGGGATAGCTGGATGTTGTCTCTGAGGATCGCTGTGTAAGGAAAGCTCTGATCGATCAAACTGGAGGGCAGCAAGAAGCCTCTCGGGGCGGAGATGCGGTGGAATGGGGCTCCTTGGATGATGTCTCTGTCGAGGCTCTGCCTGCCGTGGGTTTTAGGGGGGCTGGGTTATAAAGAGGGGGCAGCAGCAAAACCTGAGGTGTCCCTGTGGCTGGGGCACACACAGGGGAGTGAAGCCCTGGCTCCCCTCTCCTGCTCCCCCAGGCTCAGCAGGGCATCTCCCGCCTCCCCAGATGCCACAGAGCTGGTGCTGGCCAAGGGCAGAGGCACAGGGAAAACTGGGGGGCCACAGGGTCTGGGGGGACCGTGACTGGCTGTGACAAGCTCTGCTCCTTGAGGTGATGGTGCTTTTGAACCAAACTTGGCCAGTTTTGGTAAGGGTTCAGCCCCGGGGCCGTGCCCAGAGGCTCCCCCACGTTTCAGTGTCACAGCTGCGAGAGGTCTGCAAGGATTTCCTCGCTCCCCTTGGAAAAATGGAGCTGTATAGCCAAAGCTTTGCACAAAGGCAGGGAAACTGAGCTGGGGAAGGTTGGCTCAGATGACTGCAGCCTGGCAAAGTCTTGGACAAGGGAAGGAGTGGAGAGCAGATCCTGCTGTGGACACTGCTTCCCGGGAGAGCCCGTCACGGCTGCTGCTCTCACCAGCCAGGCACTGCTGCTCTCATTTCAGCTCCTCGTTTCAGCTCCTCATTATATTTCTGCAGCTTCACCTTTGGTCTGAGAGCAGGCAGGTTAGGGTTGGTTGTTTTTTTTTTTCCCCTCTGGAAACTTGGAATGAAACCATTTTCTCCCTGTGAGAGGGAGGAGGGCGAACGAGCTCTGCTGCAATGGTGGAGCTGTAGAGCTCCCACTTCCTTTGCTTTTTGTGGCCATGGGGTGTGTGTAGCAGGAGGGATTTGGGAATGGAGGTTAACGCTGTTCCCTTTCCTGGGGGTGTTGCCATTTCCACAGGATACCGCTACGTGATCCTGGACATCCCTCTGCTCTTCGAGACCCGCGGGTTGACCAAGTTTATGAGATACACGGTCTTGGTTTATTGGTAAGTGCCCCAGGAACCACAAGGACGGGGACACTGCCACCTCTCTTAGAGGGCCTGTCACATTTCTGCTCTGATAAGGGCTCACCCACTGTCCTGGTGCGAAGCCCGTTGAGGGAAGTGACATCTCCTTTTATCCGGTGGCACCTCCCTTCATCCCAGTGCACTTGAGGGGGCTTCTTGAGCTTTCCCTGGAAGCTAGCACCACCATACAGGGAATATTGTTCCCTTGGGCCTTCTACAGCCTGTGCACCATCAGCTGGGCAGGATTTGGGGCACCGCTTTGTGCTGTGAGCTGTGGGAGTGCCAAAAACAGCACAGCGGGGTCATCCCGGGCAGTGCCGACCCGATGGCTGGGGCAGAAATGACCCGGGGAGTGCTTCTCACTCCCGCTTTATTACCCCCTGACACCCGAGGAAGGCAGACCCCCTTTCCCTCCCACCCCCCTGAGCTCCGTCCCCGCTCCCCGGCAGCGACCCCCCGGCGCAGCGCGCGCGGCTGATGAGGCGGAACGGGCTGGACGCGGCCGCGGCCGACGCCCGGATCGGCTCCCAGATCCCGCTGGAGGAGAAGCTCCAGTGGGCAACTCACGTCATCGACAACTCCGGGGACCGGGAGAGCACCCGCCGGCAGGTGCTGCGGCTCCACGCCCGCCTCGAGGATTCCCTGGATTTCCTCTGGGCCCGGCTGGCGGCGGGCGCGGCCGTCGCCGGGCTGGGGGGGCTGGCGTTCCTCCTCCTCCGGCATCTCATCTCCTAATTCACCTTTTCTCTTAGTCAGGGAAGGGGCCTGAATTCCCCCGTTTGAAAAGGGCACTGAAAGGCCACCTCTGTTAATGAGCTTTGCCAGCTGAATGCAGACAGCGGCGAGAGGTGTCTCCTTGCACACTTCCCAAGGTGAATGTAGCCAGGGGGGGTTTTTTCCGGCACCTTCTCCCTGCTCAGGTTCTCGCCCACCAGCTCTGCCTGTGGGGTGAAGCTCTTGTTGTCCCCCCTGTGGGTCTCTGTGGTGGGACTTTGGTGAGCTGAGGCACTTTAATCCGGGACGATCTCATTCTAATCCAGGACGATCTCATTCTAATCCAGGACAATCTCACTTTAATCCAGGACAATCTCATTTTAATACAGGACAATCTCACTTTAATGTCTTCCAGGACAATCTCTTCCCTGCGAAGAGGTGGCCTCTTGGGCCCTGTCCCTGCCAGCAGTGTCCCTGGGGTGATCCCCTGTAGCTCAGCCCCCCTAATCCGAGTTTAGACCTGGGATTTCCCCTCTCACATCGATTTCACGGAAACGTGTTAAATCTGCCCGGGGGGACGGGCAGCACCTCGTTCACGTGGGTCGGGTGTTCAGGTGGCTGCTCCCCTCCCTCCCACCCTCTGATTCTGTGCCCATCGCTCGTGGGTCGCCCTTGGCCGTGGATCCGAGGGTCTGATACACCCCGGAGCGGACGGAGACCTGGGCTCTCTCTGCCTCCTTCCCTCTCATTTCCTGCTGTTTGAGCTTCCTTCGGCGGCGCTTTCCCGGCGGGAGAGCCGAGCCTGGGCGAGGCGGGTGCTGGCTCTTCACTTTTGTTTTAATAAAACACTGAACAGCAGCTGCTCCCGCGGCTGCTCCCGCAGCTCTTCCCGGCCCATTCCCAGGTCGTTCCTATGCCGGGGCACGGCTGCGCTCTGTAAAGTTCAGCACACGCAGGCGGAGCTCGTGTTCTTCCCGGTAAACATCCCTGAGCTGCTCCGGGAGCTGCTCGGAGCGTCAGCCCTGCCCTGAGCTTCCTTGGGGGGGGGCTGTGGATCCGTGTCGGCTCTGGGCAGTTCCGCCTTCCTGGGATGTGATCCTGGGCCCCCTGTGGTTCTCTGTGCCAGTGTTTTCCCCTTGGGGTACCCCTGTGTCCGCTGCCACCCCGTGTTCCCACACTTTGAGAAGGGTGGGTGCTGCCAGCCCTTGCCCACCCCTCCTCCCTGCACACAGTGATCTCCAGGATCCTCCAGGATGCTCCCACCCTCCTTCCTGGGCTCGGCCCAGTGCAGCAGTGCCCTGGCTGTCCCCGGTGCCAGCCTTTAGTACAGGGACCATATCAGAGTGTCCCCAGCCAGCACGTACCCCTTTTAGGGGCCAGACACCCTTCCCACAGGCCCTGTGTCACACCCATCTGGAGAGACCCGGCGGTCGCTGTGCAGCCCCGGAGAGCATCCCCTGCCTGCTCTTAGTGCTCCTTAACTGCTCGGCGCTGCCGGAGTCCCTCCCAGCCAGCCATAAATCAGGGCCCGAGCGCGATTTCTCGGCCGAGATAAGCGCTGATTCCGCCTCCCTCCCGCTCGCCTCCGCGATAAATGGGGCCGGGGGTGGAAGGAGGGAGCGAGCCGGGGCCGTAATCGCATTTGGCGCTTCGCTCCCGCCCGGCTGACGTTCGCTAACGAGTTTAGCGGGGCCGAGGGAGCGACTGCTTTCAGGGGATGCTGAAGCACGACGGGGTTGTCCGTGGGGCTGGTGGGGCCCTGCTTTGGGGGGCTCTGGGAGGAGCTGGGGATTGATCCCCCTGTGTGGGCTGCGTGCCCGGGTGTTGGCACCCACCGGGGAAAGGCTCTGGAGCTTGGCCGTGGGGCTGTTGGTGCGTGGTGCCCAGCTGAGGGTGCTGCCCCAGGATTGCCCCAGCATCCCTAGTCCCCCTCCCAGTCAACCCCCCTCAGGGACAAGCCCGTGTCCCCCGCCGGTGACAGGCGGCTCAGCTCCGTGGGCTGGGTGGCATCGACAGCGCGATCGATGGCCGTGGAGGGGACACCCTGAAGGACACCTTGGCTGAGACCCCGCGCTCGTGACACGGGTGCTGCCCCCCGAGTGGGCTCCACGTGGGCTCCGAGGGCCGGGGGGTGCTGCGCCACGGCCCCCAGCCCCGCCACACCCCCGGCCCTGCCCGCCCCACGTCCCGCCATCGATCGCGGAGCGGCGTCACCCCCGCGCCCACCGGGGCGGCTCGAGCAGAGCCGGCCCCGCGCCGCGAAGCCAAATATTTGACTGTGCAAATTGGCGGCCGGATCGATTCCGCTGCGGCTGCCGGGGGCTCGTGACAGACGGACACTCCTCCTGCTGCACCCCCTTCCGAGCCAGAGCACCCCTACCTGGAGCACCTCCGTCCCCAGCGCACCCCCTCCCTGCTGCACCCCCTCCCCAGTGCATCCCTTCCTCAGAGCACCCTTTTCCCACTGCACCCCCTTTCCTGGAGCTCCCCCGCCCAGTGTAACCCTTCCCCCGGGCATCCCATTCCTGGCCCCCCCATCCTTGGAGCACGCCCTCCACAGCCCCATCACGGGACACCCGTGGGGTGCAGATGTGTCCCCCCATGGGCTGTAGGGACAGGGTGACATCTCCCAGTGGGGACTGCGCCAAGTGTGAGCTGGTTGGGGGGTTCAATACCCACGAGGAGGGACAGTCCGAGGGATCTGAGCGTGGTGTCACTGCCTGGCACTGGTGTCACGGGTGTCACTGCACGGTGCCTGTTGTCACGAGTGTCACTGTCACTGCATGGTGTTAGCACAGTGTCACCGTCCCTGCACGGTCCCTGGGGTGTGGCACAGTGTCGCTGTCACTGCACACCTCCCCGGGGTGTCACACAGCGTCACCGTGGCTGCGCAGCCCCACTCGTGTCACGCAGCACAGCCCCGCGGTGCTGCACAGCTTCACTGCTGCTCCCCGGGGTGTCACATGGTGTCACTGTCACCGCGCAGTGCACAGGGTGTCACTGTCACTGCGGGGCCGCCGGGTGCCACGCAGTGTCACTGCAGCTCCCGTGGGTTGTCACACAGAGTCACCGTCAGTGCCCGGCGCAGGGGCTGTCACATAGTGCCATGTCACTGCGTGGCCCACGGGGTGTCACCCACTGTCACTGTCACTGCCGGCCCGCAGTGTATCACCCACTGTCACTGTCACTGCATGGCCCACGGGGTGTCACCCACTGTCACCGTCACTGCACGGCCCGGGGTGTCACCCACCGTCACCGCGCAGGACACTCCCCAGTGCCACCCCCTGCCCGTCCCGTCGCTGTCCCCCACTGTCACTGCGCACTCCCCGCCGTGTCACGCCGGCCGTGGGGCGCCCCGGGGACAGCACAGCTGGTCCCAGCAGCCCAAGTCCCCGCTACTCCCACCCCACGTGCCCCCGGGGGGACACGTCCCCAGCCCGTCCCCTCGCCAGCCGCTCAGCCGTCACCTCGCAGCGCTCAGCGCCGGCGCTAATTAACTGCCGGTGTTGGCAGCCCTTAATTGCCGCGCGGCGGGAGGGTGACGGGCCCCGCCGTGTCCGTAATGAGCGGCAGCGGGACGGGGACAGGGACGGCGGGATTGCCACCCGCACCTTGCCCCACCCCCGCCCGCAGCCGGGCTCCCCCGTTGGGCGAGGGACGGTGCCCGGCGTGGGGCTGGGACACCGCTGTCCCCGGGGCTGACACGGCTGTCTGGCCTGCCAGCCAGCCCCTGGCCACCAGCCAACCGGGCAAGTGGCCAGGCAGACAGACAGACACATAGCTGGGCAGGCAACCAGCCCCATGCTCTGCTGGCCAGCCAGCCAAACAGCCTGTTGGCCAACTGGCCAGCCAGCCAACTAGCCAACAAGCCAGACGGGCAATCAACTGGCCAGTGAGCCAAACAATCCATCCCAGCCAGCCATCTACCACCCAGCCCAACCAGCCAGCCCACTGCCAGTGAGCCACTTGGCTACTGACCACCCAGCTCACCAACCAGCCACCTGGTTGGCCTTCAAGCCCACCAGCCAGTTGGCCAACACACCAGCCAAGCAGCTGGCCAGTCACCAACCTGGCCAACCAGCCAGCCCTGTGGCTAGCCAGGCACTCCACTGGCCAGCTCCAGGGTCATCACCTCGGGATCAGTCCGTGGGGTCTTCCTTTGCTCCCATGTTGATCCGTGCTGGTGTTGCATCTCCCCGGGCTTCCATAGCCTGGAAAACCTTTTAATTCCTCTTCTTAATAACCTCTGTCTCCCAGCGAGGTGGCTGGGGTGGCATTTCTTAGGGACGGAGGTGACACAGGCCCGGAGGTTGGTGGCTGAGGTGGCTGGTGTCCTCTCTTGAGACCAAGGGCCAGTCTGGACAGATGCGCCCATGGCCCTGTGGTCCTGTCCAAGCTGACACTGTCCCCAGCTGAGTGTCCCCTTCCCATGGCCCCTTCCAGGCCCCATCCTGGGGACACAGAAGGGTGTGGGGGGCAGCACCCAAACTCATCAGGGGCAGTTTGTGAATGGCTTCTCCCTCTCCAGGCTGAGATCGGGGACGTTAATTGTGTCCAGCTCTGAGTGCTAATTACAGCTGAGCCCAAGTAATTACAGCCACCCCTGAGCTGAGCCCACCAAGGCTGGCCCCCAGCTGCACACGGGGTGGAGGGTGTGGGGAGCCCAATGTCCCTGTGCCCCTGGCCATGCGTGGTCCTGTGGGCAGAGTGAGAGGGGAAACTGAGGCACAGCACAGCCCCAGCCCCACAAAACCCCTGCCCTGGCCTGGCCGCCCTCACCTTTCCCCAAATCCTCCTCCAGGAGCCCCTCAGAGAGCAGCAGGTACAGCCACCCCCTGCCAAACCCACGGCCCTGGAGCAGCGACTGTCCCCCCTCTGCTGCCGGCGTCCCCCGGCATCGCCCCCCCGCCCCCGCTCCGCGCTGCCAAAGCAAACAGCCGAGCATCGATTGTGCGGGAGCTGCTGTTTGCTTAACCTTTGCAGAGGAGCGGCGGGCGGCGAGAGGAGCCGCCGCAGCCACTGCTGCAGCCGCTGTCACCACAGCCGCTGTCACCACAGCCACAGTCACCACAGCCACTGCTGCAGCCACCACTGTCACCACAGCCGCTGTCACCACAGCCACAGTCACCACAGCCACTGCTGCAGCCACCACTGTCACCACAGCCACT
>JAWWES010000080.1:3130063-3152045 GCA_035583135.1 Lophotriccus pileatus | reverse complement strand
GCCCCCCTGACCCCCCAGCCCCACGGCATCCCTGTGCTGCGGTTCAGCCCGACAGCACCTCCGGCCCCCCATCCCCACGGTGTGCCTGTGCCGTGGTTCAGTTCCCTGCTGCCCCACAGCCCCCACGGCCTCCCCTCGCTCCCGCCCAGCCCCACAGCATCCCCCTGCCACGGTCCAGCCCGGGGATCTCCCCCCGCCCCGTGCTCTCGGCTTCCCACGGTGCCCCAAACCCCCGTTTTCCCATTACCTCACCCCACGGCTGCCAGCTGAGGGCTTGGGGCTGCAGAGGGTCTGGGGGGGAGGGTGGAAAAAAGGCTGGGGGACCCCCCGCGCTGCCCCACTGCAACCCCCTCCCCCGGCTGAGCCCCCTTGTCCCGCGGTGCCCCGTCCCTGCCGTTCCCCTCCCCGGGGCGGTGCCGGGGGTCTGGCGGGGGGTCCCGATGTACAGACGTGCAGTGCCCACGCGGCCCCGGGCTGGGGGGCTGCGCTGGGGGACGGGGGGAGCCGCCGGCCTGCTCTCCCCCCACCCCGGGGTGACAACATGGTAAAGCAGAGCTGTGACCTCTCCCCGTCTGCTGTCTGTGTCCCCGCTGTCCCCCGCCATGGGGACGGGGTCCTTCTGCCACCCTTCCCCACCTCCTCATCCAAGCCCAGCCGGAAGGGGCTTCCTGGCTCCAAGTGCTCGTGGGCCCTCTGCCACCTCCACTGGGGACACTGGGGGTGCCACCACCGCCATGGCCCTGTCCCCAGAGGCTGGGTGGCCTCACGGAGGGAACACAGCATTGCCACTGTGAGGGGGGGACACGGTCAGGCCACACAGAGGCACTGGGACCCTCGGGCACACGCGCCCGTCCCCGCTGCCTCGGCGTGGGCAGAATGTGACCCAATTAGAGGTGACAGCGGGTGCCCGGGGCCAGCGGCCGCGTGCGGGGTGGCCGTGGTGGGGTCAGAGGATGGGAGCCCTGGGGGCACGGGGGTGGGTGTCCCGCAGGTGTGTGTGTGTGGGGTGTCCCCAGGTGTGTGTGTCCAAGGTGTGTGTGTGTGTCCCCAGCGGTGTGTGTGTGTCCAAGGTGTGTGTTTATGTCCCCAGCGGTGTGTGTGTGTCCTCCAGATCTGTGTGTGTTCCTAGGGGTGTGTGTCCATGTCCTCAGGTGTGTCTGTGTGTCCCCAGATGTATGTCCCCCAGGTGCGTGTGTGTCCCCAGGTGTGTGTGTCCCCCAAACCCTGGCAGGTCGGGTGCTGTTCCCCAGCACCCATCCCAGCTGCAGGCATGGAGGCAGCAGTGGGGCCAAGCTGTCGGCCGCAGCCCTGAGCAGAAGGGCCACAACCCCAGCCCGGGGGTCCCGGGACCCTCCCGGACCCCCCGGACCCTCCTGGGCTCTGCCCCGCCGCTGTGCCGGGAGCGGCCGGCAGGGGGCGCAGAGGGCTCTGAGACTACAGCTCCCGTGGTGCCTCGTGCGGGCCGCAGGACTACAACTCCCATGAGGCACCGCGCGGCGCGCGCGGGCGCAGCCAATGGGGAGTCGGGAGGCGGAGCGGGACCAATCAGGGCGCGGGGCGGGGCCTCGCGGCCGATTTAAAAGCGGCGGCGGGAGAGGGGGAGTCGCAGTGTCTGAGGGAACGGGGGTCGGGAAGGGGCCCGGTGGGGGAGAGTGAGCGTCTGTAAGTGCCTAGAGTGTGTGCGTGAGGAGCTGCGAGGGCACGGAGAGCGTGCAGGGCCCTGTCAGAGGGGCTTTGATGGTGTAAAATGGGTGCAGAGCCCTCAGAGAGCAGTTTTGAGGGCCCACGGAGGGGGTGCAGGGCCATAGGGGAGGCTGTGGGGTTAAGGGGCTGCCTGGGAGATGCACAAGGGAGTCTTGGGTTATTGAAGTCAGAACAGGTTCCTCACCAGGTTTCCCACGGCACAGTCCCAGGCCTCTGGTTCCTTTAAGGGATTTTGTTGTGGTGCATCAGCTCAATAACAGCTCGAGCTGGTGCCTGTGGGCTTCCATCCTCTCCCAGCCTGTGCTCCCCATAGTCTGGGGCCTCCCTGCTGTGTCCCAGGGTCTGGTCACCTGCCCAGACATCCAGGAATTGGCTGGATGGATGTGCCAGGGACTTACTTGGTGGAGGAAATGCTGGACATGAGCCAGGAGCGAGCACTGGTAGCACTGAAAGCCAAGTGCACCCTTGGGGTGCACCAAAGAGGGGTGGCCAGGGGGGTGAGGGAGGGGATGGTCCTCCTCTACTCTGGGGGGTTGGGGTGGGATCATCTTTAGGGTCCCGTCCATCCCAAGCCACTCCGTGACCCTGTGATTCCATAAGATGGCGGCAGTTCCATTGTTCCCCTCACAGCTCCATCGTGTCCAGGGACGCGGCTGACAGGGCTCCAGAGCTGCCGAGGGCAGGAATGTTCCAGAGCGCGTGTCACAGAGGCCAGGCCAGGGCAGGGGGTCGCTCCCAGCACACCCCTGGCCGGGCTGGGTGAGTTCTGCTGGGGCAGAGCCGGCCCGGAGCGATGGGGCCGAGCCTGCTGGGAGCCACCATCCTGCTCTGCCTGGTCGGTGCCCTGCAGGCCTTTGCCATCGAGAAGAAAGGGGACGTGTTCAAGAAGACGGCTTGTCCCGCCTTCCTGATGTTCGAGAACGTTGCCTACCTGGAGGACATGACCTTCGAGCTGCCCTGCAAGTGCAAGCCCGAGGAGATCTCTTCTGTAATCTGGTACTTCCAGAAGAACCTGCGCGGCCACGAGACCAGGGTGCTGACGGACTTCAACGGCACCGTGGTGCTGGACTCGAGCCACGTCCGCACGGGCAGCGACCTCCTGAAGCGCTTCAGCATCCGCATGTTCAGCCTCATCGTGTTCCGGGCCCAGGTGAGGGACTCCGGGCACTACCTGTGCGGCTCCAAGGAAGGGCATTTCTTCTACGGCTACGACGTGGACGTGCAGCCCACGGGGCACATCACGGTGGCCTTCCTGGACAACGACCAGCACGTGCAGGATGACTACAGGGCGGAGGAGTTCAGCCTCTTCACCACCTTCTGGGACTGGAGCGGCTGCGACCGCTGCGGGGTGCGGGGGGAGCAGCGGCGCATCGGGCTGTGCTACGTGCAGAGCGGCCGGCTCAGCCCCCGCTACCGCACCTCGCTGCCCAACGTCACGTCCTGCGGCTCCCGCGCCGTGCCCGCGCGCTTCCCGCGCTTCCTGCAGCTCCGCAGCCCCGAGGTGGCCGTGCGGAGCTGCCTGGCGCCCTGCCCGCCCAGGGAGGAGCCCGAGGAGGGCGTCCAGTCCATCTCCAACATCGTCTACAAGTTCGGGGAGAAGCCCAACGCGCCCCGCGTGCCCATCCAGTACCACAGCCAGCCCTCCCGGACCGACCTGGTGATCGCGTGCCCGGGGGCCCGCCCGGAGCACACCGTGGGCTGGGACAAGGACTCGCTCCGGCTCTACCGCTCCCAGTACCTCGTGGGCGTCGAGAAGGGCATGAGGGTCTTCATCGACCACGGCAACCACCTGCACATCCTGCGGGTGCGCGGGAGGGACAGGGGCACCTACTTCTGCTGGAGGGACGGCGAGATGGTGGCGGGATTCCGGCTCAGCGTCACCTTCCCGGCCCGGCGCCGGCGCGGCCCCGGCGACCCCGAGTCCATCTTCGTCATGAGGGCCGTGGGCATCGCCTTCGGCGCCATCACCGGCGTCTTCTTCCTCGCCCACCTGGGCCGCTGCTGCTGCTGGGCGCTCAGGAAACCGGTCAGGTTGTAGCGTCTCCCCCACAGGGCGCCCTTGGACGCCTCGGATCCTCCTCCTGTTGGAAATCTCCGGTGTTCTGATGGTTTTTTCTTTGCTTTCGACTTTTCGAAGGAAAAATTTTTTTCACATCAACCTGGTGATTGAATGTCTCTGGTTCTGGGGCTGTTTTGAACTCGCCCAACTCAGCACAGAGTTGGGAGTCAGTGTTTGAGGCAGAGGGCACAGGAGCAGCACAGAGCCCTCTCCCAGGCTGGGGTAGGGCAGCTCCTCAGCCTCCTCCAGGCTCCAGGGCCCTCCAGGGAGCCGGAGGTGGCTGCAGGGACACAATCTGCACTCATGAGGATGAGCCAAACACTCGGTGATGACACGAGGAGCAAAGCCAGGGAAGGGATGTGGCAGGAAGGGACAAGAGCTACGGGAAACAATCAGCACCTCCCACACTTGGTGAAGGAGTGGGGTGCGGCTGTTTGGGTCCCTGAAGGGCAACACACCCGCCCAGAGCCCTGGTGTGACCCCAAAGGGGCAACCCCAGCCCCGACTCTCCCTCTGGACTTTGCCCCCAGACGTGACCTTGCAGAACCCCCAGGAGGCACCAGCCGAGTCCTGGGTGCAGAGCCCAGGGCTGGTGCAGGCCAGGAGAGACACAGCCCTGCTGTGACACAGCCCTGCTCCCTGCCTTCCCCTCTGAATCCCTAAAAATCTCCCAGTAGAATCAAACCTGCCTCCCCCTCACCCTATAACACCCCCAGCCCCCCAGGAGCCACTCCTGCAGGGACTGGAGCTGTCTCACAGGTGCTGGAAGGTGGGCACTGCTCCTGTATCCACACCAGCCGTGTTTGGTTTGTTGGGAGGCAGAGCCAGCAGTGGGCAGGGCAGAGTTCCAGCACAGCTCAGGGATTTCTGGCAGGCAGGAATCCAGCACCCCCCTCTCAATGAGCAGCTGGGAGCTGCTGGAAGAGTATCCAGACACCTGGACTGCTCCCTGCAAGCAGCACCAGGTTCAGGCTGGAGTGACAGCCAGAGCCTCTGTGTGCCCAGACTGAAATCCACCGGCAGGTTTGCACCAGGAACAGGGGAGCACATGGACAGAGCCCCTGGGGAGCACAATTCCTCAGGGCCGAGGGGGACAGCCCTGGCACTGGGGCCAAGGCATCCAGCAGATCCCTGTGGCAGCCTGGGGTCACACCTGCTGCCAGTCTGGAGCTGTGCAGGGGTACCCTGGGATGTCACACCCCCATGTCCCCAGGACACGCAGCCGCTCCCAGCGCCGGTGCAGGCACAGCACAGTTTCAGGCTGTGTGATTTTGGGGTGCTGTTGTGTCCCCCCAACCCCCACAGCTGCTTGTGGGTTTCCAAAGTAAATCCCAGGCTCCACTGAGCCCGCCCAGCCCAGGAGCAGACGGGCAGGAACTCCTGCAAGGATCAGAGGTGAGAGCCAGGACTTACCAGAGCGGCTGGAGCCAGCGAGAAGGGTGTCCCGTGGTGGGAGCTGGGCTGGGGACATGGAGCTGCTGGAGGACATGGCTTCAGATCTGATTTTCTGTGTCCTCACATGCTCTGGGGGGGGTTTGGTTCAGCTGGGGGTGCAGCAGTGCAGAGGGAGCCCCAGGCTGGGCTAGGCCTGTTCCCATTCCCTCACTGTGCCAACTCTGGCCAGAGACCCCCTGGAACCCCAGGAACCCCCTCTGGGCAACCAGAGGGTGTCACAGCCTCCCCTAGGACAGCCCTGCCCCCTTTGTGCCCTCTTAGCCCCTTTCACGACCCGACACCCCCTTAAGCCACAGCCTCCCCTATGGCGCTGCACCCCCTTTTGGTCCCTAAAGCCCCTCTTACAACCTCTTTGGGCCCTCCCAGCCCCCTCCCACAGCCCTGCTCCCCTCTTTGGGCTCCCACAACAGCTCCCGTGGGAGGAGCTGGGGTTCAGGAGCAGCTCACAGCTAAGCTGGCCTGGAAAAAAAAGCGACCACGGGTGGCAGGAGCAGCACCGGGTTGTGGAACAGCTCCGGGAGTGCCGCTGTCCCCCGGGAACCGGGGTCACCCTGCCCCTTCCCTGCCTGGCAGCGGCTCATCTCACCTTTGTCTTCTTCAGCCTGGAAGCTTCTCATTAACACTCGCAGCCCACTCGCGGTTCGTTTGTCTCATTAAGGGGGGCCGGGGAGGAGGAGGAGGACGAGGAGGGGGGAGAGCCCAGCTCTGCCTCTCGCGGCCACCGGCACTGGCAGCTTCCCGAGCTTTGATCCCGCTGCGTGGGAGCCGGAGAGGATCAATCCCTGGGGAGCAGCGGGTGCTCACACAGGACCCCAAAGCCCCCGCTCTGTCCCTCCCCCCGCCCCGCGAGGGGTGGATGTCCCCTGTCACCAGGGCTGTCACACAGCGCGTGTCCCCAGGGACGCCGCTGTTCTGGCTGGGGACACCGAGCGCAACTGTGGGGTGCGTGGGTGCCCCCAGACTGGCGTTCCTGTGGGCAAACCCCTGCCTGTCGTGGTGACACCGGCCCAGGACAGCCGGGGGGACACGGGGCTGGCTGGGGACAAGGAGCTTTGGGGCATTACAGGGGGATGTGGCAGCTGCCCGCCTCCCACCAGCCTTGTCTCCAGTGGCTCTGGGGCCTCCCAAATTGCACCCGCAGAGACACGGCCAATCCACAGCCCTCCCCACCGGCCACTGTCGGTGGCCCGGCGAAGGTGGCTCCGGTCCGGCCACGTGTCCCCGTCCCGCAGAGGGCAGGAGCTTTTCCCGGCCATCGGCTGCCATCTGCTGCCAGCAGCAAGGCCAGTCCCTGTCCCCATCCCTGTCCCTGTCCCCATCCCTGTCCCTGTCCCTGCCCCGCAGCTTCCCCCCAGCTGCCTCTCGGGACACCCACCCCGGTGCCACCACGTGTCGCTCGTGGCCCCAGAACTCCCCCATCCCCTGCACGGGCTGTCCCCAAGGCCCGTCCATGTCCCAGTCCGTGGCCAGGACGCCGTGGCTGGGAGGGGACAGGGCTGCCGTGGCCCAGTGCCCGTCCTGGATCCATCCCGCCGTATTTCCCGGCAGTGCCGTGCCTGGCACAAAGGCCCCCTCCAGGCCGTGCCGGGCAGACACGGCTCCGGCCCCGCACAAAGCCCCTTTCAGCCGCCGGGGAAAGCCCCTGGCACCCGGTCCTGGCTGTCACCGCCCCCTGCCATGGGCCAACAGGGGCAAAAGGGGCAGAAGATCCCCCAAACTCAGTGCCTGTGTGGATGGTGACATGGTCGTGCACACACAGCTATGGTGGGCTGAGTCCCCTCTGGATCTGGGCAGGGCACGGCCGTCCTGAGCCCTGCCCAGCCTCCAGGGCCACCAGCCAGTGCTCCCACAGACGCAGGGGGATGGGAAGGACTTCGAAGGCTTCAGCCACTTAATTAACACCTGGCCTTAATTAATAGCCTGCCCTCGTGGCCAGATTGGAGTGATGGGCTATGGGGGCTGGTGCTGAGCTGCTCGTGACAGGGCTCATCCTGGGGGATGTGGCATGGGGAGGATACATACGTGTGTGTGCCCATGTGTACATGTGTGTGCCCGTGTGTTCATGTGTGTGCCCATGTGTTCATGTGTGTGCCTGTGTGCCTGTCCGTGTGGGCAGCTCTGGGCGTGCCCCGTGTGTGTGTGCACGCACAGGTCTCACACGTACACGTGTGTAGATCTCCCTGCAGCTCCCACAGCGCCCCGCGGCACCGCACCCAGCCTTGCATCCACACCCACCCGCTGGCCACCCTGTGGGTGACCTTGGCCGCTGCTCCCCCCGGGGTGGGCGGGGGGCTGTGCCGCGGTGCCCGGGCTGGGTGCCAGGGCACAGACACCCTGCCAGGCGCCACGGCCTGGCTTTGTGCCGCCCCACCGGCTCCCTGGCCGGTGGCCAGCGCGGGGGTGCCCAGCGGGATGGGGGCTCCGGGCTCCATAAAAGCCCTCGGGAGGGCACGTCCCACCCAGCCCTGGCCATGGAGAGCCAGCGCCCGTCCTCCTACGGCCGCCGCTTCGGCCCCACCATCCCCGGCAGCCCCCCTGCCCAGCTCGGGGCACCCCGGCTGGGCTCGGCCAGGATGGACTTCTCGCTGGCCACGGCGCTCAACTCGGAGTTCAGGGAGACGCGCACCAGCGAGAGGGTGGAGATGATGGAGCTCAACGACCGCTTCGCCAGCTACATTGAGAAGGTGCGGCTGCTGGAGCAGCGGAACAAGGCGCTGGCGCTGGAGCTGAGCCGGGCGCGGGACCAGGAGCCCTCCCACCTGGGGGACGTTTACCGGGAGCGGCTGCGGGACCTGCGGCGCCACGTGGAGCAGTTGGGCACCGCCAAGGCCCAGCTGGAGATCGAGAGGGACAACCTGGCCCAGGACCTCAGCAGCCTCCAGCAGAAGTAAGGCACTGTGCAGCTTGGGCTAGTTCTGGGGACCAGGGTGGCCACTGATCCAAAGGGGCAGCAGGGAGCAGGATGGCCAGCAGGATGGTGATCAGGGTTGTCCTGGGGACCACGGTGGTGATGGGGATGGTGATGGGGCCGGGGAAGTGGTGACGTGGCAAGGACCAGGGTGACCCCTGGGACCAGGATGGAGACTGGGGGGTACCCAGGGATCAGGGCGGCCACGGAGACAGGAGCAGGGTAGCCCTGGGGACCAGGCACTGATGTGCACCAGGGTGATGATGGGGACCAGGTGGCCCTGGGAACAATGATAGAAGCACTGACAAGGGCTTTGGGTGGGTGCTGGGGCTGTGGGGCTGTGTCAGCACAGGGGAGTCTGTCCGTGAGCAGAGAGGGACAGGTCCTGGTGCCAGAGGGGTCCCAGTGCTGGAGGGGTCACGGTGCCCAGAGGGGTCACAATGCCAGACACATAATGGTGCCTCTGCTCCGGCACAGGCTGCAGGAAGAGGTGACCCTGAGGCTGGAGGCCGAGCGCAACCTGGCTGCCTACAGGCAGGTGAGGGCAGGGGCCACATCCTGCACTGCAGGGGTTCGGCTCCCATCTTGTCCTCCTCTTGGGATGGGCAGGGATGGGGAGGGGATGGCCAGGAGCAGGCAGTGAGGGACTGGGATGTGTTATGACGAGCAGAAAGAGGCAGGAACAGGGCAGGCATGGAACAGGGATAGGGCAGGAATGGAACAGAGATGGGGCAGGAATGGAGCAGGGATGGGCAGGAGCAGGTAGTGAGGGACTGGGATATGTTACAATGGGCAGAGACAGGCAGAGCTGGGCAGGAGAGGGCAGGAATGGACATGGCCAGGCAGCTCAGGAGGGAGCAGACCCAGGGGGCCCAGCCTGGGACTGTCCCTCGTGTCCCCCCACGGTGACAGGACGTGGACAACGCCACCTTGGCTCGCCTGGACCTGGAGCGGCGCGTGGGGACCCTGCAGGACGAGATTGCCTTCCTGCGCAAGGTCCACGAGGAGGTAACCCTGCCCAGGGGGGTTGGGGGTGCTGGGGCTCAAGGGGGGCTGTGCTGACCCCCTGTCCCCCCCAGGAGCTGCGGGAGCTGCAGGAGCAGCTGTCCCTGCAGCGGGTGCCCATGGAGGTGGACGCCAGCAAACCAGACCTGGCGGCCGCCCTGCGCCACATCCGTGGCCAGTACGAGGCCGTGGCCGCCAGCAACGCCCAGGAGGCAGAGCAGTGGTACAAGTCCAAGGTGCAGAGCCCCACGGAGGGGTGGCCTGGCTGTCCCCCCACCCAGAATGTCACCTGCTGGGAGCTGGGGTTGCTCTCCCAGGGTTGGGGGGCGGGGAGGGGGTTTGGGATCTCTGCTGTCCCCGCCCGTGTCAGGGATGTTTCTCCGTGTTCCTGGGGCTGTGTCCCTGCTCTGGAGTGCAGCAGGGTCGTGTCCCCAGGCTGTGTGCCAGGGGGACACAGCCCTGGTGCATGGTGCCAGCCCATGGCACGTGTCCCTGTCCCAGTTCGCAGACCTGACGGGCGCGGCCGCCCGGCAAACCGAGGCCCTGCGCGCGGCCAAGCAGGAGGCCAACGAGTACCGGCGCCAGCTGCAGACCCTCACCTGCGACCTGCAGGCTCTGAGGGGCTTGGTAGGTGATGGCCACGAGGTGCAAGAGGGGGGACACGGCCCTGGGGAGCTGCCACCACCACGAGGTTCCCTGGAACCCCAGGGGGACACCACCCAGTGCTGGGGAACAGCGGCTCCCCCGGGGCAGGAGACGGGCACTGGGATGAGCCCCCGGCTCCTGGGAGAAGGTGGCCATGGAGGGTGTCACGGCCCCTCGTGGCCCCCCAGAACGAGTCCCTGGAGAGGCAGCTGCGGGAGCTGGAGGAGCGCTATGCCCTGGAGACGGCCGGCTACCAGGACATGGTGGCATGGCTGGAGGAGGACACCCAGAGCCTCAAGGAGCAGATGGCCCAGCACCTGCAGGACTACCAGGACCTGCTCAACGTCAAGCTGGCTCTGGACATGGAGATCGCCACGTACCGCAAGCTGCTGGAGGGCGAGGAGAGCAGGTGATGGCACCGCAGGGGCTCCGAGTCCTCCTGGTCCCTCTGGGGTGTCCGGCTGGGTTGGGGACCTCCCTCCAGCCCCTCTGCCCCAGCCCCAGGGGGGCAGCAGGACCCCCTGCTCTTCCCAACAGCCCTGTTGCTCCTGCAGGATCACCCTCCCTGTGCAGAGCTTCTCCAACCTGCAGGTCCGAGGTGAGGCTGTGGGGTGGGGGCCAGGATGGTGGCACGAGCAGGGGTGGCTTCTGGGGACTCTGTGGCAGGAGATGCCACCTAGGCCATCCCTGCTCCATCCAGAGGGACTGGGAGATTTTTCTCTGAATCTCAAGGAACTGGGACTCCTGGTTCTCCCAGGATGGGGGAGGAGAGTGCCACAGACACACCCCCCAGGCTGAGCATGTCCCCAAGGCTGAGCACGTCCCCAAACCCACTGATGTGCCTGAGACTGACTCCCCAGTGACAACCACATCCCCAAGGTCAAGGACATCCCCCCTGGCCAGTTGTGCTCCCCAAGGACAAGGCTGTCCCCAGGCTCAGTCACATCCCAAACACACCCATGTCCCCATGGTCAATGACATCTCCAAGGTCAAAACTGTCCCCAGTGCCAACTGTGTCCCCAGGGCTAATCACGTCCCAAAATCAGCCACATCCTCAGAGCCAACCATGTCCCTGAGGCTGGCCGTGTCCCCAGGGCTGCTGCCTCCCATAGTTCAGGGTTTTCCAGCCCAATCCATTTACTTTGGGCCTCTCCATTTGAGCATGGCTGGAAGGGCCATACCCTGGCCATGGTGTCACTGCCTTGTCCTGGCCTTGTCCCCCAGAGACCAGCCTGGACACCAAATCCGTGTCAGAAGCCCACGTGAAGAGGAGCATCGTGGTCAAGACTGTGGAGACCCGAGATGGAGAGGTGGGAAATCCTCATCCTTGTCACCCACGCTCCACCCCCACCTCCCCATGGGCTGTCCCCAAGAAACTTGTAGGTGGGGTCACCACCCCTGAGCCCCCGGAGCAGCCTGGGCAGGGAGCCAGCGATCCCAGCGCCCCGAGAGCACAGCTGGGCTGAGCCTGGCAGCTCACAGAGGACACAGCTCCCTGTCACACGTCCCTACCCCTGTCCCCGTCCCCAGGCTCGCTCGGAGCCCCGGCAGGCCCAGCGGGGAGCAGAGCGTGAGCTCGGCCTGATGGTCCCTCCCTCCCTCCGGCTGCAGGTGCTCAAGGAGTCCAAGCAGGAGCACAAGGAGGTGCCGTAGCATGGACGATCCGGAGCTCCGCAGGGCCCGCCCCACGCTGCGAGGGAGCCCCGTGGGCGGCACAGGGGGCCGGGGGGAGCGGGTGGTGCCTCGGGAGGGGCATCTCCCTGCCCTGCACCCCTCGCCTCTCCCACGTCACCCCGTGCCCAGGAACCCCCGGGAGCCTGTTTGGGGCTGGCAGGGAGCAGAGCCCCTCTGCGGGGCGGGGATGGGCAGAGCCGGGGGTGGGTGAGCAGGTCCAGGCAGAGCCAAGCCCCCCGACGGGATCCTGCCACATTCCCGCAGCACGGGGTGCCCGCGGTTTTGTGGCTGTTCCCGCCTCGCCCCGCGTCTCCCGCTCACCAGGGCCAATGGAGAGGGTCCATCCTCTTCTGATCTCCGGTCGGACGAGAGGATGGTGCCAAGAGCATCTTCCTGCACTCACCTTTCTGTCCTCTGGCCTGGGAGAACTCCCTGGATCTCCCCAGTGCACCCTGACCCCCAGCACCCCTGGGTGGGGGGCTGCAGAGTGCAAGGCACCCGCTGGAGAGGGACACTGCCCTGTCACCAGGGGCTGGTGAGCTCAGCTGAGGGGCAGGGACAGGAAAGTGGGGAGGATGGAGAGGCAGGGCAGGAGGAAGGGGAGGATGGAGAATTAAGATGTTCTTGGGATGGCATCAGGGGGTGATGAAATGGGGATCAGGAGGGGTTCCTGGGGGTGTCCAGGGTGGTTTGTGGGGGTAGTGTGGGCTGGGTGGCCTCAAGAGCTTCTCCTGGCACAGAGCCATGGCACTGTCCTGACCCCCACACTGGGTGTCTGCCACCAGGGTGGCCCCAACACTGTGGGGGGGACAAACAGACCTGAGGGGTTTGTGGTGAGGTGTGACCCTTGGCCCTGCACCAGGGGGTCCCACACAGGGGAAAATGGAGAGAAAGGGGTGCAGAGGAAGATGATGGGGCTCTCACAAATGGAGCCATCCCTGTCCTGCCTGTCCCACCCGGGGTCTGTGAGAGACCCCTTGTCCCTGGGCTGCACGTGGCCCTGTGCCCCCAGCTGCCCTCCCCCAGACCAGCACACACCACCCAGGGCCACTGCCCAGCCCCACTCCCACCTTCACTGCAGCCACTGACCACGAGCAGAGCCTTCCCTGACACCACCTGGCACAGGAGCAACAACCCAGCAGCCCCTCCTGAGGACACATCCCCGCTCTTGGATCCACCCCCTCATTCCCTGGCACAGGTTTGCTTTGCTCCAACTCCAGAAAGGCCTTTCCTGAGGCAGGAGATGTTAGAGGAGCCCAGGGTGATGCCCAGGGTGGGAACCCAGGGGAATCCAGCTTGGCCCCCACGGGCAGCCTCCCTTGTTATTAATTACTGACTAACACCCGTCGCAGCTCGGGGTGAGGAATAAAGCTAATGAACACTCTGGCTGTGCCTGAATCCGCCTCTCTGCAGCCAAGCCACAGGGTTTGGGGATTATCTGGGCCCTTTGGGGGTCCAAACTGAGCTCAGTGCTGTGTGGGGATGTGCTCAGGGCTGAGCCCCACGTCACGGACACGGGGAGGGGGAGCAGGGATAACCCCCTGAGCTGCCCCCAGGCAGTGGGGTGGGACAGACCCCCTTCCCAGGAGGGGAAGCAGGATCTGCTCAGGGTTCTCCCCCCTCCCAGGAAGCTCCTGGGGGGATTCTCTGCAGCTCTTGGGGCTGAGGGTGGGGTTGGGATCCTGCCAGGGCATCGCTGGGACGCTCAGTGCCCTCCTGGACAGTGACAGTTGTCTTGGGAATGCTGCAATCCCCAAGCCACATCCTTGGAAAAAGGGGATGAGCCCAGGGGAGTCATCCTGCTCCACACTGAGGAGCAAGTGGCCACCAAAACCCTGCAGAGACGCCACCACCTTTGGGGGGTGTACAAAGTAACGTTGTCCAGCACCAATATTGACTCCCAACTCTATGCTCAGTTGGGTGAGTTAAAAGCCCACAAAAATCAGACAAATTTCTGAAGAAAATCGCCTAATTAATTTGAAAAAAAAAATGTTTAAACCAAAATTTATAAAAAAACAGGTTTTCTCCAGCTAAGGAGCTCAAAGGAACATCACAGGGTTTGGCATGCGGGAATCACAGCTCTCAGCAAGAAAAACAAGTTAAATAAAGGGGAAAAGGGTGAGAAAAGCAACTATTAATTGATTTTAAACAGTTTGGTGGATCTTTTTTATCAGCCTTTTAGGAAAACAACTCTAATAAATCACTGATGCGGATCAAGAACTCTGCAGAGCTTGGCCAGAACATCTTGCACCAGCTCCAAGTTTTCATTAGAAAAAAAAGGACTTTATTGAGCTTAAACCCCCAGTGCCAGCCAGGAGTGTGAAATCCCGCCAGGAACAAATCCTGGCGGTGTGAAATCCCACCTGGAACAAATCCTGGCACTGTGAAACCCCGCCTGTCCCCACTGAGCTGTGCCAAAACAGGGAGTTTCCCACATCAGTCCTGGCTGTCCTGCTCTTGCCCGAGGGGAGGGCGAGCAGGGGCTGGCAGAGATTGATTGGTGGTGGCCAGAGCATTGGAAATTCCAAAGGGAGGATGATCCAAGTGCCCTGTGGGGGAGATGCTCCAGCCTGGCTCGGTTCATGAGCACCCACCAGCAGTGGCAGCCCAGGGGGGGTGAGGATGAAGATATGATGATGATGAAGCCCATGTTTGATTCCCGAAGCCCAACATTCACGTGCCAGGCCTCAGGGAGGGATCCTGTCATCAGGTGTTGGGTGGTTCTTGTCTGCCAGGGTAAATCTGCCATTTGCTGGGTTGGGGTTTGGAACCAAAAGGACCTGACAGTTGTCACTGTCATTGATTACATCTCCTAAATCCCCTGAGTGGCCATAGACAGAGGTGGAAAAGGGAAGGGACTATCTGGGTTTAGGTTTCTCCTTCAAAACTACCCAGCAATGTTTTCTTTCCCTTGGTTTCCTCCTCATCCAAGAGACTCTCCCATCTCCATCAGTGAGGACACTCCCCTGCCCAGAGACCACAGCAGCACAGCTCGGGAACTGAACTTTATTTGTGCAGGACTCGTGTTCTGGGTGATGCCAAAGTCAGGCCTTGAGTCTCTTCTGAGCCTCTCCTACCCCCTCAGCTGAGCTGGAAACACTTCATCAGCTCCACCACTGCCCTTTCCTCCTCGCCTTCCTTTCCCAAGGGGGTGTCCACGGGCTGGGGTTCCCTCCCTGCCTCCTGGCCTGGCTTTCCAGCAGCCCAGCACTCCCTGCGCAGGCCCTGGAGCTTCCTGAACAAATCCCTGCCGCTCTCCTTCTCCTCCTGGCTCAGCAGCTCCACGTTCAGCCCCAAGCGCCCGGTGCCCGCCAGGCCCCGCAGGATCCCCAGGACGGCAGCCCTGTCTCCAGGCTGGAAGTTCTCTGCCAGCACCCTCAGGAATTCCCCCAGGAGGCCAAAGCCCACGTCAGCCCTGAAGATCCTGCCCAAGGCCTCCCCTCCCAGCTCCAGCAGAAAGCGGTATTGCTCCGTCCCGCTCTTCAGGCACCTGCGCCAATCCCTGTGGAATTCCGCAGCCGTTCCCGGCAGCTGATCCAGCTCCTGGAGGAAAAAGGGGTCACTCAGGTCCTTCTGCTTTGTTCCCCCTCGAAGACTTTGGTGTCCCCCTGCCCCAACCAGCCCGAAATTTTTCTCACGAGGAGCTGCTGAGGGGGAAAACAGGAAGACAAGGAAATGCCTTGAGCCCAGAGAGACCTGGGAACTCCAGGGAGAGAAGGGAAAGGTGGGTGAGATGTGACCCCTGGTGTGAACACAGACGGTTGTGGAGTGATCCCGACCCCAACCAGACCTGCTGTGCAGCCCTGATCACAAACAGGTGAATGAAATCCAGCATCACGAGCAACCCACGGGAAAGATCCAAGGGAAACATCCCAGACTCGCTCCAGCACGGGCAGAGGCCACGAGAGGGGGCCAGGCTGAGGTCACTCCAATCACAAATGACCTGGGTAGGAAATGTCCCACCCCTGTTTCCCACCACTGAAGGAATCAGGAGCATCCCATGAGTCAGACAACAGGATTAGGGATCAGGATTAACCCAAACCAGCCCTTTTCCACGCTGTGGATCATTAAACTGTGTCCAGTGACAGGGTGAGCAGCAGTGGCATAAACCAAAACACAAGTTCCACCTCAACAGGAGGAACTTCTTTCCATGGAGGTGGCAGAGCCCTGGAACAGCTGCCCAGGGAGGGTGTGGAGACACTCCAAACCCACCTGGACACGCTCCTGTGGCACTTCTCCAGGTGACCCTGCCTTGGCAGGGGGGCTGGACTGGCTCATCTCCAGAGGTCCCTTCCAACCCCTGATCCTGGGATTCTGAAGAAGCTCTGGCTGTGCTCAGGGAACCCCTGCAGCCAGAGGCTGTTCCAGGGAGGATCCTGATGCACATCTCTGGATTGGAGGAGTGTGGGCTGGAAGGGCTCTGCTCCCCCAGTGTTCCTGGAGACCATGGGAGGCACTGGGAGCTCTGGGCCAGGCTGTGCAGCCGCCCTTCCCACAGGGATGGAGGAGACCCTTCCTGAAGGAGCCCAGCCCGACCCTGTGGGGATCCAAACCCCGATGTTCCAGGGTCTGGGAGGGCTGGCTCACAGTCCCTGAGTAACTCCCACATTCCAACTAACACCCAGATCATTCCCAAGCCATTTCCAGCTGTGAAGGAGGCTCTGGAGCCTCCCCCTCACCTGTGGGATGTCCTCGGTGTGGGCAGGGGCTGCCTTGGCTGGGGCTGCACAGGGATTCCACAGCACATTCCTCCTCTGCCCCAGCCTGTCCTTCTTCTCCAGAGGCTTCAGGTGTGAGGCCAGCACGATGTTCCTGCAGGGAACAGGGATGGGAAGGGATAGAGGGCAAGAGAAAACACCCTGAGACTTTGAGCTGCTTCCATCCAGAGGGGCTGGACAGGCTGGAGGAGCAGGGCCTTATCAATACAGGGATAAACCAGCTTAAAATCCCCTGGGAATCCTGTTATGGGGACTGGCGAGATGTTTGGGGTAGAAAAAGCCACTTTAAAATGTTTTCCTGCCTCTTGGACAGTGACTGAGTGCAGGTGGAGATGAATCCATTAATGGAATTTGATCTGGTCCTAAAGGGTGTGGTCAGACCCCTGGATCCACCTGTGGATGTCAAGGGACAGGGAGTCACCAGACAGATCTGTATGGGATCCAGGACTTCACTGGGGTCTGGGAGTCCCACATGGTTCTATAGGATATCCAGGACATTGATGGGCACTGGAAGTCCCAGCTGGACATGCAGGTGGACCCAGGAGTTTGGTGGGCACTGGGATTGCCTGGCACTGCTCCCTGTGGAGCAGACCTGCCATCCCAACCTGGTCCCAACTCCCTGGACAGAGCAGCGACAGGATTGGGAGCAGGGACAGGCTGGGAAGGGGACAGGGTGTCACAACCCTCCTGGCACAACCCTCTGCTTCTGCAGCCCCAGCAGGGCCTGGGAGGTGTGGGGAGACAAGGGGGGCTTGGAGTGGGAATGGGGACATGGAACAGTGTCCTGGAGAGGGGACAGCCCCTTCCCAGTGCTGGGCCACAACCGGGCACCAGAGGGACCAGTCCCGGAGCAGGAACCGAGCAGCGGGGCCACTCGAGGAGTTCTGCGGACAAAGCTGAACCACAACCGAGTGTCCTCGGAGCCGGGGCTGTTCCCGGGATCCCGGGACTGCTGCTCCCGCCTCGGGCCCCTCCCGGAGCAGCTCCGAGGTCCTGGAGCCCCCCAGGACGAGCTCTGCCCGCACCTGAAGTCGCGATAGTCGGGGACGCGCTGGTGCAGCGCCCTCAGCTTGGCCTCGCCCTCCCGCTGCCGCCGCTCGTCCTCGGCCAGCGCCGCCCGCAGCTCCCGCTGCAGGGCCGGGAAAGCCGCCCCGGGATCCATCCCGGGGGCACGGGCACGGCGCACGGGGACCCTCCTGTCGCGACAGCCCTGTGCGGATGGCCTAGGGCGCCCCACTATCGCGACAGCCCTGTGGGGATGGCCTAGGGCGCCCCACTATCGCGACAGCCCTGTGGGGATGGTCGGAGCGACCCCACTCGGGCCACAACAGTCCTGCCGGGACTGGTCCCGCGGACCCCGCTCTTGTCGCGACAGTCCGGCCTTGGGGACTCCACTCGCACTGGAAGTGAGCCCTAAAGGCCACACAAGTGGGCGGCAACGGGGAAGCCCCGCTCCTACCGCGACAGGCCCTGACACAACTGCGGCCCCAGGGCCGCTCTATCGGGACAGCCCCGCCGGGTGCCGAGCCCCCCCAGCCCCAGGGCCGCTCTATCGCGACAGTCCCGCTCCCGCCTCCTCAGCGCCGGGGCCGCGCGAGGCCCCCGCGGGGCTGTCCCTGCCGCGCCTGACAGACCGGCCCCGCCGCCCCGCGCGGCCCCGCCCGGCCCGCGGCCCCCGGACCCGCCGGGACCGAGCCCGAACCGAACCGGGCCCGACCCCCGGTGCTTCCCCCGCGGGCGCGGCGCTGCCGGAGGGCGCGGGAGGCTCAGTCGTGACAGGCGGCGCGGGCAGCCCGAGGGGCCTTCGGTAGCGGCGGCGCCGGCGAGAGCGGGACCGGGGCAGGTGAGGGGGAGAGAAACAGAGGGGACGGGAACGGGAACGGGAACGGGAGAGGGAAGGGGAGAGGGGACGGGAGCGGGGTCAGAGGCAGCCCCAGGGCCGGTGCCCCAGGGCGGGCCCTGCCGGGGCGGGCACTCGGTCACCGCCCCCCCGCCCCCAGCATGGACACCGACCTGTACGACGAGTTCGGGAACTACATCGGGCCCGAGCTGGACTCGGACGATGACGATGATGAGCTGGGCCGGGAGGCCAAGGACCTGGATGAGGTGAGGGGGGGGGGACTGGCAGCGACCCCCGGGATCGGGGTGGGGTTGGGGTTTAAAGAACTCACCAGGTGTGTGCTCGGGGTGAAGGGAAAGGCAAAGCTCCTGCTGGGGTCACGGTGGGGACTGGGGGCTCCTGTGTTTGGGTGGCGGTGCCAGTCCTGGGGAGGTTCCCTGTCCCTTTTGGGGTCTGCTCAGAAGCTGAGGCTGAAACAGGAGCCGAATCCCCCTGGGAGGAGGCAGAGAGAGACCTCAGGGACACCAGGGGGGCGGGAGAAAGGTGAGGGGAGCAAAGGGGCTGAGCCACGGGGGGAATGAGGGGGTAATTCCCATCCCTGTGTGGGATGGGGGATGTTGTACTGTGTGTGAGCTGGGGTTGGAGTCCCTGCCTGTGCTGGTGTCCCTGCAAGCCCGGGAGGGGCTGTTCATTTCCCGAGGAAGGGCTGTGCTGCTCTCCCAGGAGCTGCTCCTGGGGCACCCTGTGGGGTGCTGGGGGTCCCTGGCTGGGGCTGAGCTGAGGGTGAGCCCTGTTGGCAGCTGGAGGACGAGGATGACGATGATGACCTGGGGGAGCACGACGAGGAGCACCCCGGGATGGAGGTGGTGCTGCACGAGGACAAGAAGTACTACCCCACGGCCGAGGAGGTGTACGGGCCTGAGGTGGAGACCATCGTGCAGGAGGAGGACACACAGCCGCTCACAGGTCAGTGGGGAGGGAGGGGAGTGGCTGTGCCTTCTGTGCTGCCCCTTTGGAGCCCCCTCACAGCCCCAGGAACACACACAGGCTCTTGTTTGTCTGCTGGGGTGGGCAGGTTCGGGCACTCGGGGTTGTTCCAGGTCCCAAACAGAAAAGCAGGAATCAGCAGAGAGTTGAAAGATGTTTAGGGAGAAGTTAAATACATTTGAGTCATCTCTTTTGATGCCTTTACACTGGAATGTGTCTGCTGGGAGGGCCCTGCACTGACCATCTCCTGCAGCTGCTTTGACGAAGAGAATCTGTCAGCTGGAAAACTGGGGGGGTTGATGGCAAAGCTCCCCGTTCCTGGGGTTTGTTTCTGGTCTGGGGGCTCTGGGCACAGTTTGTTGTTCTTCCTCTCGTTTCAGAGCCCATTATTAAACCTGTGAAGACCAAGAAGTTCTCCCTGATGGAGCAGACGCTGCCGGTCACTGTCTATGAGATGGAGTGAGTGCTGGGGGGGTCGGCTCAAGCTGTCACTGCTGCTGCTCCCCCCTGCCCTGGGGGGCCCTGGGAGGGGTGGCAGATTCTGGGGGGGCTCTGTCTTGGTGTCTGCCTGACACCAGCACCAAAATGAGAGCAGCTGCTGCCTGGGTTCTGAACCAAAAACAAGAGGAAGGAAGTGCAGGACAGAGCATTTCCCAGACGTTTTCCCTGCCCAGCACAGGACAGGGCTCAGGCACAGAGGGGGAATCTCATCTCGAGGGTTGAGATAAAATTCCATAGCCAGAGCCTCTTGTGGCTCAGGAAATACTTATGGAATGGTTTGACATGGAAGGGACCTTAAAGCTCATCCAGTGCCACCCCCTGCCACGGGCAGGGACACCTTCCACCAGCCCAGGTTGCTCCAAGCTCCGTCCAACCTGGCTTTGGACACTTCCAGGGACCCAGGGGCAGCCACAGCTTCTCTGGGCAACCTGTTAAATATTCATGCGGCACACATCATACTGGGACATTTTGGGTTGTTCCCAGTCTCAAATTAGATCCCATCTATCCTGGAGGAGATCCCACTGGGAATTTTTGTGCTGCTGGGTGCGTGCAGAGCTCTGTGCAGGTCAGAAGGACCGTGGGCCTGGTGGGGCCTGCTGGTTGTGCCCCAAAGCAGCCCCTGGGACAGCAGGACTGGGAGAAAATCTCTGGAAAAGAATTCAAACTAACTTAAAGATAACATCTCACACAAGTTTGATGTGGGAAAAAGCCCCATAATTTGCTTTTTCTATTAAAAATCTGATCTTGGCATCAGCATTTTTTGTGCGCTGTGGTGGGCGGAGGGTCTGTGTCCCCTGCTGCAGTGTGTGTGTGTGCTGTCCCTGTTTGGGATGAGCAGATGGAGCTGTGGGAGTGTCCTTGGGCTCATCTCTCCATGTGCCACTTCATGGCCAGTCAGAGCTTTTCCCAGTTTTTAATGGTCTCCATGTGGATCCCGGAATGAGGCATGGCTGAGCAGCAGCCCCGGTGTGAGCAGTCCCTCTGCCTGGCATCCAGCAGCCTCTTGTTTTCCACAGGGAACAGGGTGTTCCTGGAGCTGGTGCTCACTCAGGGATTCCCAGGGCTGTTTTGGGAGGGTCCATCCCTGCTGTTTTTGGTGCCCGGGGGGGTTCAATAGAAGCAGAGCAGAGCCCCAGAGCTGCTGGGGCTGGTTTTCCTCAGCAGTTCCTTTGGCTCAGTCCTTACCCACTGCTTCCCTGCTCCCTGTGTGCTGTGTTCATCCCACTTGTAATTAATTCCTTTTGCTCCTGTTTGTTGATATAAATGGTTAGGATTAGGGCCCAGAGAAATTCCTTGTGGGATGTTGCCAGAAACCTGGGTATCGATTTCCCATTCAGCCTTATTTTCAGGCCAATTAACAAGCTTTTAATCAGGGTTAGTATTGATTTCGGTATTTTTTAGCTCTTAATCGAAATGTTGTACATTAAGAAGTCTACTGCATCAGTGAAAACTTAATCTGTTTAAAAAGGAGATGATTTGACAGCACTTACTTTCTGCAGGCCTGTGGCAGTGGCTGCATGTTTTATAGCCTCCCCTTATTTTTTAGGGGTGGCAATTTATGTTCTCAATTATCTTTTGGCCAGGATCCCTGCAGAAGTGACTTGGCCCGTCGTTACCCTGCTCAGTTGCTGGTTCCAAAAAGACTTAAATTCCGTTGCTGTTTCCTTGAGTCCCTGGAATGTCACTGTTTTGAGACCTGAAAATCAGAATTAATGGTCTGTGGCCCCCCCCGGCTGCTTCCAAAGCTCTGTGGGGTGCTTGTTATCCAGCACGGTGATTTACTTGACTGCCTGCCACGGTTTGAGTGGAAGTGCTTCATCATCCGAGTGCATGGATGTGGCTTTTGCTCCAGCACTGACTGGAAGGGAAGAAAAATATTCAATAATATTCCATCGCTGGCAGCTTTGCCGGCTCCGTATCCTCCCACCCACTGCCATCTGTCTGGGACTCCAACTCTCTTGTCCTCCCCATCTGGGAAGTGGGATTCTTCCCCCGCAGGGCACTGGCGGGATGGAAGTTTGGCGAGGATTCAGGGGGCACCTTGGATGGAAAGCGTGGCTGAGACGGCACCTGCTTTTCTTAGACATGGCAGGAGCCTCCAACAGTCTTTTGTGTTTTGTTCCCCCCCCAGTTTCCTGGCAGATCTCATGGACAACTCGGAGCTGATCCGGAACGTGACTCTGTGTGGGCACCTGCACCATGGCAAGGTAGTGGGAACATCCAGAGTGTGGTGATGGTGATGGTGACCTCACTGTTGTTTGCTTTGCCATCCCTCCATAGCACCACCTTCTGCTCCTCTTGCTGGTTCCCTTGTAGGATCTGGGAATGGTTTGGGTGGGAAGGACCTTAAAGCCCACCCAGTCAACCCCTCCACCACGGGCAGGGACAACTTCCACAGTCCCAGATTGCTCCAACCTGGCCTTGGACACTCCTAGGGATCCAGGGGCAGCCACAGCTTCTCTGGGCAACCTGTGCCAGGGCCTCCC
>JAWWES010000080.1:3108977-3129963 GCA_035583135.1 Lophotriccus pileatus | reverse complement strand
CTTGGACACTCCCAGGGATCCAGGGGCAGCCACAGCTTCTCTGGGCAACCTGTGCCAGGACCTCCCCACCCTCCCAGGGAAGGAGTCCTTCCCACTATCCCATCTAACCCAACCTTTTTTCACCTTAAAGCCATTCCCCCTTGTCCCATCCTTCCAGGCCCGCATGAAATGTGTAGGTTTTCTCATAGGTTGGATCTGTAGGTTTTACAGTAACGTGCCCAGGGTTCTCTGTGCTGCTGCAGGAGGGCTGGGGTTGTGTTTGTCCCTCCCTGAGTGGAGTCACCTCCTTTCCCTGCTCTCTCCCAGACGTGTTTTGTCGACTGCCTGATAGAACAGACGCACCCGGAGATCCGGAAGCGCTACGACCAGGATGTGAGTGAGCTGCTGCTCTGTTCCTGCCCTGCCCTGGGAGCACGGGTGGGGTGGCTTTTACATCCCCTGTGCCTGGGGACAAGGTGGTTCAGGGACTGGAATGTAGGATTGGGAAGCCAGAGCTCAGTCCTACCTCTGCCCCTGTCCCTCACCACCTTAACCATGTGGCAGAGTTACTGTGTGTCCTGCTTCAGATTTATTATGAGACCAAAATGTGATGTTCTGACCCTTGTTTTGCCTTTGCAGCTCTGCTACACTGATATATTGTTCACAGAGCAGGAGGTGAGTGGTCTTGCAGTGATTTTATCCAGTTTTTTTAATCCAATTGTCTCATGCTTTACTCAGTTACAGTAGGCAGTTTTCTTGTCCATTTTAACACCTTTTTGTGCTTTCCACATTTCGGTTATTTTCTTTATCTGCTCCTCTTGTTTGCCTCAGTAGGATCCCTGGTCCAGCTTTCTTCCATTTCCCACAGCCCTCGTCTCCATGGATGATTTTTAAGCTGTGTAATGTTAAACCTACAGCAGAGTCACCCCAGCATGTGGGTGACTTATTTGCTTTGAGAAAAGAGAGGGAAGAGGTTTGCAGCAGTTGTGGATGAGGAGAAAAGCTGTTTCAAAACAAATACATTTCTCCTCCTCTTCCTTAGCGGGCTCCATGTGGTTGGACATGAGTGGGAGGTTTGTTTTGTGTCATGACCAGGACAATCCTATGAAGCATTTTTTCTTCTCATCTTAAAACTCTGCTTTATACTCTGTGTGATCAAGTCTTGCACTTTGAGGTGTAACTCGGCAGCAGCAGAGGGTGAAGGCACAGACAGACATGCACATTCTGTGTCTGGTGTTGCATGTTGTGCCTCCTCAGCTGGTGTCAGGTGCAGTGGGGGCTCACCAGTATGAACCAGTATGAACTGGGGCAGCTGGGCTGGGTACTGCAGTGACCTGACGTTGTCATTCCTTCCCTGGGAGTGGCAGCATGTCCTGGATGGATGTTTACTTCTTTCCATCTTTCTGATTTTTTGCTTGGTCATCTTCTACATCTGTACATGGTGATCACTGTATTTCTTTTGCTTTGACCTGCTGATCCTGCTTTGCTGTTTCAGAGGGGGGTGGGGATCAAGAGCACCCCAGTGACGATTGTTCTGCCGGACACCAAAGGGAAGTCTTTCCTCTTCAACATCATTGACACTCCAGGTGATTGTGCAATCCTGAAAATGCTGCTTTGGGAACCACTTGGCTTTGTTTGGTATTTTTTTGTAGCTGATTCCAGCCCGGTCCTGAGCCTTTAGCTGAGTTCATTCCTCTGAAGTCAATCCCAGCAGTAAGAACTGCAGCTGGCCCTTAGTCACACAGTCACAGCGTGGTTTGGGGTTGAGAGACCTTAAAGACCGTCTAGTTGCAACCCCCTGCCACGGGCAGGAATAAGTCAGGCCTGTGTTTGTGATTAGCTGGCCTGATTGAGGGCTGATGAGGCTGAAAAGGTGTTTCACCCCAGAATACAAACAGCACAGGTAGAATTGGCTTTTCCAGGTGTCGCAGTGGAATTGTGCTTTGCTCAAATGCTGTTGCCCCACAGCAAGACTCAGCAAATTCCCTTGAGGCTCTGACAGGCTCCTGTGGAGGGAACATAATCACAGATCAGCTTGTTTTAAGAAACTTTAGGAAAGAGGATCTTGGGACACATCTGCTGAGCTACAGCTCAGGCTGAGGGAGCTACAGCAGGAGGAGGAGGCTGAAGGGAGAGGCATCTGTTGTCTTTACTGAGGAGAAGTCTTTCTCATTTTCCCCAAGTACTTGCACAGAGCTGTGAGAAACAGTAACAAATGTGAGGAAAAGTGACTGTTAAACAAGTTGTTGTGTATATTCTCAAAAAAAAAAAGCATTAAAGCTGAAGTTGAATCTCCACGGGGAGCTCTGGTGGCCGCTCCCGGGTCCCTGTCTGGGGAGGAACCCATCTCTCTGTTCTTTGGTTACTGGGTACCAGGAACCAAAGGAATCTGCAGAGCTTCCCACCCTTTGTGCTGCTTCACTGGGGCTTTCTCTGCCTCCACTCACCACCTCTCTCTGGTTTTGAAGGTCACGTCAATTTTTCCGACGAGGTCACAGCCGGCCTTCGCATCTCGGACGGCGTCGTGCTCTTCATTGATGCAGCTGAGGGGGTGAGTGCCAGCTTCTCCTAGGGGTGATCCTCAGCATCCCTTCCTCTGCTCCTGCCTTAGCATGAAGGCCTGGGATGGGTTCAGCTTGCTGGGGTGAAGGGTTTTTGGAGGACAGGTTGGGAAGTGAGTTTTCCATCCAAGCAGGCAGTGATGCCTCTGGCTCCCTTGTCCAGGCTGATGTGATTCGTGTGGCCTGTAGGCTGATTATTCAACTTGTGTGCATCTCCATCCCCATGATACCTAAAACTGGGCAGGTTATTTATACCAGAGATGTCCAAAGGCTTGGATTCAAGGAATCCAGTTGGGTCAGCACCTATCTCTGAGTTGCTGGAGGATTAGCTGATCGCTGGTGGCTGAGCCTGGGCTTCTCTGCAGCCTGGCAGCAGTGTAAGGGTCACTGGCTGCCCCTCACGCCCCAGATAGCATTTCATAGAGGCTTTCCCGGGGCTCTGAGCTGGTTGTTCCCTGCAGGTGATGCTGAACACGGAGAGGCTGATCAAGCACGCGGTGCAGGAGAGGCTGGCAGTGACCGTGTGCATCAACAAGATCGACCGGCTCATCCTGGAGCTCAAACTGCCCCCAACAGACGCTTACTACAAACTCAGACACATTGTAGATGAAGTTAACGGGCTCATCAGGTGAGGGGGTTTGTGTCCCTGTCCCACTGCAGGTGCTTCTCTCCGTGTGTGCCTGGAAACACGTTAGTTTGTCTCTTGGTAGGCTGAATCAGAGAAAATGGGGCAGGAAGAACCGTTGGAAATTTATTTCAGCCAGTATGTTCAATTAGGCAGGATTGGCTCTTCCTGACAAGCTTCATGGGATTTCATTTCCCCCTCCCATTTTATTTGTCCTCCATTAAAAAGCAGGGACATAGCAGTGAGCTTCTGTGCTCCCAAATACCTCAAATACACTGAAATTATCCAGATTGTGTCCCAAACTGGAGGTTGAGGTGTCTCAAAGCTCCTAAATATTTGCTAAAAAACCAGAAGGGACTTGCTGTTCCAACCCCTAAACAAAGATATGATAGTGATATGGTCAGATCTCCTTGCCAGCCCTGCTCAGGGGAGGGAGGGACATCTTGGTGGCCATGCATCATTTCTGTGTGTTCTGCATCCAGGGAATCTTTTTAACAACCTTCTGCCCTTCAGGTGTGTGTGGATTTGCACACAGGCTCCCTGGCACCTCCCTGGTCAGTGTGTGCTGGCATCAGGCAGCTGGGAGGAGGGTTATTCATCCTGGCTTGCCTGTGAGCTCGTTAAAACTGTTTTGATTAAGTTCTGTCCTTGTATTATCTTTTCCCTTACTTGGTTGACCAACTTGGATGCTTTTTTTAGGGAAAGAAAACCTCCCCCAGACGAAAGAATCCAAAGCACTTGTGCTGGTAACTGTTTAGTTCCAGGATCTTTAAATCTTTGCACATTAATGCCTTGAAGTTTATAGGCAGAAAATGTTCCTGACCCTGAAATTCCGATGGCGAACGAGCTGCAGTTTAAAGATGCTGCTTGGCAGTGCAGGATCCCTGCCTGTCACATACTGCTGTTGGGTGTGGGAGGTGGGTTGGAGCGTCTCCTTTGGTTCCTAACATTGATTTGGGTTTGTTTTCCTCCTCTCAGCATGTATTCCACCGACGAGAACCTGGTGCTGTCTCCCCTTCTGGGGAACGTGTGTTTCTCCAGCTCACAGTACAGCATCTGCTTCACGCTGGGGTCTTTTGCAAAGATTTATGCAGACACATATGGTGAGGATTATCCAGAAACCTGGTGCACTTCAACGTCTCCTTCCCCAACCTTTTTTTCTGTTGTTGTTGAGGTTTTCTAAGCCCTGCAGCTCTCCCAGTACGGAGATGGCCGGTGTTTTTGTTCGGGAATTGCTGGGAGTTGAAGGGGGGGGAACTGCAGAGCTGAGCCTTGGAGGGCAGAAAGCAGACACGCAGTTTTAGCTGGGTATTTTCTCCTGACAAATGTTTCTTGAGTGAGAAGCCAAGATTTTATACATACCCTAAGCAGGAATAACAAGCCCTGCTCTGGCAGTTGAAGGCAGGTGTGTGAGTCGTGCTTTGCCTCCTTATCAGCAGCTCAGGAGAGAAGCAGTTAAGCTCTTCCTGCCTTTTCCCAAAACTCTCCGGAGTCTGAGGCTCGGCTGCAGCTGGGCACAAGCTTGGCCCACAAGGTTTTGCACTCTTGCCCTCATTCTTTTTTAAGAAGCTGTCTTTTTCTGACTGGGATGTAATTTCCTGCTCCCCAGGTGCCCACTCAGGGCAATCTGCTGTGTGGAGCAGCGGGCTCTGCGCTGGCATGAGCAGCTGCACAGCCCAGGTTTTTGAAGTCTCCCACTGGGGAATTCAGGGATCTGTAGGAGCCGTGAGCGGGGGAAGAAGGAGGTTGTAAAGCAGCTGGCCCAGCTCCTGCAAAGAAGTTGGCCTGAGGGAGGATGAAGTTGTTAGAGGTCAGGGACTGGTGTGTCAGGACTGTCGGGGAGTTTGGAGCAGTAAATGAGCTCCCTGGGTGTCACAGCCTTAACTCGGAGCCTGCTGGGATGAGACCCCGTCTTTGGGGGGCTGAAGAGGGCACAGTCAGCAGGAGGTGCCACCCATGTGGGGCAAGCAGGAGCTGGAATTGGGAATATTGGATTCTGGTCATCAGGGGTTGTGTGTGCAGCCACCACACATCAGGTGGCAGGAGTTAGAGCGGTTTAAGTGTCCAAATAACAGCCACCATAAAATTCCTTGTGCTCACACATCTGCCCGCAGCCAAAGCTTGTTTGGAAACTGCTGTAGGTTTTCACCCTGTCCTGTTATTTGTAAATTCACCGTGACAGCCTGCACTGCTCTTGTTCCCTCAGCACTGGGCGTTTGGCTGAGAAAGGGAGAGGAACCTGGAGATGTTCAGCAGGGCAGAAAAGGCCGGTGCTGAGCCTGAGGGGTGGAGGGCAGCCCAGCACCTTGGCACTGCAGTGTCAGTCACAGCGTTCCGTTTGGAGGCGCAGCAGATGTGGCTGGGCTCCTGCAGCGCAGTGTCTGGCAGCCAGTGCTCCTCAGCTCTGACCTGCTGGGGAGCTGAGAGAGCTGGAGGGTTCCAGTCTGTGAACTTCGGTGTCCCTGGGCTGCTGGGGACATCCTCAGTGGGCTGTTCCTCCTCACCTCAGCCTGGTCTCCCCAGGTCGGGGCTTAATCTTTCACTCAGAACTGAGACCTGGCGTTCACTCACCAGCATCAGTTCATTAAATTGAATCCTCAGGGCTGTTTTAAAAGCCAAAGAATAAGGATTTCCAAGCTGAGGGAAATACAGTGACATCTGATTCTGCCATTTGCTTTTTCCCTTTAGGAGACATCAATTACCAGGAGTTTGCCAAGCGGCTTTGGGGAGACATCTACTTCAACCCGAAGACGTAAGAACTCTGTTTGAATGTCTGCTGCTTTTTTCCTGGGTTTTTTTCCTCCTTTCCCTGTAAAATGTGGACTGGATGACCACCCAAGGTCATTCTAACCTGATCCTATGATGCTGGGATGGAGTAGTATCTGGAAGGGTTGGGTCAGCCCTGGTGTGAATCCCCGTGGTGCTCCTGAATCCCATAAGCAGGAGCAGAGGCTCCTCTGGCCTTTGTTTGGAGTAAGCCTGGCCCTGACAGCTTCCTGGGGCTCAGGAGGGAGAAGAGGATAGCCTGGCAGGAGCAGAAGCTGTGCTGGGGTGGTTCCAGGCTGCAGTTCTTGCTCCTCATGTCTCTCCTCTGACCTCCAACAGCCGCAAGTTCACCAAGAAGGCCCCGACGAGCAGTTCCCAGCGCAGCTTTGTGGAGTTCATTCTGGAGCCCCTGTACAAGATCTTGGCTCAGGTAGGTGGTGGTTCTTTCTCCTGTCTTTTCTCTCTTTCTCCAGCCAGGATCAGTCAGGGCCTGGGCACTGGGTGATGAGTCTGATGCCTGTGGGACTCTTCTGTCCCGCTCTGCAGCGTGATCTTCACAAGGGCTGCAGAGCAACAGTGACAAATTCCATAACAGTTGTTCCTTGTGGGGGGTCGGGCTCTGCTCCCGGGGAACAAGGGACAGGAGGAGAGGGAATGGCCTCCAGCCGTGCCACGGGAGGGTCAGGTTGGATATTGGGGAAAATTTCTTCACCAGAAGGGTGGTCAGGCATTGGCATGGACTGTCCATGGCAGTGGTGGAGTCACCATCCCTGGAAGCATTCAAAAAATATGTAGATGTGGTACTTGGGCACATGGGTTAGTGGTGGACTTGGTCTAGTGGTTGTAGAGGGCTTTTCCGACTTAATGATTCCATGATCCTACAATTTGACCCATCTGGCTCTCGTGTGAGCTCTAAACCAGCGCAGGTCCAGCGCCCTGAGGGTGGTGTGTGCACCTGGGAGTTACTGGCTTGGACCCCCCCACTGAAGTGAGAGGGGGGCTTCTTGTCTTGCAGGTGGTGGGGGACGTGGACACGACCCTGCCCAGGACCCTGGATGAGCTTGGCATCCACCTGACCAAGGAGGAACTGAAGCTGAACATTCGGCCCCTCCTGCGCCTGGTTTGCAAGAAGTTCTTTGGGGAGTTCACAGGTGTAAAAGCTGTTTGTCTTCCACTCCACAATCTTCCCTGTACCCCCCAATGCCTCCCACCAACAGTTAAGGGCTGTATTTTGCCCACTGGGTGCTCACTTGCACAGATCCTGCTGAGCTTTCCAGATCTAAACCGTTAAACCACCTGCCCATGGGTGGTTTAACCCACCTCCCCCCTCCCCCCTGCTGTGGTCACAGAGGCTTTGCCCTGTGCTTGTGGGGCCTGTTTCTTTGCTCCACGCTGGGTAACCCTGCCCTCACCAAGTGTCCCCGTTGCAGGCTTTGTGGACATGTGTGTGCAGCACATCCCCTCCCCGAAGGTGGGGGCCAAGACGAAGATCGAGCACACCTACACCGGCGGCGTGGACTCGGACCTGGGGGAGGCCATGAGCGAGTGCGACCCTGACGTAAGGAAACTTGTGGGTTTGTTTTCAGTGTCCACACCCGAGGCAAACAGGCCCTGCTGTCCCTGCCCTCACAGGGCAGCTGCCTCCCAGCCAGCCATCTGCGCAGATTTCACTCACAGCGCTCCTGAAACCTCTCATCCGACACTGGCACAAATCTCTTTGCTCCGAGGAGCTTCAGCTGCCTGCCAGGGCAGCCCTGGAGAGAGGGAATTGTTTGACAGTGTTCAGAGAAGAACAGGACTGGGTCAGGACTCCGGAGCACGTGGGAGAGCTGCAGGGTGGTTTCGTGTCCTTTTGTTGCCTTTTTGTCCCTTTTCCTTGAAGTTTGATTCTCTTCCCAAACTGAGAAAACTGATCTGAACTGTGCTGATAAAAATAACCCTGCATTAGTTAGTCAGCACCTTTCCTCTGAAAGCCCTGCAAAACCTTCCTCCTCAAACAGCTTGCACTGAGCTGTCACTCGGAGTTGTCTGGAGCCACCAACGCCGGCAGCTGAGGGAGGAATTTGCCTCTGACTTTTGCTCTGATGTCTACAGAGAAAATGAATCTCTTATTTTAATGAGTTGTGCTTTATCCACATAACACTCCCTGTTGGTGACTGCCACCACATCACCAGGGTGGAGTGACCTTGTGGGGCTGGGAGCTGTGATCTGTGGGGGCTCAGGTGCTCTGCCCTGAGCGGGTTTGCAGGCCAGCAGGTGACATGTCTCCTCGTGGCTTTGTCCCAGCCACCGTTTGCTGCTCTACAGGAGGAGGGATGGGAGCTCCAGAACAGTCCACCAAGGTTGTTTCAGGGGTTTCCACCCAGGGCAAGGAGATGTAGGGCCTCCAGTGGGAAGAAATGAAGGACTTGGCAAATCAAAAGAAGTATTCCTTAATTCCAGCCCGTTAATCCCTTTTATACACAAATCATGGAATCATAGAATATCCTGAGTTGGAAGGGACCCACAGGGATCATCAGAGTCCAGTCCTGCCAGGTCTGTGTCTGTCTCTTGTCTGTGCTTTGTTGGAAGAGGCTCATTTCTCTCTCTCTCTGTCATGGGAAGGGTCCCCTGATGTGTCACACAACAAAGATGTACAGCACGGATGATGGTGTCCAGTTCCACGCCTTTGGCAGGGTGCTCAGTGGCACCATCCACGCTGGGCAGCCTGTGAAGGTCCTGGGAGAAAACTACACCCTGGAAGACGAGGAGGATTCCCAGATCTGCACCGTCGGACGCCTCTGGATCTCGGTAGCCAGGTATGGAAAGCTCTGGCAATGGGCTCGCTGGGTGGGGGAGTCACCTGGAGCCAGGTGAGGGGCTGGGAGGAGGGCTCTGGAAGGCCTGAGTGGTGCTCCCCTGCCTTTCAGGTATCACATTGAGGTGAACAGGGTTCCTGCTGGCAACTGGGTGCTGATTGAGGGCGTGGACCAGCCCATAGTGAAGACGGCGACGGTGACGGAGCCCCGGGGCAACGAGGAGGTACCAGCATGGCTGGCACTGCTCAGCCTTCCAGCGGGGCTGGGTGATGGAGGGCACCCCAAAAGCTCCCCTGGTGAGGCTGAGGAATCCCTGTGGCCCTGATGCTGAGGCAGAAGAGCCGCTGAGGGACAGGGAGCAGCCATGTCCAACCCTGTGGGCATCTGTGATGCACCTTCAGCTCTTTGTGCTCTCTGGTTCCAGGCTCAGATCTTCCGTCCCTTGAAGTTCAACACCACCTCTGTTATCAAAATAGCAGTGGAGCCAGTGAACCCCTCAGAGCTCCCCAAAATGCTGGATGGTCTCAGGAAAGTCAACAAGAGTTACCCCTCCCTTACAACTAAGGTACTGCTGGGGGGAGGGTTGGACTAAATGATGTCCAGGGGTCCCTTCTAGCCCTGACTATTCTGTGACTCTGTGTGGCTGTTTCCAGTCTGTGCTGGGGGCAACCTCTGGCCTGATCTGAAAAGTAGTTAATTTTTTACTGTGGGTTGTTGTGTTTGTTGTGAGTCTTTCTGTGCTGTTGCAGTTGATTTGATCATAAATTATATGGAAATAGCAGAAAAGTACAAATCCAGCAGGGAAACCCCCCCTTGCTGTGCCAGGGAGAAGCAGCTTTCTGCAGAGCCCAGCAGCACTTCCTGCTGGAAAAGGCTGCAGGAGCTTTCCTTGGGATGCTCTGATCCCAACCAGTGTGTTTAAAGCTGATCCCTGGGAGGCAGGAGCTGTGAGCAGGAATGTTGTCAGCTGAAACCCCTCTCTTTCCTTCCAGGTGGAAGAGTCTGGGGAGCACGTGATCCTGGGAACTGGAGAGCTGTACCTGGACTGTGTGATGCACGACCTACGGAAGATGTATTCCGAGATTGACATCAAGGTGAGGGGATGAGAGGAGGGCTTTTCCTACCTGGAAACCCTGGAAAACCAGGGGTTTCCTCTCCTGTCTCAGAAGGGTGGGAAAATGAAACTACCTGAACGTACAACGTGAGTTTTTGTCACATCCCTGTAAAAGGAAAATAAAAAGGGCTGTTGGGGTGCAGAAGTGCCTCTTACAGCCTGACTGTCACACCAGTGGGATTGAGAGGCTGATGAATTGTCTTAGAGAAGGGTTTTCCGTGTTCCAGCCTTTTCCTGTGCCTCAGCCATTGCTTGGCTAGCACCAAATAAATAAATTGAGCAGAATTTTTCACACCTGGCATCAGGTTTAAATCTTCCTGTCTCATTTGAGTGAGTTAGTGAAGCAGCCTGTGCAACCTCGGTGGTTCATGCACAAAACGCTGCCAGGTGAACCAGTTTTTTCTTGTAGGTGCTCAGGGCTTTCAAACAGTCTCTTTACAAACAAAGAAGGGACTGAAAACAAGCCTGTTGTTGTTCCAGGTGGCCGATCCAGTGGTGACATTCTGCGAGACAGTGGTGGAAACGTCCTCCCTGAAGTGCTTTGCTGAGACCCCCAACAAGAAGTAAGAGGCTGTGGATGAGGGGAACAGAGATTCTTCATAGAATCACAGGATGGTTTGGGTTGAAAGAAACCACGTGTGGTTTCATCAACCCAGCTGTGTTGGAGGCAGGGGGCAGTCGTGGAGTCCCAAAATCTGGAATCAGTAAGGCTGGAAAAGCCCTCTAAGATGATCAAGTCCAACAGTCAGTGTAGCAGCACCACCATGTTCACCATTAAACCATGTCCTCAAGTGCCACATCCACATGGTTTTTGAACACTTCCAGAGGTGGTGACTCCACCACTGCCATGGGCAGCCTGTTCCAATGCATGACCACCTTTTCCATGAAGAAATCTTCTCAATATCCAATTGAAACTTCCCCTGGCACAGCCTGAGGCCGTTCCCTCTCCTCCTGTTCCTGTTCCCTGGGAGCAGAGCCCGACCCCCCCCCTCCAGCTCGCTCCTCCTGTCAGGGAGTTGCAGAGCCAGAAGGTCCCCCCTGAGCCTCCTTTTCTCCAGGCTGAGCCCCCCCAACTCCCTCAGCTGCTCCTGCTGCTCCAGCCCCTTCCCAGCTCCGTTTCCTTCCCTGCACACACTCCAGTGCCTCCATGTCTATCTTGTCTCCCCTGAGGGGCTGCCAGTGCCTGAGATCCTCCCAGCTGCCCCATTGGCATCGCTCTCTGGGCTCACTGTGACTGTCTCTCCTCAGGAACAAGATCACAATGATTGCTGAGCCCCTGGAGAAGGGGCTTGCAGAAGACATTGAGAACGAAGTGGTGCAGATAACGTGGAACAGGTATGACTGTTCTGGGAGATCAGGAGTCCATCTAGATCCAAATAACTGGGGAAAAAAGGGAATGCTGGGATCTACAGGGTGCACAGTGTCAGGCAGGGGTCCTGGTTTGGTATTGCTGCCAGCCTGTCCATGAGCATCCCAGCCCCAGGAAATGGATTGTTCCAGGTAAAAGCTGAGACCTGAGGGCAGCAGGGTTGTAAATACATGTTTCCTTCAGTTTCTTCCCTTATTTTTCTATCAGGAAGAAGCTGGGTGAATTCTTCCAGACCAAATACGACTGGGATTTGCTGGCTGCCCGTTCCATCTGGGCCTTTGGGCCGGATGCCACTGGCCCAAACATCCTGGTAGATGACACACTGCCCTCAGAGGTGAGGGGGAAGGGGGTCATGCTTCAGTGAGACCTTTGTCCCGTGGTGCCAGGAGGTTCCCACTCCTCCCAGAACTTCCAGCAAGTCCCTGGTGCAATTGGGGTGCTCATTGTTTGCCACAGCTCAGACCTGCTGCACTTTCCCCACCATGGCTGTTATTTTTCAGGTGTTGCTGTTTGGGCCAGTGACTTAAAACTTGGCGGCAAATGGGCCTGCCTTTCAGGGGCACCAAAATATGGGCCCTTAATCTACAGCTGTGGGTGCCAAGCTCCGAAGCTGATGGTCCTGAGCTGTGAGAGTGAGGGGTGGACACTGAGGGTACAGGAGAGCATTGCTGCTCTTTTAGGAACTGGCTTTTAACTGGGGTCTGGCCGTTACTGCTTCTGGTGCAGGTTTGGTTTCTGAAGCTGTCTGTCTGTCTGTCTGTCTGTCTGTCTGTCTGTAGGTGGACAAGTCCCTTCTGGGCTCAGTGAAGGACAGCATCGTGCAGGGCTTCCAGTGGGGGACCAGGGAAGGGCCCCTCTGTGATGAACGTAAGTGGGACCTGTGGGGAAGTGGAACTAATGACAGGATTGATCAAGAATTTAATCTCTGAGCATTCAGCTGTCCAAAGGCAGGTTGGACAGGGCTTGGAGCAACCTGGGCTAGTGGAAGGTGTCCCTGCCCATGGCAGGGGGTGGGACTGGATGGGCTTTAAGGTCCCTTCCAACCCAGACCATTCCACAATTCTCTGATGTGCAGCGTTGTGACGTGGTCATGCTTTCCCTGTGGGAATTAAATTTAGGAGAACTGCTGGTGTCTCTGGGCCTTTGGGCATGTGGAGATGCAGTTGGTGCTGGCAGAGGACATCCCCCCAGGTCACCCTGTGTCACTTGTCCCTTCACAGTGATCCGCAACGTGAAGTTCAAGATCCTGGACGCGGTGATTGCGCAGGAGCCCCTGCACAGGGGCGGGGGGCAGATCATCCCCACGGCCCGCAGGGTCGTGTACTCTGCCTTCCTCATGGTGAGGCTTTGCTGTGGGGGGGGCTGGGCTGGGCTGAGCTGGGCTGGGCTCCTGCCCTGGGGGTGCTGGTTTGGACTGACTCACCCACCCAGGAACGTCTCCCGTGCCCTTGAAGGGCTGCACACGAAGGGTCCTACGAGCGGTCACGTTCCAGCCTGGGTGGAAGCTGGTGTGCATCTGCTCGCTCTCCTCTCCCTGCTCCTGCCTGGCAGGCTGGGAAGGGGGGGCTGGAGGGAGAGGGCAGTGTATGACTCATGGCCAGAAGGAGCAAAGCTCCTTTCAGTGTCCATGGCGTTGGTTTGGGCGTCCTTGGGGCAGCAGGAGCCCTGCAATCCCCGGCCAGGCGCTGGGTTTGACCAAAGAGTGCCCATCCCAGAGTCTTGCTTGAGCTGTGCTGGTGGTGCTGGAGGCTCAGTGGGTCATGTCCCTGTCTCCTCACAGGCCACCCCTCGTCTGATGGAGCCCTATTACTTCGTGGAGGTGCAGGCCCCCGCCGACTGCGTGTCCGCCGTGTACACGGTGCTGGCCCGGCGCAGGTGAGCTGCTCCAACCCCCGGAGTCTGCAAAGCTGCAGCTTTGGGATCTGCCTTGTGGGAGGCTCCCACAGTCCTGGCACTGCTTGTGAAGTGAGGGTGATGTCTGCACAAAGTGACAGCTGGAAGCTTCCTGGCTGATCCCGGCTCTGTGGGGAGGGATGTCCGGGATCACACACGGCCTGTGGGTTGTGCTTCGTTCTTCCCAAGTGTCAGAGAGGGGAATACAAGGGATGTGCTCCCCACCAGGAGCGCTGGGCTCAGCTCTGGGCCCCCAGCACAGGAAGGACATGGTGCTCAGCAGGTCCAGAGGAGGCCACAAAGGTACTCAGAGAGCCAGAGCAACTTCCCTGTAAGAACAGGCTGGGAGAGCTGGGGGGGTTCACCTGGAGAAGAGAAGGCTCCAGGGAGACCCTGGTACCCTCTCCAGGGCCTAAAAGGGCTCCAGGAGAGCTGGAGAGGGACTGGGGACAACAGATGGAGGGACAGGACAAGGAGGAATGGCTTCCCACTGCAGTGGCAGGGATAGATGGGATACTGGGAAGGAATTCTTTCCTGTGAGGGTGGGGAGGCCCTGGCACAGGTTGCCCAGAGAAGCTATGGCTGCCCCTGGATCCCTGGAAGTGTCCAAGGCCAGGTTGGACAGGGCTTGGAGCAACCTGGGCTGGTGGAAGGTGTCCCTGCCCGTGGCAGGGAGTGGAATGGGATGGGATTTAAGGTCCCTTCCCACCCAGCCCATTCCATGGTTGTGTGACACTTAGGAAGACCAATCTCTTGACACGTTTGCAGAGGCCACGTGACACAGGATGCTCCGATCCCGGGCTCCCCTCTCTACACCATCAAAGCCTTCATCCCAGCCATTGACTCCTTCGGGTTTGAGACGGACCTGAGGACCCACACGCAGGGACAAGCCTTCTCCCTCTCTGTCTTCCACCACTGGCAGGTGAGCCCATGCCCTGGGCAGACGGGGAAGAGGGGCAGGTAGGATCAGGTACCAGGTAGGTGCTGTCAGTGCCAGAGCTCACACAGGGCAGGACAACATCTCTGGGGAACTTCCTCAAAGGATGTTGGGGAGGCTTTGTGCACCAGCTGTTCCACGTCTGCCAGGGCTTTGTTCCAAGTCCCATCATACCTTGTCCTAACGAGGGAGCACCAAATGCTGCTGTTGTTGTTGGAGGCTCCCACAACAACACCTTGGCTGAGTGTCAAGGTCCTGGAGTGCCCAGGGAGAGGAATCCTCCTCAGCAGGAGGGAATGTTTGGATGCAGCCTGGGAGCAGGAGTCTTGGAGCAGGGGTCAGATTCAGTGATCTGCTGTGAGACATGGGGTGCCACACCTGAGCTTTGCCTCTCACAGAAGGTGTTTTAAACCTGTAGAAAAACAAAGTTTGGGACAAAATACTGTTCTGTGGCCACTTCTGTGTCTGGGGCAAGTCAGGTCCTGTGGGAGCCACTGCTGTGGAGTGCACAGTGACTTGGGTACAGCCAGGTGGGAGCAGCAGCTGCAGGCTGAGCCTAAAGGTGGAGCTGTCAAAGCCCGAGGCTGAGCTCTGAAAGAACAAACACGCCTGGGTTGTGGAGAGGGCTGTGCTGACTGAGACCCACATGGGCTGGGCTGGTTATTTTAGGGGTCTTAGGCTACACCAGCCCCTGGGGAAGGTGGGACATGTCCTTGGCTTGGGTTTTCAACACTGTATTAGTGACTTCCCCCAGGCATGAACACCAGCAGTGACATGAGTTTGTGTGTGCCAGGAGAACAGATGGGATGCTGGGGGTGTCTGCAGGGCCCAGGGGTGTTTCCTGTTGCAGTTTGGGGTCTCCAGGAGGTTGAACCAGCTCCAACATCACTCTCATTCTCTGGCCCTGTGTTCCAGATTGTGCCTGGGGACCCCTTGGACAAGAGCATCGTGATCCGGCCACTGGAGCCGCAGCCGGCCCCTCACCTGGCCAGGGAGTTCATGATCAAGACCAGGCGTAGGAAGGTACGTGTGGGAGCAACCCCTGCAGTGTCCCTGTGTCCCAGCAGCTGAGCTGTTGCAGTGTTATCCCTTGGGTGTGCCACGTCCCCTCTGTGTTCCCAGAGCGCTCCCATGTCCTTTTGCCCCGCGGCTTCCCCGGTGCTGCCTGTCCGTGCCTGTGGGGGTCCCATCTGTGACTCCAGCCCAAACCTGTGGCCTCCACTGAGCCCCACTCCCTCCCCAGCCCCTCTGACTCCTCAGTGGCCCCCTGTCCTGCAGAAAAAGCAGGAACTGGTTTCTGAGCTGGGCTGAAGGGCTGGAGGGGCTCCCAGGGCTGCAGAGGGAGCAGAAGGAATCAAGCTGCCCCATGGGAGGGCAGTGAGATGGTAGATACGCTCAGCAACTGAACGTTCACAGCCTCCTGAGGGGTGTTAGAGGCCTTCAAGCTGCAGAAAAGCACCTCATGCCTCCTCAGGAGCCCAGAAGTTCACCTTACTGTGGGACACGAGGGCTTTTGGGTGGGATCTCGGTGGGGTGGGTGTCTGGGGAGTAACCCTGGCCTGGTGTTACCCCACAGGGCCTGAGTGAGGACGTGAGCATCAGCAAGTTCTTTGATGACCCCATGTTGCTGGAACTGGCCAAGCAGGACGTTGTTCTCAACTACCCCATGTGAAGTTGCAGCCTGACCCAAGCCCTGGCCGGCAGCCCTCGGTCCTTCCCCATCCCTGCCTGCCCAGCCCCGGCTCCTGGAGGCTCAGGGCTCCTCAGATTGCTTTTCCATGGCTGTGGAAGTCTCCTTGGGCATTCGTGGACCATTTGTGGGCATTCCCCACGTGGGGAGCAGCCCAGAGCCCTGATCCTGTTTGTACTGTGACCTCCAGCAAGGTTTTCCCCTTGGATTGGCTCCTCCAGGCACATGGAGCAGAGCACTGTGAATATCTCCGGATTCCTGAGGGCTGGGCCTAAACAGTGTGTCAGGCATTTGGGGCAGCTGAGGAGGGGGGAATTCTGGAGTGGGAATCTGGGGGGCAGTGCTTCTACCTGCTCCCTGGGAGGAGAGAATAGTGTGGCTTTGACCTTTTTTGTACCCCTTTTTTGAACCCTTGTAAACTTTTAGTACAAACTTCCAGGCTGCGCTTAGTCTGATCGTGCTTAGAGATGGCAGTTCTGGAGGAGCCTTCCTGGATCTCCCAGCATGTGCTGCCCCAATTTCCCCATTCTCAGCCCCCCATTTCCCCCACCCTCAGCTCTGGTTCCCTCTGGCCTCAGCACTGTCCCACCCCCACGGATCAAGTCATCCCACTCCTGCCTGTGGTAGCAAACAGACCAGCCAGCCCAGGAGAAACTTGTCTTGAATTTTCTTCCTTTCTCACTAGATCTTGTGGAGTTTCCAGGGATCTCCTCAGCTGCTCCTGCTCTGGGAGGTTTTAGTGCTTCATCTCCTTTCCCCTGTCCTGGCTGTGCCTCTGGACTCTCCCCTGGGCACCAGGGCTGGTTCACAGCTCCTGGGACATTCCTGCCCTCCCTGTCTCCTGGCTGTCCCCAGCCCAAGCTGGGCTGGCCCTGCCCCGGTGCTGCCATGCTGGGCTTGGCCCTGGCAGGCTGGTCCATCCCAGAGACACTGCTGGGAGCTGTCCCGGGACATCCCTGCGCTTGGAGAGGCTTGAGGTGGCTCTGAGGGCACCGGCACATCGGGAGCAGAGGGTAAAGCCAAGGACAACCTCCTGCCAGCTGCTGGTGGAAACTGGGAGGTGCTGGGCTGACACAGGCATGGAGGATAGGAAACATCCACGGGAAAGCATGACCAGCCATCCTGCTGCCTGCTGGGTCTCTGTGGAAACTGGATGTTGTGGGGGATAATTCAGGGCCAGTGGAGCTTGGAAAACAGGGAGGGGAAGGATTTCCTGCCTGCAGACAGCGGCATCGCCCCATCCCATCTCCCAGCAGGAGGGCACACGGTGCTGAGGCTCCAGACCTATCACCAGGCTCAGCCATTCCTGCCAGGCAGTGCTGGGAGGGTCCCCAGTGCTTCCCACATCCATCCTGGCACTGGAGCCTCACTGGCAGTGTGTTCCCCCCCCTGCTTGGCACAGACAAGACATGACCGTGGCACCCCTGTGGTCTCGCTGGGGGTGCCTGTCACCTCCCAGTACAGCCCAGCACCACACTGGGCCCCTGGGGGCCAGGACAGGCCTCTCCTGGAGCAGTCCCTGGATGCTCTGCAGCAGGATCAGTGAGGGGGGCCGGCAGTGCCTGTGCTGCACAGCACGTCCCAGGGCTCTGGGATGGACCCCGGCTCCGGAGCCAACAGCTCTGGTGCTCCGTGGTGTCCTGTTCCAGGAAGGGGACATCCCTCATCCCAGCCCGGGCTCTCCCACGGGGACACCCAGACGCCAACGGGCATCAGCGCTGGTTCTCCCTGCCCTCGGAGAGCAGAACCGCGGGGCTGTGCTGCCCGATGGATCCCTGGGGATCCGAACGTCACGCTGGATCCCCGCGGATCCGAGCAGCGCCCCGGCCATCACCCCGGGAAAGGGCGGCGGGAGCGGCCGGGCAGGCGTGGGAAGGAGCCGGTTCTCACGCAGGCTCTTCCCAGCGGCTGGAAAACACTGACCCGCAGCGGGGCCTGAGCCCTCGCGGCTGAAAACCTGGTCCCGCGCACGTGAGCGGGGAATTTTCCACGGAAAGGCCCTGCCCTGGGAACGGGGGCTGTGCGGGTGCACCCTGACCCCCGCCCTGCCCCCGGCCCCTTCCGCGCGGCTGGAATTTCCTCGCACAAAGCAGCTTTGTGGGCGCGGGGAATGTCAATGTCCCTGCCCGGGCCCTGGCGCAGGTAAACCGAGGCACGGGGAGCGTGTTGGGGGCTCTGTCCTTGGCACGAGCTGGGCAGGGCTCAGCACTGGGACACAGCGGGGCCATCGGTGGTGGGTGACCCTGTGCTGACCCCCCCGGTTGTCCCTGTGTGTCTCCATCCCCAGGGGCACATGGCACCTTGAGCAGCCGGCTCCTTGTGGGATGAGCCCCTGTGTCCCTGTCCCCATCCTGCTCCTGGTGATCCTGGCTGCAGCCCTCCTGCTATTGTCCTTATCCCTGTCCTGCTCCCAGTGCCCCCACCCTGCTCCTGCCGTCCCTGTCCACGGCCTCCCATTGCCTCCATCCCCCACCCATCTCCCACTGTCCCCGTCCTGTTCCTGGTGCCCCTATCCACATCCCTGTGCACATCCCAGTGTCCCTATTCTTGTCCTGCTCCCCATGTCCCTGTCCCCATCCTGCTCCCTGTGTCCTTGTCCCTGATGCCCCCATCCCAACCTGCTTTGGTCTCCCTGTCTCCACTGTGCCCAATGTCCCCATTCCCATCCCGCTCCCAGTGTCCCTATGGCTCATTCTGCTCCCACTGTGTCCATTGTCCTATTCCCCATGTCCCCATCCTCCTCCCAGTGTCTTTGTCCCCTTCCTGTTCCCAGTGCCCTCATCCTGCTCTAGTGCCCATCCACAGCCCTGCTCCCACTGTCCCCATCACTGTCCTGTTCCCCGTGTCCCTGTCCCCATCCTGCTCCCTGTGTCCTTGTCCCGGTTCTGATTTCCCACCCTGTTCTTGTCCCGATCCTGTTCCCAGTGTCCCTGGTTTCCCCCCTCTCCCTATGCCCCCATCCCTGTCCTGCTCTCCATATCCCTGTCCCCATCCTGCTCCTGGTGTCCCTGTCAACAGCCCTGCTCCAGTGTCCGCATGTGTCCGTTCTCTTTGCAGTGCCCTTGTCCCCACCCCTCTCCCGGTGTCCCGTTCTAGGGGGGACCCGTTCTCTCCACCCTGTCCCCCTGTCCCACGTCCCTCTCCCCCCGTCTCTCAGTCCCTCTCTCCCGTCTCTCAGTCCCTCTCTCCCCCCGTCCCTCAGTCCCTCTCTCCTTCCCATCCCTCTCCCCCCGTCCCTCTCCCCTCAGTCCCGCTGTCCCCCCGCCCCGGCCCGCGCGCGCTGAGGGGGCTCCGCGCATGCGCCCCGCGCCCCCCGCCCGGGCTCGGCGGCCGAGGGGCCCCGGCACGGCCAGGGCCGGACCGTGAGTGGGGGGCGAGGGGGAACCGGGACAGACCGGGAATGCAGCGGGGCCCGCGGGCACCGACCGGCACCCTGAGGGGACCGGCCCGCGGGAGCCGGGGGCGGGCGGGAGCCCCGGGGGGCGGCGCAGGGGAGCGAGCGGCGGGAGGCTGAGGGGGACGGCGGGAACCTGAGGGGGACGGCGGGAACCTGAGGGGGACGGCGGGAAGCTGAGGGGACGGAGCTGTGGGGCTGAGGGAGGCGGGGGGCGCAGAGCCGGGAGCTCCGGGGGCGCCGGGAAGGGCCGGGCGCGCTCCGCCGCCGTGAGGGGCCGGCGCCGCTCGCCTGTGCCCGCGTCCCCCCGCGCTCCGGACGGGCCTCTCCGCGCTCCTCATGCCGAGGGAAGTGATCCCCGAGGCGATCGCCGAGCCCGCCGGGGGCATCCCCGGGAGCGGCGGCCGGTGCCGGTCCCGCCGCACGTGGGCGAGCCCCGCCGGTGAGGAGCGAGCGCGGGAACAGGTGTGACCGCACCTGGGGCACCTCCGTCCGCTCCTCCCGGGGCACCTCCCGGGGCACCCCCGTGCCCTCCTCCCCTCCCGGCTCAGGGATGCCCGGTGTCGGCCCGCGGCGGTGGATGGAGCTGCAGCTCCAGCACAAGCCCTGGAAGCAGCAGCAGTGCCTGCTCTCCTTGCCCGGATAAACCTCCACAACGCTGCCGTGGCAGCCTGAGCCCGGAGCTGACGGGCTGCAGCCCTGCGGGTTGGCATCGCTCTGGGGAATGCTCCTCTGGTTGAGGGAGCGTTTGGGCAACGCTCTCAGGCACACGGTGGGATGGCTGGGGTGTCCTGTGCGAGGCCAGGAGCTGAACTCGGTAATCCCTGTGGGTCCCTTCCATCTCAGGACATTCTGTGGTTCTCTGTGCTTGACCCTAATACAGAGGCACAAGGAGAAAAATGCACCCCTGTATGGGATAATGGAAGCGTTGGCCTTTGTTAGGCCTAACTTTCACCCAGCATGGTAAAATTTCACAAGAGTGACATTTGTACAGCTATTTTTACTCCCTTTTTTTTTTTTTAGTCGATTCTCTTTTCTGTTGGTAGGAATTAGTCCTGACACTTTCTGGTCAGTGTGACCTTGCTTCCCGGGGAAGTGCTGGTTTTGTTCCACCGTCAAATTAATTACAAATAGGAGATAGTTCATGGGGATTAATTAGGGCATGGATGTAGCGTATGGATTCTGGAGCAACAGTTGGTACCACTGGGTTCAGCTTTTTCATTGGGTGTTCAGTTGTTATTTGGAGATGAGAGGAAGAACAAAACCCTTCCATCTGACAGACCGTTGATTATTGTTGTTATTTCCATGTCTTCTGCCTGCTGTAAGTCAAGGATAATTGGCTAAAAAAACCCCAAACCGTCCCTTCCTGTTAGAAATCCCTGTCACGGGGATGTTCAGTGAGCCAGCTGTCAGGGCTGTTACCAAACCCTCCCTTCTTCGGGTCATTTAAGAGGGAAACTTGTGTTCTGTCCAGCTTTGTGCTTAGGAAAATGCAAGGTGCCTTTCTTTTGTATTTTTGGTTCTTTCCAAGTATATTCCGAAGTTGTGCCTGTGCTTTCCTGGGGGAACAGCTCAGCTCAGTCCTGTGAAGCAGGATAGGTAAGGATTGTTAGAAGGGAATTGGAGCTTTTTTGTGCCATTGGACTCCAAGTGAAAGTCGTGTATTTGCAGCAGCGCTGGTGTTAACTCCTGAGTGTGCAGCAGCGCTGGCATTAACCCCTGGGTGTGCAGCAGCGCTGGCATTAACTCCTGAGTGTGCAGCAGCTCTGGCATTAACTCCTGAGTGTGCAGCAGCGCTGGCATTAACTCCTGGGTGTGCAGCAGCGCTGGCATTAACTCCTGGGTGTGCAGCAGCGCTGG
>JAWWES010000080.1:3096048-3108877 GCA_035583135.1 Lophotriccus pileatus | reverse complement strand
CCCTGGGTGTGCAGCAGCTCTGGCATTAACTCCTGGGTGTGCAGCAGTGCTGGCATTAACTCCTGGGTGTGCAGCAGTGCTGGTATTAACTCCTGGGTGTGCAGCAGCGCTGGCATTGGCTCCAGCGTTTCTCTGGAGGGCAGGAGGACGGTGTTCGCGGCTCTGTGCTCGCTGTGGCTGCGCGGCTCGGCGGGGGTGGGCTGAGCTGTCACAGACTTCGGTGTCTGGCGAATGCGCGACTCGCTCGGCCCGTCCCGCTCCTGTGGGCAGTGACGAGAGCTGGGGACGAGGGGCTGGTCCTCGCGGGAGCCGAGCTGGAGTGCTTGGAGTGCGGGGCTTTCCCAGCTGCAGCCGGGGCTCTGGCCATGCCTGTGAGCGAGGAGGCGGCGAGGTAAGGGCTGGGGGCTCGGGGGGATGTGCTGGGTGTGGGGGCCTGCCCTGCCAGCCTTGCTCTGGCTCCTTCTTTGGAAACCGGCCCTTTGCAGCGTGTTCCTCCAAAAAAACAGTGACTGGACTGACATTTCCAAATTGAAATGGGGCAGAACAGAACCAGGAGCACTGGGACACGTCCTTTTGGAGGGCTGTGTTTCACGTCTCAGGAAACTTGTTTTACCAGAGGGTCTCTGTTGTTTTTCTGTGGAAAACACGACCAGCTGCTCCTTGGGCTCATCACCCAGCGCCTCTCATCCTCTTAAAACGAGCTGTAGCAAGGTTATCAGGTGAAGTGGTGAAAAGTTATTAAAGACATCTTCCTGACGGGGTTGCGTCCTTACCAAAGGGTCTGACTGCCTTCAGTGCATTTAGACTGGAGTTGCAAGTTTGTCTTACCACTGATCCAGGGCACCACTGAGTTATTGCTCATGGAAAGTATTTCCATTTACCAAACTAAGTGTTTTGTCAACTAATGCAACAATAGCAACATTTTTGGGTGTTTTTAAAGCAACTCCCAGGAGGAATTCTCATGAAATACCTGTTTTCTAGGTGGGTTTCGTCCTTAGCCCGTCATTAGGGACCGTTTTTGCCCGTCGCGTCGAAGCAAACACCCAGTTCATCACAGATAACGTGCAGGTGATGCAAAAACCAGTAAATAACTGGAAAATTTGGGTCTGTTCAGAGCACAACTGGCTTTGAAGGATTCAGAGAAGAACCCCAAGAGGGTTGGGAATGTTTGGGCAGTGAGAGGTCCCAGCGGTCCCGGCTGGCCCTCGGCAAAGGGAAGGTTAAAAGAAAACCTTGCTGGGCAAGTTTACAGCAACTTTAGGAATTTAGCAGAGATTTCTGGACAGCCTGGAGAGTTTAACTGTAGACTCAGTTTTTCTAAAGAACCCAGTGGTTCTAAAGGTAATTGGTGTGAGAATTGTGTTGCTTAGGTGCAGCTTTATCTTAAAGGGTCTTTCCTGGGTTTGGATGGTTTTAGAGTTTACAAGAGGGAAATTCTTATAAGCTGAGAGATCTAATCAGTGGTGGAGAGTTTGTGATGAATTGTAACGCACAGATTTGTTGACTTAGTCATTTGCTGAGTGCCAAAAACTTCTGCTGCGAGTCCGTAAAACCCCCCAAACTTTCCCAGTCCGTCACTTTTGCCAAGGACAGGATGAGGTCTGGTGCCTGAGGTTGTACCCAGGTGTGATCCAGCCCTTAAGGCCAACAAAGCAGCCAAAGAACACACTGTCAGGGGTCACATAACCCTGAAAACCCCTTCCTTGGGCGTGTTGTGGGTTGGGTGACTGCAACCCCCGTGCCTTGGTGCTTCTCCGGGGAGCCGGAGCCAGGGAAAGCGGAGCCAGCAGACACTGGCAGTGCTGCTGCTGCCTCGGGTTTGTCCCAGCTGTGATGCTGGCAGCAAGGACTTGTGAGAGCATGGGGAGCTTTCCCTGGAATGCTGCTGGAACTGCACGGAGTGTGAGCCAGGAGCGGGGCAGCGCCTGCTCTCCGGGGTGAATTCTGTACCTGAGAGGGGCTGTGTGCCTGAGGAAAACAGGCAGGGAATCAGCAGCTGGACTTGGATGATCTTTGTGGATCCCTTCCAGCTCGGGGTGCTCTGTGATCCTCTGGGGCTGTAGCCTCACCATCAGCATGGAGCCGAGAAAGAGGGGGGATTTTGTGACTTTCCACCATGTTTTTCAAACGTGGCAATCACAAGGTGCTTTTTTGCCTTGTAAGAGGTACCTGGTTCATGCTCACCCTTCCCTCTGGGACAGGATTCCCTGATCAGCAGCACAAACTCGGACAAGGGTGACAATCATTAAACACTTGGAGTGAAACCCTCGTGGATAATGGACTCGAAATCCTGGTGGATAATGGAGCCCTTTGTTGTTGTGCTGCCTCATTAGGGGGAAGGTGATCCTTTCCTCCCACCCTGCTTCCAGCCTTTGTGTTTTGTGCTGCCACTCCACTGAGTTGACTTGTGCTCCAGATCTATTTATTTTTAATCTGCTTGATAGGAAATAAATTACCCCTGTGGAAGGAGTTCTGTTAATACTCCCTGATTTTTCTGGTAGCTCTGCTTTAGCACTGCACTGTGCAGGGAAGCACATTCCTGCCCACCAGGTTAGGGAGACTCGCTGAATTATGGATGAGCCCCCAAACTCTGGTCCCTGGGCCCCCACGGGTGGTTGTGTGCCCTGTTTGGGAGGGAATGAAGGTTTTATTGCAGAACCCTGTGGCATTATCAGTCCTTCCAGCTGGTCTCTGCACTTCCCACGAGCAGCAGGAGTGCAGTTCCACTGTCCCATGCTTGTGCCATGGAATAATGTGCTGTGCTTTTTTTTCACTCAAGTTGTGGTTAATAGTGCTCAAACTGTATTAAATCACGTTTCACTTGCTGTGTTTGGTATTGCTCAATGCCTAAATTCTGCCTCTGAAAAGAAACCTATACTTTTGAAAGGTCAGAATCACCAAAATCCCCCGATCACTGCCCGTTCTTGGTCCTGGTTTTGGGAGGTCGTTTGCTTTCAGTTAAAAGCCACAAAAAGGAATTTGTCTTCCAAATATTCCTTGGAGGGGAAAGGGCAACGTTACATTTCCTTTTCTGACCTCATGCCATAAATATGAATTATCACTGCTCGGGCAGTGACGCACAGTTCTCCTCAAATTTGGGACTGGCTGGAAGATCTGGCTGGGATTTTTAAAAACTTGCTTGAGTGTTTTTTTTTTTTTTTAATGAAGATTTAAGTTCCTTGATGTGGTGTGGGATTAAATGCCATATGCAACGTCTGGCTGGGCAGTTATGATTTAACTGGTGATTTCTGGTGAAGGAAATACTGAGAGGGGTAAATATTGGAGCAAAAAGAAATCCCTTTTCCTTCTGCAAATGTTGAGAACTTGGTTTCATACCTCAGTACTGGAAAATAATTCCTTAGTGATTCCATTTCAAAGGAGAACCTGATTCCATCTCGAAGCAGAACCCAGGGCTTTAAGCAATAACACAAGTTACAAGGTTTTCTGGCTATAAATAAAAATCTATATTTGGAAAAAACCAAATAGTGTATTTATGGACAAAACTGTATTAAGGGAAATGTGATGGAAAAATTGAGTCAGATGAGCTGATGTATGAGGCATTTCCCTCTGGAGTCATTGGGCTGAAAAATGTTTTATATGCCTAAACTTGAACAGATGCTTCAGCACACACACACACACACACAGAGTCCTCCTCCAGTTCATATTAACAGTTCTGCTCACAGTGCTGTGATTAATTCCCAGACCAGTCTGGTTTAGGCTCTTTTCCGGGGGCGGGGGGGTGTTTCCAGCTCCTCCAGGTACTTAAGCCTAGCTGTGAATAAGTGAGCAGCCTGGTTATTAGCAGGATTTATTTCCAGCTTTGCATTAGGCATGTGCTTAAGTGCCTCACTGAGCTGGGATTTACATTTTTGCACGGGAGTGAAGGATTTCTCCCTATTACCTTGCTTAGCTGGAAGTCGGTGGAGTCAGCCAGCTCTTTTGCCTAAATAAGTCCATGATACCAGCTCTGGGCTCTTGCAGTTATTAGTTCCACCTTTTTAGTTACAAATTTGTCAGAAAACAAGTCTGAGTGTGCGTGCTTGACCTCGTTTGAGATCCTGTGGAAGGAGAAGGGGAAGACATCCATATGGATGACCAGCAGATTGTGCCTCCCGTCCTTTCCCGCCCGGATGGCGCAGTTGGTGGTGCTGGAGGAGGCTGACGACTGCACTGGATTATTTTCCACTGAATCCCTGCTCATCCATTGTTCTGCTGTCCGGGGGGGTGTTTTTTGCCCCGTGGGGAGCTGTGGACAGCACTCCCCCTCTCCTGAACCTCCCCAAAGTCATCCCCAAGAATGTGGCGTGTTGGGGACGCTTCCTCCCGCTTTTGTTTTTCTGTCGAGGGAACGTGGAAAAATGACTTCTGGGTCTAAACCTGGTGATTTCTGTGTTTAAACCTGGGTCTGGCTGTGGTGTAGGTTGGGAGTACAGCTCTCAAAGGCTGAGGGATGACGCTGGTGGCATTGGGACGGCAGCTCCTGCTGGTGGTGACATCCCAGCGCTGGACACGCGTGAGCGGTGCAGCCCTGCCAGACTGGTACAGAACAAGCCATTGCCTGTGAAGTTCTGTATCTCTTGTGCTTAAAATAGTCAAGAGCCTGGAAGGGCGATTGCATGTCTTGTGTGTTCCCATGTTCCCTTGAGGGGGAGTTTTGACTCCTTGTTAACTCCTGGAAGCCTGGCGCTGGTGTGGGCTCAGGGATGCACTGACAGCTAATGCTGCCTGATCCTGAGGTTAGAGGTGAGTCCGTAGGCAGGGAAGGGGCTGCCCTGGTGTCAGTACATTTTTAAATGGCAAAAAATGGAAAGTAATTAAAGTTCTTGATGTATCTCGCAGGTGTGCCGCCCTGCACGCAGCACCTCCTCCTAAAAATCAAAAAACCTTCTGATTTTCCTGGTAAACGTCGAAATAGCTGAGAAATGGTTTTTACTCGCAGCTGATTCACTCGCAGGAGTTGCTCAGATACTCAGAGTTACTCTGGCACTCAGATATGTAGTTAAGCTGTTTTGAACAGGAGAATTTTGATAGTGGAAAGTGTGATTCCTGAGACACTGAAAAGCAAAATAAAATGGAAGTGTTTGGGAGGAAGCACACGGCGATCTTCCATAGGGCCATATGGAAATTATCTGCATTTCTTGGTTCGTGTGAAGTCTTTGCTCCTTCTGGAGCTGCCTGGAATCCTCCTCCTCCTCCGTGCTTGGTTTGTATTCCTCAGCCTGCTCTTGCTCTCTTTGCAATCTGTGGCCAGCCCGTATCGATCCGGGTGTCTGAGAGATCCCGTTCCCTGGAGGATTGTGCTGGGGAGCAGGGACAGAAATAAATCACCGCTGCCCTTCAGGTGTGCCGAGTGCCTGAGACTGTCCGTGAGAAGAGACGTAATTCCAAAGGGCTGGAAGCGAGCAGTGATTAGTAAATGACCTGAGGTACCGGTTCTGTTCCCTGCAGTGCCTCTCTTGTGGCTGGTTCATGGAGGGGCTCTTCCCCCATCAGCCAGGGACATTCCGGCTCCTTCAGAGCAGCCACACGAATCGGGCAGAGCCTTGCCCGCTCTGGAGTCCTGTTCCTGACCTGACCATGTGGGAGCTGCAGCAGAGCCCAGGAGAAGCATGTCTGGATCCCCTCAGCCTGCTGGCTGCTTTTGGCCTGCAGACTTACCCCTGGCTGAGGTGCTGCCTCTGCTTTTCAGGTTCTAAGGAGTTTCCTTCTCTGGGCTCCCCCAGGTTTTACAGCTCCCCACCCTCTTTCCCCTGCCCAGCCACCTTGTATTTCCAGTGTTCCTCCCACACCTCTTCTCCAAGCTCCTGTTTTCCTCTGTTGCCACGATGGGGGGTGATGAGAGTGACCAGAGCCATGGCTGAGCTGGGGGCACTCGGGGTGCTTGTCCTCTCACACTGGTGAAATGCTCTTGGCTCTCGGGGCCGTGCTCAGCAGTGCTGGAGCTTGCACAGAGCAGCCTGACAGCCCCAAGACCTCCTGCTCGCTGAGGCCATCTCAGGGCACATCTATTTTTAGTGTGAAATCGAGATTTATTTTGTTTATTCCATGTATGCATCACTTTATCCATGTGGAATTCCATCTGCCATTTTATTACCAGGTTGTGTAGACTCATGTGGTCCCTGTGCTGCTCTTTGTGGTTGTTTATCTGCCTCACCTTGAATTTTGCCAGCAGGATCCTTGGTCAGCTCCCACCCACTCGCTGTTGTGTGCACTCAGACAGTGTCCTGGTCTGGCACAGGTCCCAACCTCTCCTGTGATCCCTGCTCTAATCCCCCTCCCTGCAACAGCTCTGTGTTGGGGAGAGGCTGGGGGGGTTCACCTGGAGAGGAGAAGGCTCTGGGGAGACCTTGGAGCCACTTCCAGTGCCTGAAGGGGCTCCAGGAGAGCTGGAGAGGGACTTGGCACCAGGGGTGGATTGCCAGGACAAAGGGGAATGGCTTGGAGCTTGATAAGAACATCTACAGAACCAGCATGAAGTTCACTCAGTGACTAGTAAGATGTAACCACCCTCCTAAAATCTTGGAATCTTGGAAGTAAGGAGCCAGGGGAGGCTTGGCACTGTCACTGTGCCCGCAGTTGTTCCTGCAGTGTCTCAGTGGGCTTTTCCCACCCCCAGCAGCACCAAAACACGGTACATGCCACAGCCTGGTCCTGTTGGTGCTTTCCCATCAAGTCTCCTGTCTGGCTTAAACAGTTTCCGTGCTTTTGGGAGGCTGATCTGCCTAAAATTTGCTGCTAATTGTCCTAATGTGTGCTGCTAATAAGTCTGATAGAACACATGGCTGTGGGAAGCAGTGAGGTGGAAGAAGCTGACCCGCCGTGTGCTTGGTGCAGTGTGGCTGTCGCTGGGAAAAGAGCTCCCAGCTTCCTCTCATGGAACAGGAGTTATTTGCAGCTATTCTCAGCCCCAGTTGGTGTGTGTGTTCCCCAGCTGGGGTGTTGGAGCGTGGGGAGTTCAGCCAGTTCAGACCCCCTGCTCTCTTCCCGGGGGGTCTCAAAGTAGTCAAGTCTCTCAGAAAATGACAGGTTTAGGTTTCTTATTTTATTATACCAAATAAGTGTGTTTTTTTCAACAGATAAGTCACTTAGTGAATTTATGTGCGTATTTATGTTCTGAATTTTATCTTTGGCAAAATAAAGCTGTTAAGACTCCTGTTGAACTCAAGCTGGAGTAGCATTTTAATGCCAGTGTGGCAATCTGCTCTGACTTACTCCGCTCCTCAACTCAAAATAAACTGTGTGTAAAACTGGTGTATTCAAACAAAACCCTCCAACTAACTGTGCAGTTTGGTAGCACTTGGGGGAAGTTGAAGCGCCAGGAGAGTGAGTGAGGTGCTGGTTTGTTGTTGTGGACCCCTTGTCCTTGGCTGTCCCTCCCACCCCCATCCCCATGGATTGTTGTGACACACCAAAGGCGAACAGTGAGGAGATGCCTTCTGGCACGGCTGGCCACCTCAGCTTGGTGCTCTCCACAGTTGGGTGAAGTCACAGGGGTCTGCAAAGCTCTGTGGTCCTCCATGTGTCAGCTCAGGGACAGCCCTGTCGGGGTTTAGTGGAGCAATTCCAAGTGCTGGATGGCTGGAAGAGCAGTTGGCAGTGAGGGCTTTGCAGTGTCCTCCTCTGCCTCCGAACATCCTTCCCTCTCTGCAGAGCTGCTGTCGTAGGAAACATGCCACGGATTTGGTGGAGTTGTAGGCTGAGGAGGTGGCTCCTGCTAGACCAGATGACAGAGCTGGGGAATAGAAGTCTTTTTTGTGAATGTGGGTCAGGGAGGAGCAGCTGCTGTGGTGCGGGGTGGGTGACTGGGGACGCCGTGGCAGCCCGGGCTGTGCCGTGGTGTGCGGTATCCCTTTCACTCTCAAGCTGTTTGTGCTAGTTTGTGAGGCTGATCTCTGAAGCAAACACTGCTGTGGTTCTCCTGACTGTCATAAGATGGTGGTGGGAGCAGTAGGTGTTCATCCCCACCCGCCTGCCTCCCGCTCAGCGAGAGCCTTTGACGTACAGGAGCCGACAGAACTGCTCTCTTTTGGCTTCTCTCTCCTTTCCCGAAATGGCCGGGAGAGTGATATTCGGGTCAGCTGCCTCCAGTGTGTCATTTTCTTTTGACACTCGTCCCTCTGAGCGAAGAGGAGGAGCCCGGTGGGGAAAGGCTGTGGAGCTGTTGGCTGCAGTGGACTCGGGTGTAGTTAAAGGGGTGCTGTGGTTATTCGAGTCGCTAATCACATCAAGGCAGGGACGTCTCTCTGATGCCTGACTGGAACTGGATGGGAGTGAGGATGGCCTTCCCCAGACCTCGCTGCCAGAGAGCTGGAGGGACCCAGGTAAGCCCATGGGTGCTCCAGCCTGTCCAAAGCCTGCTGTTCCCCAGCAGTGCGTGTTTTCTGGGGTGCAACACGCAGTGTGTTCTCTGTTCTTCCGTTTGGACCTTCCACTTCCTGTGTGTTCTGTGATTTTCCACTTGAAATGCGGTGGTTCCTGTGTCTCTGCAGTGCTGGGGGTCAGGGTGGGTGTCTGGCTGGTGGGTAGGCCAAGGTGCTCCCGTTCCCTGTGTGTGTGCACGGGTGGGTTTGCCTGGCCCGGGTTCTGCTCATCCCTGCGTGTCCCCTGGTGTTTCCCTGTGTGCTGGGCCTGCCCACACAGGCAGAGTGTGCAGCAGGACACTCTCCTGCTCTTTCCCTCCGCTCTTCCCAGGCTGGTGAGTGCATCCTGAAAGGAGCTGAATCCCTGGGATTCAGTGCCTGGTGTGTGCAGGAACCCCAGCCCTGCTCCATCGCGCTCCAGCTTGGATTGCTGTTGGTCTCTCAGGACCTGCCTTTTGTCATCCTTCCCGCTGTATTTTTTCCATCTTTACCCTTCCATCGCCCATATTTGCAGGAATAACCACTGGGAGCGCAGGTGCAGCAGGCAGCAGCTCAATATTTTTAATATTTGAATCATATATTGCATCATATCATGCCAGTGCTGTGCGGGGCACCCTGGGCGTGCGGCACAGCAGCGACCTGGGCTGGGCTGGGCCCTGGGAGGGGGAAGGATCTCAGGTCACAGTTTCAATTGCCTGCGTGGTTCAAGTCCCTGCCACTTGGCCACGCTCTGTTATGTTCATTCTTACAAGAGAAATTGCTTTGCTGCTCTTGGTCTTGTCCCAGACTGTTCCCTGTGGTACCCAGGGAATGGTGATGAAACGGGAAATTCTGCTTAAACAGAATAAAGCTTCATTTACTGTGAGCGTGGTCAGATGTAGTAGGATCAGGCTGCCCAGTCTTCCTTTTCAATTCTTATGGGGTCTCCATCCCTGGAGATGTTTAGTAGGATCTGGATGCCCAGAGAGCTTGTGAGGTCTCCAGCCTCGGAGGTGTTTAAAACCCAGCTGGACATGGACCTGCTAACCTGCTCTGGTTGACTGTGTTTTGGGTTGTAAAATAACTTAAACCACTGGTTATGGGAATGTTACACATTTGTGAGGGTGATGCATACGAGTACAAGGGTTGAGCATCTTCAGAATATGTGACTGCCTGAAGTAAGTGGGTGGCTCTGTCTCTTACAAAGGAGCTGTCTCAGCCTTGGGCTGGTTGGGTGTTTGCTGTATTTGACCTTGAAAGTATTTTAGCAAGTGGTAACATGTTGTGTGGCTGAGCCAGGGTTCAGTGCCCTGAGCTGAGGAGCACGGGGTGTCTCATCAGATGGTGTCTCAGGAGGGAGCAGCTCCTTGGAAGGAGAGCTTGATGTTTGGGAGGTTTGTGCTGTAATTCCCTGTAGTTCCTTGTTTTCAACATCCAACTGAATGACACAGGGAAAGAGTTTTCCTGTGCATTCCCAGCTCCTCCACAGGGATGAATGAGCCATTCCCTCCTAGGGGCAGGGGGATATGATCTGTGGTACAAGCTGCGTGTTTCTGAGCTGGTTTAGAGCAGGGATCACACGGGGTTTCTATTCCTTTATATTTACATTTATCAGGCTTATTTACTGGGAGACTGGGAACGTGGAGGAGACTCCAGGCCCTTCAGCTCTGGCCTGTGCTGGAGAAATGCTGTGAGGTGTGTGAGGGTGGAGGAGGTGAGAGGAGAGAGGGAGAGCTCTGGAGATGCCGGGCTAGTTCTGAGCTCCAGCAGCAATTCCCTTGCTGGGTTATTCCTCATCCACCAGCGGGTTGCGAAGGAGGGGGGGTGTTCCTGCTCCCAGCTCCAGCCTGGCACGGTGCTGGTCCCAAGGTCTGGCACGATGCCACGCTGGTGTGAGCGAGGCTGCCCCGAGGAGCGAGGGTTTCCCTGCGGGCTGTCAGACGGCGTCTGGGACCGCTTGCTTTTCTCCTCTGTTACGTTTCACATCACCACGGTGCCGGCGTCACCTGGGGCTCCCTCTGCCTCCTGATACCTGCAGTGTGCAGCAGAGGTGTGAGGAGCAGCCTGAGGCTTGCTGGGTGTCACACAGCTCTGCCCCGAGTCCTCACAGAAGAGCCCAGCTCAGAGCTGGTACAGCTCATTCCCGCCGTTCCAAAGGGACTCGGATTGCCCAGCACGTGTGAAGGGATCCAGGCTGACACAGACCCCACCACAGGTCTCCAAAACCTCCCGGGGTAACAGAGGCTGTACAGCCCAGCCTCCATTCATTCTCCACAGAGCCTGGAGTCAGGCTCACATCTCGCCCTGTCCTCACGGACCCTGCTCTTCCAAGCTGGGCTCTGCGTGTTCCGGAGGGGCCTGCCCTGGACACGAGAGGCTTCCCGGAGCACTGCGCTTGCTGTAGGTGCAGTAAGAGCTGGTTTGGGCCAGCACGAAACACGTCGTGATTTCCATTTGAATTCTGTCACTGCGGGGGAGCGTTGCTAAAATTGTCACTTGGCTTCCCATGTTAGCAGTACCTGAGGGCACGCCGAGGCGGCCGGAGGTTCATGTCTGAGCTGCACATTCCAGTTTATCTGTGAGCTGAATGCTCGGGTGGGGATATGTTGATTTTCAAAGAGAGACGTTCTTGACATCTTTATTTTTTTGACAGCGCAAGAATCTTATTATATCCCTACCTCTTACCCATATTTTCCCGTTCTATTTATATCCCGCGCCGGATCCGCGCTCTCGGCATTCAACGTGGGGCTTTTCAGGCTCGGGGGGTTGGTCTGGGGATCAGCAGAGCCTCGTTATCCTGCCTGGGATTGGAAGGCACCGTTCAGAAACGGTTTCCGAATTGACATTGACATTGTGGCTTGTTCCAAACCCTTCTCTGCCGCTGCCACGTGAGCCCTGCCAGCTGACAGAGGATTTGTTTGAAAGAGCACTGTGTGCTCTCCAAAAAGTCCCAGCCCTTTTTTCCTCCCCAAGTGCTCTGTAAGATTAAAAATAAAATTCAGTACAATTTTCTCATTCTTTTTCATCTGTGTTGCTGAAAACAGGAGGGAAGTTGGTAGTGATTGAGCCCACTTCCTATGGGTTGTATTCCCGGGAATACCCCCACATCCTCACCCTTGTGTCACTAAGGAGAGTGGACACTGGAATTGCTGCTCCTGGAATGCAGGTGGCATCAAGCACTGTGCTCACCAGGATTTGGGATGTGCTAGTCCCTTCTTGAGCAGTAAAGTCTTACTCATTTTCCAGGTTAAAAGGAAAAAAAGGAACTTCTCTGCTTCCTCAAAAGTACTTGTAAATCATGTAACTTCTTACTTTTCAATGTAAATGAGATTTGAATGAATAATGCTAATTATTCATTCATCCTAATTCAAATCCTATTTTAATTAGCCCGTGGGCCCAATTTCACTTTCATGCAGCATGAAACCTCTTTTGATTAACAACAGAACTGCCATGCCTTTCTTCTTCTTTTTTTCTTGCTCAGCACATGTCTTTTTAAACTGCTTAAACCCAAAACAAAACAAATAAATCACTAATAAATTAATCAAATTTCACTTGCATGACCTGTGAGGACATATTTTAAGGGGGAGAAAAGTCTTCTCTAAATATGTTGATTCTCCTTAACAACTGCCTCAAGGCCACAAAATCTGCAGCTCCCTGTTCCCTCTGGGAGCTGTCTCCTGCCTCAGCTCCAGGGAAAACTCTGAGCCAAAGCCTGTACCTGGTGTGGGCTCAGCCAGGACAGGGGTAGAGCCCTTCCAGCCACAGTCACAGGATGGTTTGGGTTGGGAGGGACCTCAAAGCCCATCCATCCCACCCCCTGCCATGGGCAGGGACACCTTCCACCAGCCCAGGTTGCTCCAAGCCCCGTCCAAGCTGGCCTTGGACACTTCCAGGGATCCAGGGGCAGCCACAGCTTCTCTGGGCAACCCATTTATGCACTGGAAGGTCACCAGATGATCTCCCTGGAGCCTTCTCATCTCCAGGCTGACTTCTCAGCCTGTCTCCAGAGCAGGGGTGCTCCAGCCCTTGGAGCATCTTTGTGGCCTCCTCTGGGCTCGCTCCAGCAGGTCCTCCTGTGGATCAGCCTTACCCCTCAGCCTGGTGCCATCCACGGACATGCTGAGGCTGTGCCCAGCCCCACTGCTGATGGAATGGCAGGGAATGACAGGAAGTGAATCCTGGTGTCACAGAAGCATCACAGAAGAGCTTGGGCTGGAAGGGATCCATAAGGATGATCCAGTCCAACTCTCTGATCCTCACAGAGCTGCCTAGTGCTGAGCCGAGCCTGCACAACTCCCTGCACCCTCCTGCTCGGGTGCTTTGGGCTGCAGCTGCCAGTCTGTACTGGGATGGAGCCCAGGGGATCCAGTCTGTACTGGGATGGAGCCCAGGGGATCCAGTCTGTACTGGGATGGAGCCCAAGGGATCCAGTCTGTACTGGGATGGAGCCCAGGGGATCCAGTCTGTACTGGGATGGAGCCCAAGGGATC
>JAWWES010000080.1:3065004-3078907 GCA_035583135.1 Lophotriccus pileatus | reverse complement strand
GGAGCTGGAGGGGCTCAGCCTGGAGAAAAGGAGGCTCAGGGGGGACCTTCTGGCTCTGCAATTCCCTGACAGGAGGGTGGTCCCTGACACAGCCCTGGTGAGTCAGGAGGAGGGAAGGAGCTGAGGACAGGCAGGAATTCTGCAGCACCCATCTGTGCTCCAAGGCTGGGGCAGCTGAGTGGTGGGATGGGGGAGCTGGAAAGGAGCTGGAGCAGTTTGTGATGGAGGGAAGTGGCAGCCTGGGGTGTGAGGCGCCTTTGGGCACTGGGCCTGCTGCCTGCTGCAGTTTTTGTGGTCCTGGGGAGTTGGCCAAGGAGCATCTCCCTTGTGCAAGGCACATCCAACACACCCTGGTGACCTCATGAGTCCCAGCCCCTGGCACAAGGGTCCTGCCCTAATCATGCACTGTGGGTGTTGTGTGACCCTGGGGGGCAGCAGGATGAGCTGAGCCCACCTTAAATCATGGGTTTTTGCCCTGCTGACCCCGAAGACTCTGAACAACTCAAGATTCAGAGGCAGCCCGTGCATCTGGAATATTTCTGACTCACTCATCGCGCTGGTATCTCGACACCAGCCCAAAATAGCTCCATGCTGTAGCTCTGCCATGGCTGGAGCAAAGCTGCACTAAAGCCTTTCTGGGGTACAAAGACGCCCCTGCAGCACCAGGCTCAGGGTACCAGGGGTGGGGAAACAGCCCCGTTTGCTCCCAGCCCTGCCCCAGACAGGGGGGGACACTGTGGTGAGGGGGCAGTGCCGGGGGCTCCTGGGGCAGAGCCCTCAGGGCACCCCCAGCACCCCGGGTCGGAGTATTGGCCCCTGCTCAACATCTCCCTGCAGGGTGCTGGGGCCGGGGTGTTGTCCTGCCACGCACAGGGGGCACCAGAACGGGTCCCTTCAGGGCTCTGCGGGGTGAGGGGCACCTCCATCGCCGTGTTTGGGGGCTCGGGGGGGTTGGTAACAGCAGGAATTGTTGGGCATCCTTCCCCTTGTCCCCTGCGGGCAGAGAAGGGGTCCCTCAGGGGAGCGATGCTCGTGTGGTGACCCCCCATTTGACACCGATTCTACCAGCAAAGGACCCCGACACGGGGGATGTGCTGCAGCCCCTCCCCAGCCTGTCCCCCTGTCCCGCAGTCCCTCCTCCCGGAGCGGGGCCGGGGCCGCGGGAACACGCGTGGGCCTGGAGCATCTCGGCTTCGTCAGGGATGCAGGTCCAGCCCGGGCGCGCATGGGCTGGGCTGGGAGAGCCCTCTCCTGGTCGGCGGCTGTGGAGAGGCTGAGCCGGCGAGCCCGGCTTTTCCAAGGAACCAGCCAGGGAGTCCGGCTGTTCCAGGAGCCCGGCCCAGCCCCAGCTCAGCATTGCCCGGGCTGGTTCCACGGGAAGATGCTCCGCGTTCGCGGGGCCCTCTGGGAGTTGCGGTCCCGTCCCCCAGATCCCTCCTCCCGGGAGTTGCTGCCAGGATTCTGTGCAGTGCTCACGCAGCTGAGGCTGTCCCTGGAATGGGACAGTGTCCCTGGGGTGGCACAGTGTCCGTGGGATGGGACAGTGTCCGTGGGATGGCACAGTGTCCCTGGGGTGGCACAGGGACTGGTGGCCGTGCTGGGACAGGGTGGGAGCAGTGTCCTTGTGCTGGGACGGATGCCCATGGTGGGACAGGGATGGAGCAGTGTCCTCACACTGGGAATGAGCATCCCTGTGGTGGGACAGCGAGCAGCCACCCGTCCCCGCAGTGGGACAGGATCCCCAGCCAGGCAAAGTCTCGGAAGGAGGGAGCTCGGTGTCACTCGCCGTGTGCCATCGGCTCCACACTGGGAGACTCCCGACTCAGCCATGGAAACCGCGTGGGACGTGGGGAAGAGATCAGCGGGATGAGCTGGAGGGGACCAAGGACCGGAGCATCCTCAGAGCTGAAATCTGGGGAGGCTCCTGCCCCCTCCCCGCGCGGGTGAGAAGCGGAGCCCCATCGTTTTCCAAACCTTTATTGTAAATAAATTTCTGCGACATTGCAGGAGGCGGCGGGGCCGGGGCCGAGCCCGGAGCACGGGGCGGCTCCAGCGGCTCCAGCGGCTCCCAGCACGTGCAAAGCAGGAGCGGAGCGCGGCGGGCTCGGCGGAGGGGGCGGCGGAGCCCCCCGGGCCCGGCCCGGCCCGGCTGCGGGCGGTAGCGGAGCGAGGCGGTGCGGGATGGGGGGGGGGGGGTGGGGGGGGGGGGGGGGGGGGGGGGGGTACGTGAGGTCCCCGCCCCCCTGTGCTTGTCCCCGGCCGCGGGACAGGACGGGGCCCGTGGGCTCAGCCTGCGGGGGCCGGGGGGGTTCTGCTCTCTTGGCTCTGGAAGCACCGGGTGCCCCCCACCCCCCACCCCCCACGCCACGGGTGCCCCCCCGCCCCCACCACGGGCCCTCCCGCCCGCCCGCCCTTACAGCGTTAAAATCATTAAGAAAAGTCCCGATATTTATATATATATATATATTAATGTCCCCAAACCCAGTGACAACGGTGGCTTCTTGCTCTGAGCCAGAGGCGTCCCCTCGCCCGGGGAGCACCTCGGCGCTGTGGCTGTGACAGCGGTGGGGACACTGCGGTGGCACTGATAGAGATGGGGGTTGATCCAGACCCCGCCCATGCCCACGGTGGCCTCAGGTCCCCGTGTCCCCCAGCCCATCGCTCACATGTCACAGAAGAAGCCACCAGAGAAGCCCGGCCTGGGGATGTCCAGCTTCCCCCATCCTGCTGTCACCTCCCACCCTGTCCACTGTGGTGCCACCCGTGGGTGCTGTGGGTGCCCAGCGGGGCTGTCACACCAGGCTGGGGCCACCTCGTGCCTTGGCTTGGGGACACCCTCGGTCACCCTCTGTCCCCACGGCAAAGGGGCTCGGTGTTGGGCAGGGACACCAGGGGAGGGGGGCACACAGGGGGGACACCCCCACGCTGCCGTGGGCATGGCGTGTCATGCCCTGTTGTCCCCCTGCTGAGTGTCCCCACACATACAGAAACACACACCGAATGTCACCAGGGGCGTCCCCCCCCGTGCTGAGTGTCACCAGTGGTTGAAGGGCCCAGTGTGGCCCCTGGTGCTCTGTGGTGCTGTGGGTTGGGTGGCCCTACAGAGCCACCCCATGCAGGGTGACATGTGCCACATGCCTTGGGGACAGGGTCACACACCCCCCGCACCTGCCCTGGGGATGGGGAACACCCCTCCTGGGTGGGACGGGTGCCACGAGCCTGTCCTGGGGCTGGGGTGACACGTGTCACCCGTGAAACTGCCCCACGTGCCCCCAGCCCAGGGCTCGCCCTGTACCCCAGGGGAGGGCCCTGCTGTCACCCGCCCCCCACCCCCAGTGTCACCTGTTTGGAGTTCACCTGCCTGAGCTGGGGAAGCGGTGGGGGGACAGCCCCCACCCTAGAGGGAGAGCTGGCACCCGTGGGTGCCGGTCCCACCACTGGGGACCTCGGGGTCCCATGGCTTGGGGGGGTGTGGCCATGACGGGGTGGTTGAGGGAAGTTTGAGGGGATATATCCCATATGGGGCTGCTGAGCCACTTTGAGGGGGGAGGGAGGCACATCTGGGGGTGCAGTCCTTGGTCCCCATCTGGGCTGGGGGGACACAACTCCCAGGCCCTGCACTGGGAGGAGGTGCTGGCCTGGTGCTGGGTGCACTGGCCTCCCCTGGGGGTACACGGGGCTGCCTTTGGGGCACCCAGGCCCCCGAGCTGGAAGATGCTGCTGGGGGGGGCAGGGAGGGGGATGTGGGGCCGGGGGCTCCCCGCCGGCCCCCGCAGGTACATTCATCCCGGTGCCGAGTGCCGCCAGCCCGGGGGGGCCGGGGGTCCCTGTACATTCGTGGTGGTGCAGTGGGGGGTCGGGGGGTGGTCCCGGCTGCCCCCCCCCCACCGCTCTCCTCCTCGGCCGGACCCTCGGCAGCGCCGCCCCATTTAATTGCTGTTAATGAGGCGCTGGGGGGGTGGGGCAGAGCGGCCCCGCTCAGGTCCCCCCGGACCTGCAACACAGAAGTGGGGTGTGTTTAGTGGGGGGCTGTGACAGGGGGGTGACACATGGGGGGACACTGAGCTGAAATGAGCCAGCACCGGGGGGGGGGCTGCTGCCAGGCCCCCCCAGCCGCTGTCCCTGTTCAGCCCTGGGGGCACAGAGATGGAGACAGCACGGCCGGACACACAGCGACACGGACAGACGGGCCCGGGGGCTCCCACGCCGTCAGGCTGCCGGACGGTGACGGTGACAGGGACGGTGACGGGACGATGGGGGGGACACGGTTACACTCCCTGCTGCGCCGGGTCGTACCTTCCTCGGCGGATGTTCCTTGGGGGGGTGGCAGGGGGAGAGGAGAGGACCATTAGTGCCACCCCCAGGTCTCTGCTGTCCCCCACGGTGTGTCCCCCCGCCCCGGTGTCCCTGGTCCCACAGGCAGCAGCGGTGTCCCGGTGCCGGGCAGGAGCACACACAGGGGGCCACCGACACAGCCCCCGCCCCGGACCCCATGCTTGGGGACAGACACGGGCTCGGGGTGACAGTGACACCCCAATGGCACATGCAGGCAGGGCAGGCAGGGCCAGGGGGCAGGCAGGGGCTGGGACAAGGGACCAGGCAGGGCCAGGGGACCAGGCAGGGCCAAGAGGACCGGGGGCCACACTGCAGGGGATGGGCAGCCAGGGCGACTGGCGGTGCCCCGGGGGCACAGGCCTGGTCCTGGGGTGGTGACGGTGCGCGGGGGGGACGTGGCCGGTGACAGCAGCAGAGGGGACGAGCCATGCGGTGGCTGCTTACTTAAATCCCCAGCCTGTCCCCCCAAGGACGATGGCAGCCACCAGCACGGCCCCCGCGATGGAGCCGATAATGATATTGGTGCCACTGGGACCTGTGACAGAGGGGACAGGGAGGAGGGGACAGGGTCACACGTCAGCGGGAAGGGGACACGGGGACATGGGGACACAGCCCCAGCGATGCCCCAGTGCCAGGGGGATTTGGGAAAGGGACAAACCCAGCCATAGGGAACATGTCAGTAGGAAGGGGACATTAGGACACCAACACGGCCCCAGGGCAGTGCCAGTGCCGTGAGGACCTGGGAGGGGGACAGACCCAGCCATAGGAGACACCTCAGTGGGGAGGGGATGCAGGGACACAGGGACACAGCCCCAGGGACACCCCAGTGCTGTGGGGACCCGGGAGGGGGGACAAACCCAGGCGAGCTGCGGCACCAGGGTGTGGGCACACTCTGGACTCCCGGTGTGGGTGTGGACAAAGCGGGACCCCCCAGTCTGCGGGGCCTGGGGCCAGCGGGGTCGCAGGGAACCCGTCCCCCCCGCGGGCACACGGACCCTTGTATCGCTCCGTCTCCCCCGTCGGCTTCGGCTCCGGGATGGGGTCGTGGACGCTGCAGTCCTTCCCCGTCCACTCCGCCCGGCAGATGCACTTCCCCTCGTTGCTGCAAACCTACGCAGGGACGGTGTCACCCCCGTGACCGCGACACCCCCCGTGTCCCCCGTGTCCCCGCCGTGCCCCTCACCCCGTGGTCGAAGCAGATCTTCCCGTCCCAGCTGCCGGGGCAGGAGCTGAAGTTAAAGGCGGTGGCTGGAAGGCATTTGCGGTCGAGACAGAGCATTCCGGGCCCGCAGGGCGTCCCGTCCTCCACGTAGCTCAGGTCTGAGCCGTCCACCAGCTGCACGTGGCCCCCCCTGTGCCGGGACAGCCGGAGCGGGTGGCACCGGGACCGTCCCGCCCCGGGACCGCCCCCGCCGTGACACCCACCTGCAGTCCACGTAGCGGTTCTGGTGGAAGAAGGTGGTGGTGGCGATCTCCCCGCTGAGCTCCCCCACCCGCGGCGACCCCGAGATGTTGGCGCAGAGGAGGAAGCCGCAGAGGACGTCCCTGCAAGGCGGCGGCGGTGTCAGCGGGGCGGCGGGAGGCACCGGGAGGGGCGGCGGGGACGGGGGTCACTCACTGCTTGTTGCACTGCAGCCAGCCCGGGCCCTCCCGCCCGCAGTTCCCCCGCTCCGTCCCCTCCACGTTCAGCTTCTCGTAGCAGAAGCGCTCGGCCGAGCCTGCGGGAGAGCGGGTGTCACCCGCCTGTCACCCCCCCGCGCCCCCCACCCGCGCCCGGCCCACGCTCACCGCGGCCCCACAGAGCGTTGCACTGACGGTCTCGGGTCTTGCAGCGCCCGCCGTAGCATCGGCCCTGTGAGAGGGGAGAGGGGTCAGGGGCTGGAGAGAGGTCAGGGGGCAGCAGAGGGGCCGTGCGTGGCTGTGGAGATGGTGCAGGGACAGTGAGCGCCCTCCTGGGACAGCAATGGGTGCACACACCCCAAAACCCACACAGACTGGTCTGGGATGGAAGGGACATTAAAGACCATCCGTTCCACCCCCCTTCCATAGGCAGGGACATTTTCCACTAGGCCAGGTTGCTCCAAGCCCCGTCCAACCTGGCCTTGAACGGTCCCAATGCTCTTCCAACACGCCCAAGCCCCGATGCTGGAGCCCAGGGGGACGTGCCCAGCTCCAGGGCCCTGTCTGACCACACAGGGCTGGACTCACCTGCTCGTTCTCACAGAAGTATCCATCCAGCTTGTGGAGGTTGGGGGGACACTGTGGGGACACGGAAAAGAGGACAGGTGATGCCACATGGCCCCACAATGTGTCCCAGCGTGTCCCCAGCCCCACTCACCTGGCTGGAGTCCCCGGTGCAGCTCTCGGGGATGTCACACTCGTTCACGGCCTCCCGGCAGGACACACCTCGTGGCTCGTACTGCACAGGGTGTGACACCAACACCAGGAGTGGGACAGAGTCCTTGGGGCATCCCCAGATCCAGGCCCCAGGAGCCCCCCCAGCCCCACACCTTGCAGCCCTTGCAGCAGAGCCCGTCGCTGCACATGGCGTCGTGGGTCAGCGTGCACTTCTTGCAGCAGTTCCCCCCGCTCCTTGCACACTCCTGCCAGGACAGCAGCCAGAACCACAGCCATCAGCCCCCTGGCAGCCCCGAGACCGCTCCACAGTGTCGGGGAGCAGCCCCCGTGTGGTGAGCAGCCCCCCGTCCCCGCTCACCGCCAGCGAGCCACAGTCACACTCCTCGCCCGCCTCCACGAAGCCATTGCCGCACTCCGGAGGGTCCAGGAGCTGCCAGGACCGAGGGGGGACATGGCACACATACATGAGAACTGCTGGGGGGGGCCCGAGCCAGGTGCTGCCACGAGCCCCCCAAAAAGGACATCACATCCCTGGGGAATGGCAGCTCTCGAGGGCGCAGCTCTTCCCTGAACGGCCACCCCAGTTCAACACCAGCACCGTTACCTTGGCTGTGACAGGGGCTGGGGACACCACACGTCCCAGGGCACCCCGGGAGCCCCCCCCGGAGCGTCACTCCCCGCTGTGACCCCCAGGGTCGGGGGGCCCGTTACCTTCAGGGGTTTGTTGAAGAGGCAGCTGCCGCCGCCGTCCTGCAGGAACTGGTTGTACTCGTCGATGCTGCAGCGGGAGAATTTCCTCGGGAGGTAATACCTGTGGGGTGGGGGCTACTGTCACCCCCTGCCCTGCCTGGGGCACGGCCGGGCACCTGAAGCGGGGCAGGACCCTCAGGAATGCCCCTGCCGGGGGCAGTGACTCGGGGTGTGCAGGGGACGTGGCAGCGCCACCCCGAGCGGGCACCCACCCTGTGTCCTCCATGATACAGCCCAGCCACGAGTCCGGACAGCGGCAGTCCCCTGGGGGGAGAGGAGAGGGGCTGGGGGGCTCTGGCTGTCCCGTGCCAGCCTGGCGGCACCGCGGCGTGCCCGCTCTGTCCCCCCCGCGCGGGTGGCGGGCGGTACCTGCGGCCGTGCGGTGCTGGTTCCACATCATGCCCACGTTCTGCCCCAGGGTCTGTGCCAGCGTCACCGCCATGGCCGCCACGTTGCCGTACTGCACGGGAGCCACGGGGTGTCACCGCCGGCACCCCCGGCCCCGTCCCCAGCCCGCCCTCGCGGGGGTCTCTCCGCACCCACCTCGTTCACGCCGCCGGCGCGGGTGGAGGAGCAGATGCCCCCCACGAAGGCGGTGCCGCTGCGGCTGCTCTGGAACGTCCGACCCCTGCGAGGAAGAGGATGGTGGGGACGGGGGACACAACCCCCGGGCCCGGGGGAGCGCACGGGGCCGCGGTGCTCACGAGAAGAGGTGGACGGTGTCGCTGTGCTCCGTCAGCCCCTCCCGCCGGTACTTCACAAACTCGTTCAGGGTCTCCAGGGAGTCCGGTCCCGTCCGGATCCGATCCTCCGCCGCCCACGTCTCCATGGCCACCAGCACGATGCGGGTGTTGAGCTGCTCCTTGTAGATCTGCGGGGACGAGGGGACGGTGCTGGGGATGAGACCCCTCGCAGGGACAAAGCCACCAGCTACTGGGAACAAACCCCTGGGGGCAAATCCCCCGGGAGCTGGACACACACACCTGTCACCAGGGACAAAACACCAGTGGGACAAACAAAGCAGGTGCCAGAGGAAAAAAAAATAGTGGGACAAACACCTTGGGGATCAACTCCCAAGGGAGGTGCTGAGGACCAATCCCCCGGGATAAACCCGCCAGGAATGAGGGACAAGCTCCCTGGGAACAAACCCACCAGCTGCTGGGGACAGTCCCCTCAAGGACAAACCCCCAGTGACCAACCCACCAGAGACCGGGGACAACCCCCCTCTCCAGGGATAAGCCCACACTGGGGACAAACCCCCGAGAACGAACCTCCCAGGAACAAACCCAGTGGGTGCCAGGGATAATCCCCTCAGCTACAACTTCCTCCCGAGAGACAAATTCCCCCGAGAGACAGCCCCTGCCCCAGGGTCTCCCCCTCACCATGTCAGCCAGGTTGACCACGGTCTTGGCGAAGTTGCTGGTGAGAACCACGGACTTGCGGAGCTGCAGGAACTGGGGGGACACCGGGGGCCAGGTTGGGTTGGGGGGAGGCCAGGCCGACCCCTCACCCCCCGAGCCAGCCCCGGGGACCCCCACGCTCACCAGCTGGTGGTCGTTCACCACGGCCAGCTCGATGTACTTGGTCTCGCTGTGCACCGTGTGCTGGGCTCGGCGGACCTGCGGAGGGAGCCCACGCTGAGCCGGCCCCGCAGGATCGGCCACCCGGCCGGGGCTCCTGACCCCGCCGGGGATGTTGGGGATGCAGGGAGAGGGGAAAGCCGCTGGGTGGGCTGGGGATGGAGCCCCTCCAGTATTCCAGTGGGTCCCCTGGGCAGCATCCCGTAAGCACGACCCCAGCACCCACAGACCAGTCTGGCTGCGCCCTTGTCCCCTGCCCCACATCCTCTGTCCCCAGTCCCACGTGCTGTGTCCCTTCCCTGTGTCCCCGCCCTGCGTCCCCCGCTGTCCCCGCTGACCTGCCGCCGCCGCCGCAGCTTTGGTATCCCACCCGTGTCTCGCTGGCTCAGCGCAGGGAAAAGGCAGCCTGGAGGGAAGGGACAAAGCTGATGGGACACCAGGACACGGTGCCACCAGTCCCTGGGGACGAGCGCCGGCTCCGCACAAAGGCTCACCCAGGTGGGGGCAGCTGGGGACGCGCTGGACGAGGTGCGGTCGGAGGCCCTGCCGTGGGGAGAGGAGTGTCATGGCCACGTGTGGAGAGGGGGCTGCCCCGTCCCCGTGTCCCCCAAGCTGTCCCCAAGCCTGGGGGGACTGAGGCATGGCAGGTCCCAGCGCCACCGCTCACCTGCCCGTGCTCGGCGCCCGCCTGGGGCTCGATCAGGTAGGTGGCTCGGCCGTCCGAGAAGACCCCCCTGCAAAGCAGAGACGGGGGTGTAGGGGTGCAGGGGGGTGCAGCCCCCCCAGCCCCCCTTTTGGCGGGGGGGGGTACTCACCGCAGGCCCTGGCAGCTGGAGAGGGCGGCGAAGGAGCGGGGCTGCCCCCGGATCCGGCCCTGGTAGTAGCAGTGCTCCCCCGCGCCCTGCGGAGCGGGGACAGCGCTGAGCACGGGGGTCCCACCCCGGCCTCCCCCCAGGGGCTGCATCCCGGCCTGGGGGCTCTGGGGCTCACTGCCTGGCACTCTCGGGGTGCTCCCAGCGCCCACAGCACGCGGGGATCCCCATCACCACCCCTGTGCGAGGAGCATCCCCCGTCACCATGGCAACACCCCCTGCACGGATTGGTACCCCACGGGCACTCGGGGGGAAGGTGGGTGATGAGCTGCCGTCGGGGCCGCTCCTGGGCTTCTGTGGGATTTATAAACCTGCCACCGTGAGCCCAGCGCTGGCATGGCACGGCATGGCACGGCTGGGCAAGGTGTGGCACGCAGCTTACCGTGCTGTGGCTGCCGTTGCCGCCCGCGCCGACGTGTCGCTCCACGTAGTGGGAGGCGAGGAGGTGGCTGCCGGGAGCAGGTGGGGGGTGAGAGGCCGTGGGGTGGGGAGGAAGAGGAGGAAAAGGAGGAAGAGAAGGAATAGGAGGAAAAGAAGGAAGAGGAGAAAGAGGGAGACGACAGCAGCCATCCATGCACACGACATCACCCCAGTGTGGGAGACCCGCCACCATCCCTATACGTGAAATTACCCCACCGTGGGACCCCCTCAGTTTGGGAGGGTGCTGGCACCCCATGGACCCCACTCTCCCCGGGCTCAGCCCCCAGTACTGAAACTGGGACGGCTCTGCACAACCCCCCCCCCCCCCCCGATCCCTGACCACTCCCAGCTCCTCCACCCCCTCCCTCCTGCTGGGGGGCAGCAGCAGCCGCACGGTGGGTGCCCCCCACCCCCCCCGGACCCCCGCGGGGGGGGTCACCCATCACTCACTGGTTCAGCCGGAGGTCGAGGGTGAAGGCGGAGCCGAAGGCGTGCACCACGAAGCTCACCTGCGCCAGGTGCAGCCCCTGCAGGAGAGCCCGGGCCGTCAGCACCCCCAGCCCAATAACTAAAAGAACAATGCAAACCCCAACCCAAACACGCAGCCTCTAAAGCTGCACTTTTATTTTTAAACCCCCCAACTCAGCATAAAGGAAATCACTGGGTTTTTTTTATCCTCAATCCCATCACCACCCCTGCGGTACCGGGAGGGCCCCCGTGTCCCGTCGCCCCCTCCCCAGGTGCCGGGGTGGGGTGGGGGATGCTGGAGGGTCCCCCCGGCGCTGGGCTCAGCTCGGGCGCCGCAGCCGAGCCGGCGCTTCTCCCTCCCTGCGGCGCCCGGCGCTCCTGACCTAATTCCTGCCGCCGGCAGCGGGAGATGGAGCGGGAGCGGCAGCGGGAGCCGAGCGCTGCGGCGCGGCCTGAGACCCCGCAAACTCACCGCACGGGTGAGAGCCCGGCCCCGCCAGAGGGTCCCTCGGGAGCTCCGGCGCTTCACACGGAGAAGCCAAACCCTCCCCGGTGTTCCTTGCCCCCCTCGCTGGGAACCCGTCACAGCTCGGGATGGGGACACAGGGCGGGGACAACCCGTTTGTCGCCACGGGAGGGGATGTCCCGCGCCAAGAGCACATCCCCGGGTCAGGCCGGAGAGAGTCACCGGGGCCCTGCCACGGGCACCCAGCCCCGAGTTCCCGGGATCTCCGCCGCTCCATCGCCCCGTGGCTCTTCGGTTTAACACCTCCCTGGCCTCCCGCCAGCCCGGCGGCTGCCGGCGCTTCCCGGAGTCCGCGGGTTTCACTCGACGCCGGGTGTAAATCACCTCTGCGGTGAGCGCAGCTCATCATCCCCCCTGTCCCCGGCGCGGGCGAGGATCGATGGGCGCCGGCCTGGGCGGCTGCCAGAGCCTCAACCCACCCCCCGGGCCGGCTGGGAGCGTGTGCCGCTCCCTGAAACGCTGGGAGCACCAGCCCTCGGGGTGAAGGATGCCGCGAGCCTGGGGGGCTTTGGGGAGCAGCACCGGGTGGGACACGGGGAGCTGCTCCCACAGGGCCTGGATCCCTCCTCAGCAGAGCCACGAACTCATTCCTTACGCTGTGGGAGCCCTGCCCGCCACCTGCTCGCTCCCGTTCCACCTCTCCCAACGCCCGGGCACCGCCAACACCCAGATTTAATGGGATTTCGAGGCACAGCTCGGTGTCCCTCTGAGGTGGATGGCGGTGGGATGGTCCCTGCGGGGACGAGGGCTCTGTTTTGGGATGCTGGTGCCCACACGTGCGCTGGGAAGCAGCTGGACCAGCAACAGCGGCTGCCTGCGGACCTGCCACCCGCCTGGGACCCCGGACAGGGAGCGGGTGGGGGGCTCTGGTTCACTTACAGGTTCTTTTCCTCCTCCTCTTCCTCCAGGCTCATTCCGGACCCTTGTGTCCAGCTGATGCTTTGCGACTTCTCCTCCTCCCGAGCTCTGCCCCACCAGCCTGCTGGGGTGGGTGATCTGGGAGACCACCCGCCCGTCCTGCCATCCGGCCCGCGGGACCCTCCGCGGCACCGCCCCGGCCTGCGCGGCGGGACCTGCGGGACAGGGACAGGGACAGGGGCGGGGTGAGCCCGAGGGGCTGGGACACGGGGGATGGGACACGGGGGCTGGGGACACGGGGGCTGGGGACACGGGGGCTGGGGACACGGGGGCTGGGACACGGGGGATGGGGACACGGGGGATGGGACACGGGGGGATGGGACCCGGGGGGATGGGGACACGGGGGCTGGGGACAGAGAGGGACAGGGACAGAGGGAGATGAGGACATGGGGGGATGGGGACACATGGAAATGGAGTTTGGGGAACATGCTCTGGGGGCGACCCGAGTGTGGCACTGCATCCCGAAGGGGACACCCGTGGAATGTGGAGGGTGGGTGGACAGCTGGGGACATGGGGTACGCTGATGTGTCCAGGAGGGGACACCAAGGAAGCACGGCCTGGGGAGTGCCCAGGGGATGGAGGGGACCGATATGGGAGCAAATCTGGGAGGGGAAGCTCAGGGGACCTCAGATGCAGTGGAGGGGACACCCAGGGACATGGAGGGGCTGATAAAGTGATGCATCCCGGGGGGGCCACCCAGGGGACAGGAGGGGACTCAGAAATGCCATCACACCTGGAGGAAGGGTTAGAGGGGAGGGAACATCCAGGGAAAACGGGGGACCGGAATGGGGACACATCTGAGAGGGGACACCCAGGGGACAGTGAGGGCCAGGCTGGGGACACCACCCAGTGGGAGATGGAAGACTGGTATGGGGACACCCCCCCAGAGGGGACACCGAGGGAACAGCAGGACTGGTGCAGGGACACCTTCGGAGGTGACACCCAGGGGACACGGGGGGTGGCCGCTATAGGGACATATCCCAAGGGGACGTGGAGAGCTGCTATGAGGACATTTATGGGGACACGCGGGGGGCAGGGGAACCGCGATGGGGACATATCCTGGAGGGGACATGAGGGGCTGCCACGGGGCCACCCCCGGAGAAGGGACACGGGGGGGTCGCTGCAATGACAGCGAGGTGGGGGGCGCGGGGCCAGAGCAGATGCGGGGCCGGGGCCGGGGGAGACCGCGGGGTTGGGGCAGGTGCGGGGCCGGGGGGTGGTGCGGGGCCGGGACCGGGGGGCAGGTGCGGGGCCGGTGCCGGAGCGGGGAGGTCGCGGGCCCGGCCCCTCCCGGGGCTCTGCGGGGCGGCGCTGCGGAAAAATGTGTCGATGCAGCGAAAAAGCCGCAGCGGCGGCGGCGGGGCCGGGAGCGGGAGCGGAGCGGGGCGATGCGGGGCCGGTACCCGGGGCGATGCCGGTGCGGGAGCGGGAGCGGGTCGGGACCTACCTGCCCGTGGGGCGAGCGAGAGCAGCGCGGCCAGCAGCCAGCCCCGCAGCGGGCTCATGGCTCCCTCATGCTCCGCCAGCGGCCGCGCCGGGCCCGCCGCGCCGGGGACCGTCACCGTCCCGTCCGGCCCCCCCGCCCCGGGCCGGGCCGGCAGCGCCGCCCCCGCCCCCGCCCCGCCCGCGGCCCCGGGCCCGCCGGACCGGACCGGCACCGGCCCCGGCAGCGCCGG
>JAWWES010000080.1:3035298-3064082 GCA_035583135.1 Lophotriccus pileatus | reverse complement strand
TCCCCCACTCCGGCTGGAACTGGGGTGGACCAGCCAGTGCCAGACCCCCCAGACCGTGTCCTCCCCCACCCCAGACAGTACAGGAGCACCAGGATTGGATCCCCCCAGTCAATATCAGAGCCCAAGAGGTCTGGACCCCCCAGGCCAAAAGCAGACCCTCTCCAGGCACTACTGCCCCCCCCCCAGACGGTGCAGAACTCCCTCCACACACGGCAGTACCAGCCCCTTCAGCTGCTACCAAACCCTTCCTCAACATTACCAGGCTCCACAGCCGGTCCAGGCTCCCCAGCTGGAATTGGAGCCCCCCAGGCTGCACAGAGCCCCCCTGAGCTGGTACCACTCCTTGACTGGTCCTCAGTCCTGAGCTGGTCCTCAGCCAGCCCCGGAGCCCCTCCAGACTGTCCTGGAGCTGGTACCAGGCTCCCAAACAGTTCCAGGGCCCCTGACCACTATCAGAGCCCCACAGGCAGTACCACCCCCCAGCTGGGACTGAGCCCCTCGCTGATCCCAGGTCTGGTGCAGATTTTGGCCCAGCTCCAGAGCCAAGGGGGGTGCCAGGGGAGGGTGCTGAGACCAGGGTGCTGGGCCCATGGCAGTGGGGGCATGGGGCAGTTCTGGCCTGTCCCCAGCGGGTGGGCAATGTCACCTCAGGAAGCAACCCAGCCCAGAACCCGAGCCTGGAACCCCCCCAGGTTGCTCTGATTTCAGGGGACGCTGCAAGGCTCTATTCCCCCTGGGGATAACGGAACAATTTTTGGAGAGAGAAGCCCCAAATAACTCCTGTTTACTGCAGCTGGTGGGGGGGTACAGCACTGTGGAAGGTGAAGCCCAGCCCGTGGGGGGAGGCAGCACAGCCCCAGGCACCCATAAGGAAGGGCCATCCTGGGAGGGCACAAGGGCTCTGAGCCCCAGGTGGTGGATGTTCCCAAAAAGACCATGCTGGTGGTTTCCCTTCACATCTCTCACCCTCCTCCAGGATGAGAGAGCTGGCACACACCCCCAGCCCCAGGGGTGTGTGAGCAGCACCTCGAGGGCAGATGACACTGGATCAGTCCCACCTCTCCCCCCGTGACAGCACGGGGCAGGCAGAGCTTCCCAGCTGAGCCCTTCTGCCCTTGGACCTTCCTCTCCCTCCACCCAATGGCAGAAGGAACCTGCAGCAGGGCTACCTGATTCTACTGCTCAGGATCTCCTTTGAGCCTCGAGTGAAGGAGGGATGGTTGTCCTTCACTCAAGGATTGAACATCTCCAAGGACAGGCTGAGCTCAGCTCCTCTGAGTCTGGGGTTGTCCCACCCTGCTGGGCACTGAGCTTCTCCTTTTCCCAACCTGCACGTGGAAGCCTGGCCTAGGGACACACCAGGCATCACAGAAGGGTTGGCTCCATCCAGTTTGGAACTGCCCTTCAAGAAGGGCTGTCTAAGAGGCTGCTTTTAGACACCCCAGAACATCCTCCCCGTGGCCCCACACCCAGGAGAGGCCAACTACTCTCCACACCCCTCCTTACTGGAAACCACCCCTGCACCAGCTGCAACAGCTTCCCAGGGCCTGCTGCCCACATTCCTCTGGCAAACCACAGATGGGGTGACGTTCTGTGCCTGGAAACACCACTGCCCCAGCACCCACAGCCCCCCTCCAGCAAGGCCTCTCTCCACCCCACCTCTACTGCTGGAAGTGCCACAGAATTTGGCCGTGCTTTGGCCACCAGACACATTCCACCCAGTGCATGGCAGAGCAGGCTCTCACCTTCCATTTTATTACAAAGTTTAAAAGTTTGCTAAAAATACCAATGAAACCAACCATATTAAAACCATGTGAAAAACATATGTAAATACTCAAAACAAACCCCCCAAACCACATGAGGAGCAAAAAAAATCTCACCCCCATGACCTACCCCTCCCAAGTCTTGGCACCTGCTTTCACTTGGGAAGAGCAAAGAACACATTCCTGCTGAAGAGACTTCCTGAGGGACCCAGTGTGTCAGCAGCTCCACGAGGAGCTGGAAGAAGCTGCTGGCTCTCAACGTGGCTAGCAGAGAGGAGGGAAGATGTCAGCCCAGAACACAGCCAAGGACAGTGAAGACATTGCATCCCCATCAGTTCCCAGCAGGAGAAGGAAGCGTCCAGGCTGCTGGTGGTGCCCACTTCATGCTGGTGGTCCTCACTCCAGCTCTTGGATGTGCTCCCTGGTCCTGACATGTTGGGTGGCTTGGTCAAATCCCTTTCCAGCCCCTTCTGATTGTCCACCCTTTGGTCCAGGAGGTGGTTTTAGCTTGTCCAGCTGCCACAGAATGTCCCCAGCACAGGGAAAGGGGCTCCGGCGGTGCCGGTGCAGCAGGTCCGGCAGCTCCCGCTGTCCCGCCGCAGCACCGAGCGCAGCCCGCACTCGTACCCGCTGTCCCGTGTCCTCTGCAGCACGTCCCTGCCCACGGCTGCCATGCTGCTGCCCTGCACACCCCTCAGCAGGGGCAGCAGCTGCACATCCCAGTCAGACTCGGAGGAGCTCCGGCCGAAGCCCAGAGCAGTCGGTGTGCTCGGGGGCAGCAGCCTGGGGCACGGTGCCCGCTCTGCGCTGTGCCCGGCGAGCTCGGCAGCTTCGGGGGAGGCTTTTTCTGCCGCCCCGACACAGGCTGAGCAGCAACATCTGGCCCCAGCCAGGGGCGGTGCGGGAGAGGGCGGGCGGCCAGCGGGGCAGCTGCTCCTGCCGCTGGCTGTGCTCTCCAGAGCCGTGCTGCTCCCGCTGCCGGGGCTGGCACCGGCCCCTCCGAGCCGCTGCCCTCGGCATCCCGCGCTCGCCCCGCTCCAGCCACGCTCGCTGGCGCTGCTGGCCGGGGCAGCTCCCGCAGGATCCGCAGCTCCCGGGGATCCCGGGTCCCCAGGGCTCCTGCCCAGGCACGGCTCCAAAGCCAGGGAGCCACGAGGGCTGCTGCAGAGCCGTGTGTGCAGGGCCAGCCTGCCAGCCTCTGGCACAGCGGGCAGGCCTGGCTCTGACATCTGCCCTGCACCCTGTGCCCCCAGCCCACCACGCACCGTCTGCTGCCCCCGCTCCAGCCTGGGCCTCTTCCCCACCTGGGAGCTCCGGCTGGGGGACAGCTGGCGCTTCCTGGGGACAGGCAGTGCCACAGGGAGGTGGCTCACAGACCCAGGCACTTGCTGTCCACAAGGTTCAGATGCAGGAGCAACTGCCTGTCTGGCAGGAGCAGCCGCTGCACAGGATCCCCAGCCCAGGGCAGGGGCCGAGCCCAGACCTGCAGCCCCCAGCCCGGCCCCCTCCGTGGTGCCATGGGCAGCACAGACCCCTCTACTGAGCTCTGCTCCCCTGGGCAGCCCCAGAGAGCAGTGCTCTGACAGCCCCCCTCCTTCTCTGGGATCTCTGACCCTGTCCTCAGGCAGGCAGGAGGAACATCCCTTGGTCTCCAGGTCGTGATCCTGCTCCATATCCATCACCAGTTCCATGGCACCCTGCTCAGGCTGCTCCCTCTCCTTTGCCAGCTCTGTCAGCATCTCCACTCCTCCAGTACCATGTGCCCGAGGCACTAAATGTTCATCTGCCAGGCAGGACTGTGGCACCCTGAGAAGAACCATCAGTTAATGCTCATCCAGGCCCAGCAACACCCTCCCTCAGCGAGACCAGGCCTCTCCTGCAGCACAGGGTGTTTGCAGCCCTTGCTCAGGAGCAGGGGAGGAACTGCAGCCTGGTGAGGCTCAGCAGTAACTCTGCTGCTGGCAGGGGAGAGGGGCAGCATGAGGGATCTCAGCTTCCCCACAGCCCAGGGCCTGGGCACAGGGTGCTTACAGAGCTGTGGGGTCTGTGTCAGACAAGGAGACAGAAGGGCTGGGCTCAGCTGCCCTTTCTAGTTTAGGAGGCACTACAAGTCCATGGGGAGTTCCCTGAAGCAGAAGACCCATGGAAATGCAAGAACAGCTCCCATGGCTTGTCTAAGCTTTGCCTGGCAGGTCCAGGTTGGTGTTGCTGCAGCCTCTGCTCTGGCTGCCCGATGATTCCCTGGCACAGGGGCCCCGTTCCCAGGAGTGTGCCATGCAGCACATCCTGCTGCTTTTGGGCTTCAGGAGTCACCAGGCCCCCAGCCTTACCTGTCTGAGCACTGCAGGAAGGTGTTGGTGAGCTGTGAGATGACACGGTCCACGGGGAGGTACTGGGAGTCATCCCGGGCAAAGCGCTGGTGCCGGGGGCTCTGGAGGTGCTGGAGGGGGGCAGAGGCATTTTAGCAACACTTAGAGCTCTCCCAGGAGGGGAATTTGCAGTAACAGGCACTTCCCACAGCCTGACAGACTAGAGGGCAAACTGGAGCCATTGTTTGTGAGCAGGTTTGGGAACCCTTGGCCACACTGTCCCCCCTGGCTGCCTGGGGGTCCTGTTCCCAGAGAGCTGTGGGTGAGGAGCCTGTGTCCACACCCAACAGCAGCCACAGTCCCCCAGCAGCAGGCAAAACACAGACTGCAACAAGACTGTCTGCCAGTGAAGGCTGGGCTCTGAAAGCCACATTATTTGGCACCTTCCAGGAGATAAAAAACCCTTTTGCCAACTTTCAAATCCGCCTGTGTCCTTTGAGTGCCATGGAACAGGCTCCTCACCTTACGGGTCAGGGCACAGGATGATCCTTGAGGCTCTCCCAGCCCAAGAGATGAGCATGTCATGCTCCAGTCTTCAAAAACAGTGTGCCCAGACCAGGTCAGAGCATCTTATACACCATGTTCCCATCTACAAGGCAGATCCTACTGGATACCCCAAGGGACACAACCTGGAAGCAACAGTTCCTTCTGAAGGAGTTCACGGTGCTATTGGGCATGACATGACTGACAAAAGCCCCTGAGTGACCCCCACAACTTTGCCCAGGAATCAGATGCCAGGGGAAGCTTTACCTTCTGCAGCTCCTCGAAGGTCTCTTGGCAGCACTCACAGAATCCCCTCCGTTTCCTGGGCGCTGGAGTGGAGCGGGGGCTCTTCCCTCCATCGCTGTGTGGGGCACAGCCTTCTGCCCCCCTGGCAGGGACAGCAAAGTCAGCCTCCCCTGGCAGCACCAGCAGGGTCTGTGCTGCCTCTGAACCCAGCTCAGGGCTCCCTGTGCCCGCATCCCAAAGGCTGCAGGTTCCCAGATCCCAGGAATCATCGGTGAGAAGGGGAGTTGGGTTAAAAGCTTGCACAGAAGGAGCTCCACCTTACCTGGCCCGGCAGGAATTCGAGAGGCTTTTCAGAGGCTCAAATGGGCTGCAGCTTTTGGGAGCCAGGAAGTTCAGGTGGGGAAAGCTTTGGAACTGGTGATGGAAGGGCCGGAATTGCCTGAAAGTGGCAGATCAGGACATCAGACTCCTGGCAGGGACAGCCTGGTCACAGAGCTGTGCCCCCACAGAGGGGCTCAAGGGGTGTCCCATTTATGAAGAGACACTGCCCACTGCTCTCCTCTGGCTGTGCCAGGACTCCCCTCTGGCTGTGCCAGGACTCCCCTCTCTCCCTGCAGGTGTCAAAGCAGATTCCCAGTAACGGCCCTGATGGGGCATGTTTTGGACAGGAGGCAGGTCTGCCTGCCCAGCCAAACCCACCTTCTGCCCCAGGGCACAGCTGGGCAGCACCTCCAGCTGCAGCAGCGTGGGATGGTTGTGGTTCCCAGACCACATCTCTCCCCTCACACTTCAGCGCACGCAGCACATAAAACTGAACATTTGACTCTGAGCTGCCTCAAGTGCTGCCTTCAGGATAATTAATTGGCCCTGTGGATGCTGTTAGAGTTACAGGCTTGTCAGAAACACCACAGGATCAGGTCCCCTGTGCTGAGGGCTGTAATCAAGTTACAGGCCCTGACCTCCTGTGCTTCAATCTCCTTCCTCACTGCACGGGGCTCGAGTGGATTAAGTGACCTGACAAGGATCACACACGGAACCCGAGCAAGGAAGGAAGCTGTTGTCAAGTCTCGTTTGACACCTTTTTTCCCCCTGACACACAAGCCACCTGGATTGTTTCTCTAAACTCCATCTGCCTCCCTCTAGGAGAGGGTCAGCTTCCCAGTGTGGAACAGGGTCTGCCTTGTGGGCAGAACAGTCACTGGGGATGACACCAGTGAAGGATTCCCCCCCAGGGTTTAAGGTATGTTATTTAGAAAGGTCTCATTTACCTGCTCTGGTCCTCAACCTTCAGAAAAGGGGGCTTCAGTTTTCCTGCCAGAGAGAAATGTGGTTAGACGTTTTCCTGGCCCAATTCCCTACTTAGTCACTCCTGTCACAACAGAACTGGGCTACAGAGCTGAGCTCATCAGGACTTCTGACACTGCTGAATGCCAAGTGATGGCTGAGCACAGCTAAAACAGCTATTTGGGGTTTCTTCAACAGCCCCCAGAGTGTGCAGGGGGGGGGACCAAACCCCAAGGCAGCCCAACAGTGGGACATTTCCACCTCTGGAAAAGCAACCAGCCAACCCTCACATCCTTAATGCCTCCCCAGCCCTACAGACACTGGCCCAACCCAGAGCCTTCTGACTCCAGCCCCAAGAACTGTCACATCCTCTCCTCGGTGTAGCCACGGCACACGAGGCAGGAGGTCACCAGTGGCAAATGCAGCACAGGCTCAGAGCTCTGCACCAACCTTCCCTCACCTTTTCCTCCACTCACCCTGACACAAGAGCCCAGAGCTCAGACCAGCTCAGGCCAGGATGGCGAAATCAAAGCAGCAAGAGCTGCTGGAGACAAACCAAGGTGCTGCACAGCCAAGCCTGGCACCAGAACACTACTCGAGAGCAGAATCTGGCCTTCACTCAGTCCCTGAGGAGGGCAAACAGCAGCTTTGCTTCCTACAGAGGCATAAAATATAGGAAGGGAGCAGAAGAGCCTCAGCTCTGCATTGAGGGAAAAGGTTTTCAGAGCCAGGCTGGGAGGAAGAGATCCCAGGTCCCTCCTGTCCCACAGGTATGTTCCACTCACAAGTGATAACATTACTCACCTTGGAAACCCGAGTACTGATCTGGCTAAGAAACAGATAAGCCCCAAGGTGTTCCCACAGGGAGTCTGCCTGACCCTGAAACCAAGCCTCTCCTGCCTCCCTCCCTGCCTCTGAAGGGCGAGGAGGTTTGTTTTCTCATGATCCTGGCACTCAGAGCTATTTTTTCCCCGAGATATTTCACCCTCCTTTCCCAGAAAGGCTGAGCCCACCTGTCCTCAGCAGCCGCTCCTCGAGCCTCACCCTCCGCTTGCATTAAATGTGCTGCTACGTCACCCCAGCAGCTATTTCAGTGCTGGATCGAGCCTTTCCTGCGTAAATGCTGCCAAATGCTCAGCACTTGTGAGGGTGAGGCCGTGCTCAGGCCCCAGCTCCAGCTCAGACGGGTGCACAGCCCGAGCTCTCCCCCAGCGCTGAGCAAACAGCTCGGCTGTCACCGCCAGTGCCCAGGCCAGGCTCGGAGCCTGCCACAGCTCAGAGCCTGCAGCACAGCCTGCCTCATCCCACAGCTTCTCCAGCCTTTTTGTCAGCCCCTTCTCCCCACCCCAAACTGGGAAATAGCCCCCCAAGTGTCACACACACACTCCAGGTCGGAGGCTTGCCCGTCCCCGATGAACTGACGTCAGCGGTGCCAACCCCAGCCCCACAGTCGGCTCTGGTCTAACTGCAGATGAGAACCTGGCTGTTCCCCCTCCCTCCTCCCTCTGGAAGCGTTCTCCCAGGATGGGTGTCTCAGCAGCACATCTCAGCCCGACAGCAGTGAGTGGGCTGCAGGAACACGCTCTCCTCTGTAGGATGCATTATATTCCTCGAAACCTCCTCTGAGCTGGTGGATTCTGTGTGCAAGAACACGGTTCTCAGGTGCCTCAGGATTCTGGCAGCTGGCAGCAAAGGGTTCATGGGATTTTTAAGTACACTGCCCTGAAACCAAAGGTCCTCAGCTGTCCCAGGTGGCTGCAGCCACTCCAACAAGGAGTAACAGAACCCCTTCAAGGCAAACTGCTGTAAGAGTTGACATATTTTGGGATTGCTGAAGCTTCAGATGGATTTCAAATTCTAAATGAGGCTTCTTTAAGCAGTTCCATCTCTGAGCACAAACAGAACAACTTCCAGGCCTACCTTTGTGAATTTTGGATCCAGAGGCAAGGCATCTCCCCTGGAGAAGAGAGAGACACATTTAGCATGGGAACAGCACAGGCAGAGCTGCAGTTCCTGATCCCACAGCAGCAGCAGCCTCACCCACCTCCCCACAGCTCCTGCATCACCACCCATAGCACTTCCCATCATTCTGTCTCCCAAGTTACCCAGACTTAGTTTAAATACAGGCCTTGCATCCCCTCCTCCCCCCCGACCTCTCCAAGGCATTAAAAATCCTGCAGGCAGCCAGTTTACCAGCCACATCACCTCCTTCTGCTGCTGTGCTTGTGTGTGTGGCTGCTGCTTTCCCTATTAAATCACCTCTACCTCAGTCCATGAGTTCTCTCCCAACCCCACCTGGGGGGATGAGAGTGACTGTGGGGCCAAGTTGCCATCTGAGGTTGGGAGATGACACACTCTTAGTCCTTTATCAGCCAAAATCAGGATGAGCTGTGCTACAGATGTTGATAGTTATCAACAGCTGCCTCATTCTCATCTGATTTTCCCCCCAGCTTTATAGAAGGGAAAATTCTTTGAATTTTGTTGTCTCCCTCACCAAACAGAACCAGATTGCTCAATGCTGGACAGGATCCAGCACTCGGATCACCCTCCCCTGGCACTGGAGGAGCTACAAGGTTTGCTCAGGCCTACCCAGGGGCCTGAAACTGGCTGCAGTTAAGTTGTTACCTCTGTCTTCTGGCAGCGTTTCCTCACTCCCGAGGCGGCTCTCAGCAGCTGCTGGGCGTAGGACAACATTTCTGTGCAGGTGGGATGTCAAGGAGCCAGAGCTCAGCAAGGGCAGGGCGCTGTTCCCCTCTAACTCAGCGCAGTCCCCACGGCACTGGGAATGCTGGAGCCTGGAGCCCAGGCACGGAATCCATCCCCCACCCAGGGAACTGGCCCAAGATGAAGCCAAGAAGACACTTTGAGGGACAGCTCTCTGGCAGAGCTGGAGGCTGCTGGGGCTCTGCAGAAAGCAGGCAGTGGCAGGGGGTTTGCAGCACAGAGAGCAGCCCCAGGTCTGCCAGCCCTGCCAGGCTCAGCAGAGCTCAGGGACAGGGCAGCTCCAGACAGGCTGTATGTCACTGTCACCAGGCACTCAGGAACCTTTTACTCCAGACCTATTATTAGAACCAGAGTTCCATCATCTGTCTTCTCCATCACCCCCTCCCCATCCATCACAGGGACAGGGAGAGCCTTCCAGCACAGGCCCTGGAACACCAGAACTGACTAATTAACACCGACCACACCCTGCCCTCATCGAGATCTGTGCCCCCAGGTTAATTAGTACAAACGGTCTTCTTGGAGCAAATTGATGCTCTGACCAAGCTATTAACATCTCCTAACGTTACAGCTTCAGGACACTGTGATGAACCCCACGTTTGCCGTGGACAGGGGGATGTTCTGCACACAGAATGAGCTGGTGTTGGGGGGCAGACCCAGCACAGCACAAGCCCGGTGTATTTGCTTGCAGCCTCTCCCTTCTGTTCCACACGCCTGACATCACTCCTGCTCCACCTGTCTCACGGATCCCTGGTTTCCAAGAGGCTCCTTCCACCCCCAGTTAAGGATACCATCCACGTGCAGGATCTGGACTCCCCACAGGCGAGCGTTGGCGAGGATGCTGCTGCCACTGCAGGTGTCCTGCACAGAGAGGGTTGGCGAAGCACAGCTCAGAGCAGGGACATGTGCAGCTCTAAATTCAGCTTAGACTTAGGGTTTTGGTTTTTTTCCTGCTGCCCAACTGACAGACCACGGTGTAGCTGTTATTAAAATCAGGGCACAGCAGAAAAGGTCTGAACTCATGCTTTATCAGTCCCAAATTAACAGCAGCACCTGGGGCAAATTTTTAATCCCCGTTACAGCATGAGCTTCAAAGTGGGCACTGAGATTGGTCTGGAGTGACATCAGGGAAAGGACTGCAGGGAGCCTTTTGTCCCAGCTACCTGGCTTTAGTTCTTTTTAGGCTAAAAATTCATCTAACAATTAATTCTCTGGTCCTGAGCACCCAGATGGCTGGGACAGGCCTCAGAGGTTGTGTGTCGCTCATCCAGGATGGCACAGCTCCATGAGGACCAGTGACAAGAGGATTACACAACATTCTGCAGGCCACAAGCAACTGCTCCGTGCCTTTCCTGGCCCCAGGATGTGCCCTGTCAGCAGGGCAGGGGCTCTGCAGGAGGGCTGGCACTGCTTCTGCACTGCTCAGCAGAGCTCTGAGCACACCCAGCCCGGCCACGTGCTGCTCACCTGGTTCTTCATGGCCTTCTGCAGCAGCTCCTTCCCCCGGCTCAGCAGGGCCTGGAGAGAGGAGACACAGCCCAGGTGAGGGCAAAGGACAGCAGGGCAGTGGGAGTGATTCCTGGGGACACCCCCACGCTGCTGGGGAGCAGGGCCTGGCCAAGGCTCCTTGGAATGAGCACTTGCAGGGAGCAAACCTGCAGGGCCCAGTGGCTCTGCACTGACAGCACCAGCCAAGGCTTGGAATTATCGACCGGCAGTGAAGGCTCCAGAGTGAGCCAAGAGGAAGCAGTGATTTAGCTTGGAACCTGCTGCTGCATCATGGAATTGTTCAGGCTGGAGAAGCCCTCTAAGGTCATTCGGTCCAACCACCCCCCAGCACTGCCAAGGCCACCCCTGCCCCACGTCCCCAAGTGCCACATCCACAGGGCTTTTAAATCCCTCCAAGGATGGGAGTCCACCCCTGAGCCTCCTTTTCTCCAGGTATCCCAACATGCTGGCCAGGGTTAGGAACATTCTTGCTTCCCTCCTCCCAGCTTACAGTGGCCTTGCCCTGTGTCTGTGAATGCACATCCAGAGCCTGCAATGCTTTTATCTGGTCAACACTTCCCTGGCTTCTCCAGCCACACCTCTGCTCTTCCCTGGGGAAGCCAGCCAAGCCCTCCATTTCCTCTGCTGTTCCAGCAGATTTCCTTGATCCCAGCCCAAAGCTGTGACCTGCATATTCGAGAGGAGAATGATGGCAGACAAAAGGCACAGGGGTACAAGCAGGAACAGGACAAGACCCCAGTTGTGCTTGCTCAGAACAGGACTGACTTTACCTCCCAACACTGGTTGTACCCTACAGAACCCTTGGCACCAACTTGGAGGTGGCCAAAGACCTTTACAGCTCTTACAGTGTCTGGTGGCTTCTGGTGAGGTCTGGGTGGGTTCCCTCTGGAGGCAGCAGGCCCTGAGCTCGTGGGGGTGGTGTCTGCTGGAGCTGGGTTGCTCTGCTTCCCGTCCCCAGGCCCGGCTCTGCCCCGTTTGGCCTCTCTGTTGCTGGTCACCACGCACGTGACTTCCTTGCTGAGGAAGCTCTCAGTCACCTGCAGGACAGAGAAGCTCTGAAAGTGTCCAACTGTGAGCTGAAAGAGCCCTGCTAAACAAAACCACTGCCTCTGGTGTAACCCCCCACACTGAGGGGCTGCTGGGAGCAGTCATGCCTGCAAGCATTCCTTCCTCCATTCCACACTGCTGTCTCCCAGGAGAAGGAGACACTGTCCTGCTTGGGGAGCACAGCAGAGAGTCACCACAACCTTCAGATCCAGACACCCATGACTGTCCACCATCACCCACCCCTCAAGCAGGGCTTTCAGGAAAAGGGAACAGCTGAGAAGAAGGCCCTGGACACTGTGGGTCAGGGTGGAGGAGCTCTGTTCTCAGGAGAGCAGGACGTGCTTTAGAAGATAAGGGAGAAAGGGAACAGCTGGGATGAGCAGCTCCACACAGAACGGGGCAGGAGGGAACCAGAGGGATGAAACACACACACACAGGGGCTACAAGCCCAAGGAAGAGCTGGAAACCCAGAAGGCGGGATGCTATTATAAGTCCATGATGACTTGGGCTCTCAGAAGCTGAGCAGAAGGCACAGTCACAGGGTATGAGGCCTCCAGGATGACAAAGATCTGGGCAGTCCAAAACTTCAGCTGCTGAACAAGCTGGTTCTGCTCCTTTACAGACCAAGATCCCAGACCCCACTCCTGTGGGAAGGGCTGAAGGGACAGTGGAGGCTGTCCTGCAGCAGTGACCCGTGTCACAGGAGATCAGTGGGGCTGGAAGCACAGAACAGAGGGAATCACAACATCCCCATCCAAACACCACTCCAGGTATCACCAGCCCTGTGCCAAGGTGAAGCTCAAGGTGCCACATGCAAGTCCAAGGCCACGAGATGCCCTTAACCGTGCCCTGAACACCACCCTGAGTGTCCCTGAGTGTGGATGGCACAGCCAGGGGAGGGCAGAGAGAAAACAGCAAGTTCAGGATGGTGGTGCAGCTAAAAAAAGGGAAAACAGTGCAAGGCACTGCCCTTCCCCATGGGTCTGTGCAGCCAGCACGTGATCCTGGCAGCAGGTACAGCAGCAAATGAAATGAAGATTTCACCTCTGTGTCTACCTGGAAGGATTTAAATGTTGGGCTGACATGAGGTGATCACCTCAGAGAGACTAAAGAGCTTGAAAACAAATAGGAACAAGCATTAGGACCAGACTGTGCACAAGAGTAATAAAGAAACAGAGATGAACCACCAGGCACAACCCCCGTGCTCAGCTCCAGCTCAGGGACTGAGGTGATGCTACTTTGTGAAGGGCCTTGAGAGAGGATATAAGGAATTAGTAAGGAATCAGCAGCAAGGAAGCCTGGAGGCCACGAAGGATGTCACATGGATCCACTCAAACAACAGCCTCACAGGGAAAAGGGTCCAGATGGCTTTTCTGGAAAAACCACGAGAAAAGCACAAGAGCCTTGGCTGGTGCTTCCCTGCTTCACCCTGTGCTGAATTCCATGTGAAAGTCCCACTGCTTCCCTAAAAAATTAACCTGCCACAGGCTGTTGTGAGCGATGAGGGGGAGCCAGGCACCAGTCACCACCACCCACAACTGGGCAACCAGTTCCCACATGCTGGGCAGTGCTGGCAGGACCAAGTGACCAGTCACCCCTGCCTGGAAGGCACCTCCGAGGCCAGGGAACTGGTTAGCACCGCCTGGAAGGTGCTCCCTTGGTGGCCACCCCCACCCCCGGACGGTGCTGGCCCCACCAGGCAGCCCGGGAGCCACCTGGAAGCCGGTCCCGAGCAGGATGGGGGTACCCGGAGACCCCCGAGAGCACAGGGGGGTGCGATGGCCTGAAATGGCGTTAATGCCAAGATCACAGAAAGGCTTTTTGTCAAACTGCAAAGACAGCGATGGGGGGGACAGGGATGGGGGGCGACCTCCCCCCACCCCGGGGGCTCCGGCTGCCAGGGGACCGGGGAGGGAACGACACCAAACCGCCGGGAAAAGGCAGAAAATCGGGAATTTGTTTTTTAAAAAGAGCAGAGAAAGAAACAGGGCGAGAAGGGAGTGGGCACCGCAACTCCCGGTCAGTGAGACCCCCTCTCTCAATCCCGGCTCCCCCTCCCGGGGCCACCCCCAGGGCCGGGACCCCCCCGGACCCGGTGCCCCCTCACCCCGCCGAGCCGCTCGATGGCCTCCGCCAGGTGCCGGGCGCTCCTGCCGCCGGGCAGGTCGAGGTAGAAGGCCTGTCCGCGGAGGGGCCGGGCGCTGCCGGGGGCGCTGCCGGGGGCGCTGCCGGGGGCGCTGCCGGGGGCCGTGCCCGCCATGGCGCTCTCAGGGGGGTTCGCTCCCGCCGCCCGTTCGCGTTCAAATTCCGCCGCCCGCCCCGCCTCGCCCCGCCCGGCGGCCGCTCGGGGCCCCGCAGCTGCCCGGGGGGAGGAGGAGCCGTGCCGGGGGCACGGGGGGCACGGCGGGCACTCGAAATCGCCCCCCCGGCCCCGCCGCTCCCGCTCCGGCACCGGCACCGACCCCCCGGCCCCGCCGCTCCCGCCGCCGCCGCCCCAAGTCTGTCCCCCCGCGGCCGCCGTACCCCCCCACCCCTCCGGAGGGCCAAGATGGCGGCGCCCGGCGGGGCGGCTGCGATCCCGAACCCGATCCCGAACGCGATCCCGACACAGATCCCGATCCCGGCCCCGCCGCCGTTCCCGGCCTGGCTCGCGGCGCGGCTGGACGCGCTGGGGCTGGACCGCGCCGTGTACGGCGCCTACATCGAGGGGCTGCTGCGGGAGGAGGAGAGCGACGAGGAGCGGCTGGAGGCGCTGCGGGCCGTGCTCGCCGCCTGCCTGGTGAGGGACGGGGGAGCCGGGGGGAACCGGGGCAAGGGGGGCCTCGCCGGGGCTCCCGCGCGGCCCGGGAGGTGACGCCGGGGGCGCTCCGTGGGGTCCGGCGGGGGCAGCGGGGGCCGCGCCCGCGGAGCCCTGCGGTGGATCAGCCCCTTCCCGGGGTGCATAACCCCCTTCCCGGCTGGATCACCCCCTTCCCGGGGAGGGACACGCCTCCGAGGGCCTTTCCGTCCCCTCCCCGGGCCCCTTGGGGTGTGCTCGGTGGGTTGCGGGTGGCCGGGCAGGGGTTGGGGCCGTTGGGAGCTCTGGCAGGGGCGCGGGGGGGGCTCGGCCATCCCCGCTATTTGTGTGCGGGGCTCGGGGGTCGCTCCTGGGAGAGCCCTGGCGTGGTTTGGGAGGTGACTTTTCAGGATAAATCCCCCGGCGAGGCTCTCGGAGGGTGTTGGGAGCTGCTCCCACGTGGTGTCTGACGGGACGGGCAGGAACAGCCGCGGGAGAGCTCAGGGCTCGTCTCTGCCCCTGCCACGTTCCTGGGACAGAGCCGGGGCACGGCAGGAAGGGATTCCCCTTCCACAGTCCGCTCCTGGAGGATTTTTGCAGTGTCTCGGGGTGTTCCCTAAAGGGACGTGTCGGAGTGTGAGCTGTTGATCAGTGAGTGGTGCTTGGTAACACTCTGCTGATTTCCTCCCAAAATACCAGCGTGGGAGCACAAAACCCAGGGGGGCTCGGTCGTTAAAATCAGGTTTTTGTTGTCACAGGTCACGGTGTCACCTCATTCCCGCCGTTCCCTGGCTGTGCCAGTTTTCCAGAGGTCCCTGTCCCACCACAGCCTGTTCCTTCTCTTCCTTTGCTCCTTTGCAGTTTCCAGCTCAGTTTGATTTTTCTGCAATTCCTCTAAAATGTTTCTGTCTGTTGAACACTCAGACTTTGTAATTACTCTTTTTAGTATGTTCTTTTCCCCCCCTTTTCTTTATTGGTTGGTTCTGTGCTTGTTTCTCTATTGACTTGTGATACAACCTTTTATTTGGTGAACTGGGGCCTTTCTTGCCAAGTCTTTACTCTTAGTTCTGTACACAAATTCCAGGTGATTTTGTTGCTTATTTGTTTGTTTTTCTTTGATCCTTTGTTAGTTTTTCACAGCCCTTATGAACCTGAAGCTCAGGTGACATCTGGACTCGTGTCTCTGGTTCTTGGCCATGCCTTGCACTAGTTTGTGAGTTTATTCAGGTGTCACCATTTCTAACCAAGGAGTTTAAAACTGGGTCCTGTTTCTGTCCTGTTCTTCTCTTCAAACCAGACAGAACCTGGCTCATTTATATTTTCCATGGTTGTTTTTTCTCACTATTCACTGAACTCCAAACCAACCTCCTTTGTGCCGGTTTCGTTGTTAATCTTCATTTCCCTCCATTTCCCCTCCCATTCCTGTATCCCTGATTTCCTTCCTCCTGCCCACTGGGACAGGTGCCCTCCCAGCTTTCTCTCCAGGCTTAATATAAATCTCCTTATCGTTCTGCCAGCCTGGCTTCCCGTGGACCAGCATTCCAGGGAAGCCCAGCCATTCACAGGATCCTCCTGCCCCGAGGGTTCCTGGCACTTAAAAACCCTCCTGTCTTAGAATCATGGACTCATGGAATGGTTTGGGTTGGGAGGAACCTGAAAACTCATCCAGTGCCATCCCCTGCCATGGGCAGGGACACCTTCCACCAGCCCTGTCCAACCTGGCCAGAGGGTGTGATCACTGAGCAGATTTGGGGTGAAAAGCTGTGTCCTGAGCTCACTGCTGGGGCTTCAAATTCTTTGCAGCCGCTCCTTCTCCTGTCTGACTCCAAGCCTGAGGAATCTCGTTTCCCTCACTAGGAAGAAGATCTCCTGAACGATGTGTGCAGGGAGGTGGTGGAGAAGTGGTCTGACTCTCAGGTTGTTGATGCCAAAGAGGAAAAAGAAGGTACTGTGCTCTCAGGGGTGCTGACCTGCCCCTCTTTCCATCACTGCCCATCTGTTTCATCCTGAGATGTGGAATGGGATGAGCAGTCTCACTTTGGGCTGTCCCTGCTGCTCTTTGGGTTCATCTCCCTGCAGGGGAAAAGCTCTTTTTTGTTTATTTTTCCTTTTTTTTTTCCCCTGCAGGATGTTTTTTTGCTGGTGGGAGTTGGAATGCCATGGTCATTCTGGGATTTTTTTTCAGGACTCTTTCCCAGCACCCCCAGGGCTGTCTCTGCTCAGCACTGGCACTGCAGCTGGAGGGCTGGGCTGTCCCTGCTGCTGATCCCAGCAAAACATCCCTGTTTCTTCTTCCAGCATCTTCCCTTCAAACTCCCTTTTTCCCCAAGTGCTTGTGAGGCTGCTGCTGAACCACCCCTGCTCCTTCCCCAGCTGTGGGAACATCCCCCTGTCCCTGTGCCCCCGAGGCCATGCCTGGTCCCTGAGCAGGAGCCCTGTGCTGGGAGGATTTGCCGGTCCAAGCACGCTGGGATCAGTGAGTGACATTCCAGCAGCAGGGACTGACCCGAGCCCGGGACAAGGGAACATCCCTTTGGGCTAAATGCTGCTTTCTGTTGGCTTTGCTTTTGCTGTCACTCCTGGTTGCAGACAGCCCGTTGTCAGTGCCCAATGTCACCCGGCACAGGCTCTGGCAGTGCCAAGCCCAGCGTCCCCCTCTGCCTCACCCCCCGCACGGCGGCTCCACCAGGCGGCATCTCAGCGGCTTTCCCCAGAAATTCTTGGCCTGACCTTGCCTTTCCATGCATCAAATAAAAGAAATCCCTGCTGGGGACAAGTGACTGGGATGGCTGGAGCTGCTGCTGGGCTCCTCCTGCTCCTGCCAGTGCTCACCCCGCAGGGATTTGTCTTGTCACAGAGTTCATGGAATTCAAGGGTTTGATTATTTCACTGGGGTTCCATAAAAGGATAAATCCCCACTGGAGTCTGTGTTCTACTCAGAACAGCAGAATCCTGAGGGTAAATGATTGGCAGGGTAAAAACATGATTTGGTGTCAAAACTCAGAGGTCGTTTTAGGAAATGGGCAGCAGAATTTCAGTGCTAAAGGTAAATCAGCTCTTGGTCTCTCTTGGCTGGGAGAAAAGGGAGGGCAAGGCACTGCTCCCTCACTTTGGGTTTCCAGAATTTTGTCTTTGGTGGGGTTTTAAATATGTACTTAAATAAACTTATTAAGCTGCTTTGAATTGGAAGAGAATGTGATTTGGAGTCAAATGGATTTTCATTAGGCAGGGCCTGAGTGATTCCAGTTTCACTGTGAAACTTCCCCTGCTCCAGGACTAACAGTGTGTGCAGGTGGCTGGGCACAGCACAGGGAGTTGCCCTCACAGGGAGAAGCCTTTGTCACCTCACTGTGTCACCCTCACTGTGTCACCCCCAAACCAGTCCTGGCCCAAACCAGTCCCACTGCGGCTCCCCTGCAGCTCCAGCTCCCACAGATCCCTGCTGGAATTCCCCAAAGCAGCCAGCTTTGACTTTGGGAGAAGCCTGTGGGAGGGAGGGGGTGTTTTTGGCTGAGGGCTCTCCCTCTGGGTGAGGTTTTTGTCCCACAGGACACGCTGGGGCTGCAGAGGGAGGAGGCAGCGATGGCCTGGGGGCTCAGGGCTGTGTCAGGGCTGACACCGTCCTCCTCTCCTGCCAGATGAGGTGCAGGCCATCGCCAGCATGATGGAGAAGCAGGCCAGGATCGTGGTGAAGCCCAAGGAGGTCTCGTCCCAGGAGGAGAAGCAGAGGAAGGCTGCTCTCCTGGCCCAGTACGCCAACGTGACCGACGAGGAGGAATATCCTTCCCTGTGCCGGCTGAGACTCGGGGCTTTGGGGGACAGTGTCTGCTCTAAACCTGCACCAGCAACACCCTCCCAGCTTTGCTGGTCTGGTGGGGAGAGCTGGGGAAACTTTCCAGTCTTTCTTCTCTGTGACAAAGTAACTTCTCTGGACAAAGCATGGAAGCTCCCAGTTTGTGGCGGGAGCAGATGCTCCTTGCAGGGTGTTTCACATGGCTGTGAAGGTTTGCCCAGCCCGGGGTGGCAGGAGACCCCCTGTCCCCCTCTGAGATGGTGCTGAGATTATCTCTTGCTTTCTGAGGAGAAATCTGCTGAAAAAATCCTCTACAGAGTGTTTGGAGTGGGAGGGTTTGGGGGTCACTCTTGGTGGTGCTGAAGAGGGAACTCTTCCCAGTACCCAGCCCTGGAGCAGCAGCAGCTGAGGGTGGGGGTTGTGCCTTCCTGGTCTGTGTGAGTTCAGCTGCTCCCTCCTGCCTTGGTAAGGTTGTTATTTGAGGTGTTTGGAGTGAAGTTGTGAGTGTAGAGAGGCACAAGCTCATTACTGATGTCCCTGTTTCCTTAATTCTCTCACTGGTGGGGATGAACAGGATGGACCGACTGGGACAGCAGTAAACATTGGATCTGAAAAATGTATCCTTTGAGCTGCTGGTGGCTCGGGCTGTTTGGCAGGCAGGCAGCCCCCACGGGGAGCTTCCCATCATCCTTCCCTCCCTGTGCTCATCTCCCTGTTTCTTTAGGGCCACCTTTCCAGCCTGGGGATTGGTTTTTCTCTGTGACAGTGCCCTGTCAGATCATTCTCCTTCCTCTCCCCTGTTCCTCCCTTCCCTCTTCCACCTCTCTGCAGCTTCACAGGACAAGGACAATTCCCCCAGAAGCTCAGATTAATGTTAACTGGTGTCCAGAGAGGGAAATCTCACCAGGAATGAGGCTCCTCAGGCCACGGTGCAGCTCCGGGTGGGCAGGACCAAGGGTCCCGTGTCCATCTCAGGGTGGTGATTTGGGACAGTCCCTGAGCTCCCAGCTGGCAAGTTTAAGATGGAGGCAGGTTTTATCACATAATTAAATATGAAATGTAAGTTATTCTTGTCCCCACATTAGGGACAGGTATGTATCTGTGTGTTAGAACAGCCACTTGAGGCTGTACCCCGAGTTTTCTTCCTCTCAGGTTTATAGAGGTTTGACACATTTTTTTACACATTTAGTCCGAAGAACCTGGAGGCAACTTCATTTTTCTAGGAAAAAAAATCATAGAATCATTAAGGTTGGAAAAGCCCTCTGAGATCATCCAGTCCAACCATCCCTCAGCACTGCCCCGTGTCCCCAAGGCCACATTCAAACAGCTTTTAAGTCCCTCCAAGGATGGGGACTCCACCACTGCCCAGGGCAGCTGTGCCTTTCCATGATGGAATTCTCCCAGTATCCAACCCTGGCTCCTTTAGCCACTCCTGGCGCTCCAGACCTTTCCTTCTCATGGAGCCTGTGTTTATTCTGACTTTTCTGTCTGGAAAAAGAGATCCCTTTTCCTTTCTCCATTCCTCATTCCCCAGTTCCTTGCCTGCCTGGTGAGGAGCAGAAGTGGGGGGTGCAGGTGGGGGGGGTAGAGTGAACTCCTCGGCCGGAGCGTTGTCGGCCCTTAACGCGCCCAGCGCTGTTCCGGAACACCAACGTGGAGGATGTGCTGAACGCCAGGAAGCTGGAGAGGGAGCTGCTGCGGGATGAGTTCCAGAGGAAAAAAGAGCAGGATAAACTGCAGAGGGAGAAGGACAAGCTGGCCAAGCAGGAGCGCAAGGAGAAGGAGAAGAAGCGGACACAGAAGGGCGAGCGGAAGCGGTAGCCAGTGATTCCCAGTTGGACTCTCAAGGGATAAAATGAATTCTGAATACGGTGTGTGTTTAAAAAGCAGCAGGAATTGTGGGCACGTGGCTTGGAGTGGTTCTTGGGAAGTGTTTCCTTTTATTTTTTTGGCTTTTTTTTGGTTTGTTACATAGCAGAAAAGAAACTCTGAGCAGCTCCTGGACCCGCCTGCCCTGTGCTTGTGGTGTCAGTGTCCCCGTCGGTGCTCGTGGCCAGTGTCTGTACCAAAGAAGGGTGAAGTGATTATGTCCATGGTGTTCAATTGATCCATTTTTACTTCTGACCACCCCAGAGCAGAGCACGGTGGAGGAGTTTGGTCAGTCAGGACACGCTGCTCCGGGGCAGACGTGGCTTTATTTACACAAGCCTTGAAAAACGCCTTTGCAAATCCCTGTGTTTGTGCTGCCAAGAGCAGCGCTGCTCGGGCTGGAGCAGGGCTGGAGCTGGGCTCAGTGTGGGCAGTGCTGGTCTGCAGCAAAGGAACGAAGGGTGTGAACTAGAGATGAGCTGCAGCGACAGGACTGCATCACGCGTGGGCTGTGGGTGAGGGAAGCGCCACGTGGGCCGGAGCATCGGCCTCTGCAGCAGCAAACCACGCTCCTTACGGCATTTTAAGACTCCAGGTAGCTGGAAAATCGTGCTCCCCAGCTCCCTGATGTTCTGAGGGGGAGAACATAGACTGTTATTTCCACAGCTGTTGCCAGGGTGAAGCTCTGAGGCCGTCTGGGCACCGAGCAGGGCGAGCTGGGGATGTGCTGGAGTCACCAGCCCGTTGCTCTCCGTGGGCACAGCTCCTGTCAGGAACCAGGGTCCGAGTGCTTTTCCTGCCCCAAAGGGCTCGTTCCTGCTGTCCCAGCCTTCGTTGTGACAGTGTCACCCACCTTGGGAAGGAAAACACTAATGCTGTGAATGGAGGGGAAGGAGGAGCTGCAGCATTTCGGGGCCCTGTGCCTTGGCCCTGTGCCACATCCCGCTCTGGCCGCCCGTTGGCTGCGACATGTCCTGTGCTCCTGAAGTGCTGAGCTCCCGTGGTTGTGACCTCCTGAGCTCCTGAACTCCCGTGCTCCTGAGCTCCCAAGGTGCCTGACCCGGCACTGCTTTTGGCACCACTCTGACTGCAGGCCAGGCCCCCCCTCAGCCCCTGCTGCGCGTGTGACTCTGCAACCGCTTTGTCTTTGGACCTGAACAATAAATCTGGTTGGTCAAGCAGTGGTTCCTCTGCCTCAGTGACGTGGAGCTCGCGTTGTGGTGCCCGTGGTGCAGTGCCCTCTGTCCCTGCTGGCCCCTTGCCCAGCAGCAGCATTTGGGAGGGCCCCGCTCCATTCACGCCTTGTTTCCCGGGGCTGTGGTGCCCCTGCCGGGCACTGTCCCAGCTGTGCCTCTCCCCAGGGCTCGGCTTCCAGCCTGATCTGGAGCACTGGGCTAGATCCTGGTGTTTTGGGGGGCTCAGGCAGCTGCCGAGGGCAGGGGCAGCTCTTGAGGGAGGGGCTGTCACTCGGCCCGGCCCCAGGGGCCGGCTCTCGCCTTCTGGGCCCTGGGCTGAGGCTCTGCCCACCCGCGGGGCTCGGGAGCTGTCGGTGGCCCGGGCGATCTCACTCCCACTGGCAGCAGCAGCTGCCCAGCCCTGCCAGCAGACGTTCTGGAGTGGGCACCCAGAGCTCTCCACCTGGCACTGCCCTGCCCAGCCCTTGGCTGCCAAGGAAAACACCAGCCCGGGGCTGGAGCTGCCCACCTGCAGGAACACGGCACAGCTGAGCCAAACACGGCCTCTTGAGACCTCTGGGTGTGAGGAGGGGCAGTGTTCACCTCCCCACGAGAGGAGCACGGAGCCCCCTCTGTCCAGGAACAACAGGACATGTGTGCGCATTCCATAAGAGTCTGGATGGATGCAAGAAGGGCACAGTCACACACACAGTGGGAACAGACTCCCACAGCCCAGCAGTTCCCTCTGCAGGTACCGCTGTCCCCTGCGCCCCAGCCGGGCTGGGCCGGGCTGGGCTGGGCTGGGCTGGTGTGTCCCAATGGCCAAGGCCTCACTCTGCCAGTGTTGGGAAAGGCCCTGTCAGGGACAGGGATCAGCAGCAAGGGGAGGTCCAGCTTCCAGCACTGTCCTGGGGCTGTGGAACCACAGCCAGGAGCAGCACCACGGCAGCAGCCAGCGGTGTTGGAAACCCCGAGTGAGCTGATGCTTCCCAGCACGAGGCTGCAGGGCTGCCCCTCCCTGCCCCACCACAGCTGTCCCCACCCCACGGTGCTGCCCCTTCCCCCCCAGGCCTGTTGTCCCCTCAGCCCCCCAGAGTGGCTCCCCCTTCCCACAGCAGCAGTTTGGGCTCCTGGGCAGGCACTGACTCATCCTCTGGAGCTCTGAGCGCTGCTGCTCCACCGGTGCCCATCCAGGACAGTGAGCAGTGCATGACTGGCACCCACACAGGGGAGTTATTTATAGAGCAGTAATACTCTGGACTCACCCCTAAGAATCCCAGTGCAGATGCTGGAACTGCTGCATCAGCTTTCCCTGGCAATGCAGAGCTGGGAGACAATGAGACACTTGCAGGGAAAAGAAATTCCCCACTCTGGCTCCCTTTGGCGTGTCCAACGTTATGGGCATGGCTCTCTCCATGATTTCAGCATCCCCTTTGCTTTATCCCTCTAAACACACTTCCATGAAGGACTGAAGGTTTCACCTCCAGTACCAGCTCAGGCTCGAGGAGCCCAGCCTGGGAACACACTGACAGAACAAAAGCTCTTCAGCAAAAGTGAATTTATTTCCTGCAGACGACTCCAGCCAGTACAGTCAGTTTTGCTTTAACATCAACACAGCCTGGGTTAAACTGAACAAACCCCAGTGCAGTGACTGCTATGAAGTTGTGCTTGTTCTGCCCCAAAACACTCACCCCGGCAGCGCTTCTGGGCATTGCAGTGATCTCACGCTCACCCACCTTCTGCTGAGCCTTCCTCGGTCTCTGTCACATCATCCAATGACAATTTGCACGGTGCCATCACCCCTTCTGCCCACCAGCATTCCCAGCACAGGAAGAACGAAGCCCTGTCAGTACCAGGGTGTCCAGGCACGGACAGCTCACGATGTCCCAAGGGTGGATCCTCCTCCTCCTCCTCGAGCACACGGTGAATCAGCCACTCCTGTTCCTACAGACTGAGAGCTGCAGGAAACACCAGTGCTGGGAGCTGCCCAAAGGCAGAGGGGAACAAAGAAGCCTAAAAGCTGACAATCAAATTTCAAACCAAACTACTGAAAGACTAACTTCAATAAAACCCAAGTTTCAGAACTTTGCGCTACCTCTTGCAAATTTAAATTCATTAGAAACAACCCTCATTATTGCAGCTGCTGCACAGCTCTGCAGGACAATCCTGTGTGCCTGTCGTAGTTTGATTAAGCTTAAATACTTCTAAAACAGAGGTTCCTTTGTTCCCAAGAGCATGCCCAAATATCCGAACACATTCCCTACATTCATGGTTTCACACAGCAATAATTGGTAATTTAGTGGAACCTGGTGCATATATCTCCTTTCGCAAACATAAGATTCTAAAATCTCAAGTTCATAAATACTCGTATTTTAAATATCTAATTTGACATGAATATTGGGTATTCTTAGCCTTTTTTCCTCCTGTTTCCAGGTTTTAGTTCGATAAGGAAACTGTAACACATTACAATCTGATCGGACACCAATCTCATACCCTCATCACACCACAGTCTCTAAGAACCATTATTTAAAAACTTATTTCCAAAAGCAAAACTAAAAAGTTATCGGGAGAGTTGTACACCAGGGGTTATCCGCAGGAGATAAATAATATCTTGGCTGTTAATGAATTAGTGTGATTATTTTTTTAAGTTAACATTCACCAGTTCGGCTTTACAACAATCTGACCCTGCCTGTTAACAGCTTAACCTGAGAGCCCTAAAGGCAAATCCCACTTCTCGTCAAGATACGGCTTTAAATACGAACATTAGCGGTTGAAACTTTGAAGCAACTGAAAGGAATGAGAGATTAGGAGGCGCTGGCGTCCCCTCTCTCGTACACACCGCGCAGCAGGTCTGTGCAGGGGGCGGGGGCTCCCTCTGCGCCCCCCTCCCGCAGCCCCCGCGGGGCCGGTACCGCGCCCGGGCCGCTCTCCAGTCGCTTCTCCTCGCTCGCTGCCAGCTCCGGGGGAGCTCTGTCGCGGGCCCGTTTTGCAGCGGAGGCTTTGGGCAGGGTCATCTGGAAGGCGCACCACAGCACGGTCCGGACCTTGCGCGTGGCCTGGCACAGCGCTCCGAGTGCCACGGCCAGAGCCAGCACCACTGCGGGGAGACGGCCTTTAGTGCTGCAGCCCCGCGGGGCTCCCACCCCGCACCGCACCACGAAACGGCCTTTAGTGCTGCAGCCCCGCGGGGCTCCCACCCCACCCCCGCACCGCCGCCCTCCCAGCGGCTGACCTTGCCTGCTCCTCACAAGGGTGGAAGAGCCGGACCCCAATGTCAGAGGAGGGAGTGGTTTGAGTTCTGAGGGTGTTGCAGCCCCTCCTGCTGCCCTGCACAGCCGGGCTGGGTGCTCTGTGTGCACGCACTGAGGGCACAGGGCTCCTGCCCCTGCCCTGCCAGGGAACCTGTCTGACAAGGAGCAGCTCGCTCGGCGCACCAGCTGAAGCAGACAGGTCACGTTCTGTGAAGGGGTGTTGAACCTCAGAGCTGGGGAGGGTCCTGTGGGCACTGGTCCTGTTATTTGGGCACAGGTTGCCCAGAGAAGCTGTGGCTGCCCCTGGATCCCTGGAAGTGTCCAAGGCCAGGCTGGACGGGGCTTGGAGCACCCTGGGCTGGTGGAAGGTGTCCCTGCCCATGGCAGGGGGTGGAATGGGATGGGCTTTGAGGTCCCTTCCCACCCAAACCATCCTGTGATTCCATGATAGATGCTTAACATCAGATCAGATGGAACAGAAAGCTGCTGTGGAAACAGGGCTGGGCCAGGGAAGGACTGCTCCCAAACAAACCAAAACCATTGCCAAGAAAGCTCTGCCAAAGAGACCTGTGCAGCTTCAGGCCCTTCCCTGGAGGCCTTCCCAGACACACAGCAAATACAGTTACTACATTCAATAATTTACTGTTTGAAAAATCCTCTCCAACTGCTGCCCCAGGCTCCCCCTCCTTTCCTCTCCTCTACACTCCAGCTCTTTTCCACACTATTTTGTTCCAAAGAGCTCCCAGATCTGGCAGTCCCAGGTAAAGCCAGGGCCAATTATTTTCAAGGGCTTCAACACCCAGAAAACCCCACCCTTCACCTTAACAAGTCCCATAATCTTCAGTCAAGGTAAAGAAAACCAAGAATGATGGTAACAGCTGAAAAGAAAAACTGCTGTAGTGCATCTGTTGAGGTAGACTTGGGAATTACAGAACTGCATGGTGGGACACCCCAAAGAAGTAAAATAATCGCTGGAATTCAGATGTGGAAAGGAAGGCAAAAGAGATCAGGGGACTCAGAAATGTCAGACAGCTTCTGACACAAGGCAGCAGGTCAGGGAGCAGGAACTTACCCTGACTCCCATCTACAGGACAAGGGAACCTGCCACTCTGCTGCGCACTAGTGAGAGATTAAGCTGAGTATTTGGCTTATTTTGGATACCATTAAGAATGAAAACATTGTGACCAATATATTTTTGTGTATCCATCCCAAATATGATTTATATTTATGCCAGTCTATGACAGAACAAGCTTGAAGAGGAAATCTTTGTAACCCAAGGCTATCTCTATCTCTTTGGGCAGGTTCAGCATGGAAATAGCAGGGAAGTTCTACACAAAGACAGAGCTGGAGGGTTGCTGAGAACAGCAATATGAGGGACAGGGAGAAGAAAGAGGCAATAGCTTAATATCATCTCCAAACCCTGAAAGTGTTACCAAAAAAACCCACTAATTTCTACTCTTTGCTAGTTCATTAATTGAATAAACACACTCTAAAGTGATTTAACCCATTTATCTCTAAGCCTCAGTTTCAGTGTCCCCTCAAACCCTCATCCAACTCCCACGCAGTCTGCCTTTGGCAAAGCTCCAAGACTGAAAAATCAACTAAAACTTGACTACAATCCCCCTCCCTTATTTTTTCCAGCCTTGCACCACGTGCCCAACTTCCCAGGTCCCTTCTGAAGGCAGCCAAGCACAGCTCACCTCTCTCATCCTGGCAGCGGGGCGGGCCGTGCCGCTGCCGGTTGGAAGGGTTGACAATCTCATCCTTTCTCCGTGCCTGCACCACGTGGATGGACTCCAGGTGTTTGTCCAGAGCAGTGGAGATGTTGGCATGGAGGGGGGAACTGCGGAGACGCTCCATCTTCCCCAGCAAGGTCACAACCTACCAACAGGCCACACGTCACAGGAGTTCTCACCTCCAGCACTCACCACACTCACCAGAGAACTCACGAATTTGGAGGAGCAGGTTAATGATAACCATTATTTCCCTTTGAAAGTTACAGCCGAAGCAGTTTTAAGTTCTTAGCTGGGGTTTGTTCATCTCCAAACCCGAAGCTGCAGCACAACAGCAAAGCTGCCCCAGCCCAGTGGTCAGTGACAGACCTGTGCACCTTTGAGACATGCCTGGAACAGGAGGTGGTTCCACGACAACGGATATTTCCCTGAATCCAGAGCACTGGGGTCCTCCCTTCCTGCAGCACTGCTGCAATTCCTGGGTGAAAACTAATTCCACCCAGGTGATGTCCCTGTGCTGTGCAGGGCAGCGGGACTGGGAAAGGGAAAGCTGCTGTGGAACCACACGTGTGGGCTGGCCTTTGGGAGGAACACTCAGCACTAAAGGAGCTGAGCACAAACATTCAGAAATGCCTGGGATTTGTCTGGTCCACTGAAAATCTGTGTCTTTGTTGTCGTGTTTATCCTACAGCAGTCACATCACTGGGTTTCCCCACGGTGAGTGACTGCTCAGGGCACTGAGAACCTGGTCACTGCTTTGCAGAAAGAGGTAAAACTAAAAATCCCCAAGCTGTAATATTCCTTGGGCCATGGCCAAATTTGATTGCCTAAAGTAACCAAAGTAAAGGGTGTGACCTCCAAGAGGATGCTCCACACTAGCAGGAGTTAATCCCAGACTGAGCCAACCCAGCTTCCACTCCAACCTTTGTTCCTCTCTGGCCATCACTGAGCTGTCTGATGTTGAACCCAGGTCCAACAGCCCCACTGTGCTTCTGAGCATCTTAAAACCACTTCTCAGTTGCCACCTAACAAGAGTTTGAGGTTCTATACCCTGAAGTTTGGTTTATCAAATGGCTGCAGAGGAGGGAGTCCTGTTCCAGAGGCATGTTTCAGGTACAGGGCAAGGACAGGCAAGCCTTCTAAAGGTGGAAGCTCAGGGTTTGTGCTGGCCCCCTGCAGAACCTGCCAGCTGCTGCCTCCCCAGGGCTGCACAGAGCCACTGCAGCTCAGCAGTCACACCCACCCTACAGGCTATGGCCCTCTGGAGTTAGCAGCAAACTAACTACAGAAATTCAGGTTGAAATTGCATCAAATAACCATTCTACATTAAAAAAATAATAGACTCTCAAGCAAATACATATCAAAGTCTTCCAAACATTAATTAAACTTGCTTTCCCCACAAATACCTTCTCCAACCCAGTGCCCACAAATCCACAGTGAGCATCTCCCTGCTGAGCTCTGAGAATGCAGCACACCTGAGAGCTGTGCAGGCACAGCTCCAGGACTGGGTGCTGGCACCACGTGCAGCTCTTGTAGCAGAACCCCCATCCTCTGGGCACGTGGGGATGTAACCGTGAGCCTCAGCCCCTGCAAGGCTCCCTGGTAACAGCACAGGGATCCTGGAGCTGCAGAAACTCCAGCAGGATCTGCTGAAATGTTATTCCCTGCACAGAACAAAGCTATTTTGGGAAAGGCGGCTCTGCTCATCTTACCTATCTCACACTGTACTCTAAGTTCTGTAGGAGAAGTTCAATACAATTTTTTTAGGCCCACAACTCACTCTGGCTTGTTCCCGTAGCTGATCCACAATTAAGCGATCGACTCTTGATGGATTTGATGTCAGCCTTGGAATTGGAATGTTGTTAGTACTGGAAACCTTTTTCCCTTGGAAATTCTTAGCAAGAGCTGATTCAGTCTGCAGGAAAACAAAAGAACAACTCCCTCAGAATGTACGTGCGGCGTGTGCTTCGTTACAGAAACAAGAAAAAACATCAGGTATTCCATTTCTTCCCCTCAGGGTTTTAGATTTTTTTTAAAGGAGATAATGAGGATTCAGGCATTTGAGATTTAACCCTCTGGTGAGACAATCACCTGCTTTAAGTGAACAACTGCTTTACTCAAAGCAGTGCAACTAAAGCAATCGTGCCACCACACCGTGTTCCAGCAGTGCTATGTCTGCTCACTCTGACTACAGCCTGTACTGGTTTTGCCTGGAAATAAAATGGAGGCAAGTCAGAATTACAGGGAAAAAAATGACCAAACAGATGTGGATCTCACACAGAAATTAAAACTGTTTCAATCAGCAATTTCCCTAATTTTTGTAAAGATTAAACTACAGAAATATTTTTTCTCTGAGCACCCTGGGCTAGTGGAAGGTGTCCCTGATCAGGGCAGGGCAGTGGAACTGGATGGGCTTTAAGGTCCCTTCCAACCCAAACCATCAGAAAATTACTTTGAAACCTGATTGCGAGACATCAAATGTCAGTCTCTCTGACCCCCTTGTCATGTCACTCTGAAACAGCCATCACAATATCTAATTAGCTAAATCTGCTTCAAAATTGCATTTCTTGAGTGGTTTCATAGTGGTTCACCGTTTACAAGAGCATGGAGTGCCAAGACAAGGGGCAGTGGCTTCACCCTGGGAGAGAACAGGTTTAGATTGGGTATTAGAGAAAAAGTGTTCCCTGGAAGGGTGGGCAGGCCCTGGCACAGGTTGCCCAGAGAAGCTGTGGCTGCCCCTGGATCCCTGGAAGTGTCCAAGGCCA
>JAWWES010000080.1:2966575-3025039 GCA_035583135.1 Lophotriccus pileatus | reverse complement strand
AGTCTGGAGTGACAGGAGGCTGAACAGGAGCCAGAGTGTGCCCAGGGGGCCAAGAAAGCCAATGGATCCTGGCCTGGATTGGGAAGAGTGTGGCAGCAGGAGCAGGGCAGTGATTCTGGCCCTGCACTCAGCACTGGTGAGGCCACCCCTGGAGTTCTGTGTCCAGTTCTGGGCCCCTCAGTTCAGGAAGGACATGGAGGGGCTGGAGCAGGTGCAGAGAAGAGCAACGAGGCTGGGGAAAGGACTGGAGCACAAGTGCTGTGAGGAGAGGCTGAGGGAGCTGGGGTTGTTTAGCCTGGAGAAGAGGAGGCTCAGGGGTGACCTCATCACTCTCTACAACTCCCTGACAAGAGGTTGTAGCCTGGTGGGGGTTGGTCTCTTCTCCCAGGAACCAGCAGCAGGACAAGAGGACATGGTCTAAAGCTCTGCCAGGGGAGGTTTAGGTTGGATATGAGGAAGAAATTCTTTAAAGAGAGAGTGCTCAGCCATTGGAATGGGCTGCCCAGGGAGGGGGTGGATCCACTGTCCCTGGAGGTGTTTAAGGACAGACTGGATGTGGCATCAGTGCCATGGGCTGGGAACCATGGGGAGGGGGGGTTGGATCAGGGGTTGGACTTGATGATCTCAGAGGTCTTTTCCAACGCGGTTGATTCTCCGATTCTGTGAAGTGTTGCCTGAAGCTGTGCAGGCTCAGTGACTCTGCATTAGGTAGGCAGGAGCTCTGGGTGAGGTAGGCGGGTTTATGTAAACCTTAGTGCATAAATTCTCTCACTTTTTACTCCTCGGTGTGCTTGATTTTTGGAAAACTTCCACCTTGCACCCTGTGCAGAATGAACAACGTCTCCTTTCTCAACCTGACTCACTGTCCGTGTTTAGAGAGTTCCTAAAATTGTCAACACTGTCAGCCTAAAACACCTGCTCCTGTTTCTAACAGATGATCACTGACAGGGGTCAGGAGAAATCTCCTTTCTCCCCACCATGACAGGCTATTTAAGCTACTGAAGAAAATTTACAGCCAATTCTTTTCTTGAAAGCTTCCTAATTAGGTGAAAAAGAGTATTTGCCTGTTTGGCTTAAACACAACAGGCCTTCTTAGCTCTTAGTAAGTGAAAAAATAATTAATGGTGTTTTTGCAGGGTTGAATGTTAAAGACACATGATACACTCCTTTGTGGAGCAGAGCACAAAGCCAGGAAACATCCCAGTAAGGCTTTCTGCCTAACCACAGACACATCTCTGCCACACATCTGGGCTCCCCATGTCTGTAAGCACAAAAAGATGCCCAGTTGCTGGGTGAAACATAGAATACTGGATGGACTAAGTGGCAGGTCTGATCTTGAAGGTGGTGGGAATGAATCTGCATTTGAGTCTTCTACCTCAGTGTAAGTTTATGGCTATTAAAGGCAAAAGTTCCAAGAGAGATGTGATTTATTTAACTGTCCTGGCACTTTTTACTGGTCAGACTAAGAACACTTTGACTCCACACCTCTCATGTGCCACAGAAATACCTGTGGAAATAGCTAAGGTTCTCCTTCTTATGGACTTCCCAGTTTTCCTAAAACTTTGCTCCTCACTTTGTCTACCCCTGTTTATGCCAACAGAAAAACAAAGAACACAGTGAAACACTATTTTACAAACCTTATTGCTTCACCTGTGACTGTGCCAGAACAGCCACTGTCCCCTCTGGGGAACGTTACAGCCACGGCCGTTTATCACCATTAATTAAACGCGGTGATTTACGTTCACCAGGACAAGCAACAGCTTTGGAAACACGTTTTGTTTACAAGCAACCCAGACTCTCACACAGACACAAAGAACAACTCAGAGCCAACTGGACCTGTGATTTGTAGCAGCCATAGAGTGAGCCTGAGCCCGGCATTCCGGCGCCGAACACGTCCGTGGGTCTCCCGCCGGCTTCTGCGCTGCCCCAGCAGCGGCTGCCGCCTCGGAACACCACGCTGGGCTGCAGGGACAGGGACAGGGACATCAGCACACGCTGGGACATCGTTACCCACACAGACATGCCTGTACACAGAGCTGAGAGTTGTGGCTTTCAAACCGATGTTAATTCCTTTGACACTTTTATTTACAGGTGGATTCTGCTCGCCTCAGTTTTAGGGATCGGCTTTTTGTACTGGTGTGAAGTTATTGGTGTCACATTACCATAGCAGCTCATTTGCAATGATTATTAATTCAGAAAAAGTCAAGATTTCACAGGGTTCTGAACTGTTCTGAGTAAGCTCTGCACTCTAAAAACACCTTCTTTTACAGGTCCCTGAGGATGCACCAAACCTCTGTGACCTACAGCATGATCTTCATTCACACCTCAGGCAACTATGTACTTTTCTGTGGTTTTGAGGCACATTTTCCAACCCCACGAATACACAGAGCCAGTGCTGGGCTCAGCCCACGCTCTTCTTTACTGCGTGTTCCCTCAGGGCTGCCGGTTCACAACCACACCCATCACTCCTATTGTGTCTCCACAGAACACGGGAGAACCCCCAGAACCACAGACTCAACGAGGCTGGAACAGACCCTTGAGGCCATCACGTCCAACCTTTCACCCACCACCATCTCGTCTCCTCGGCCGTGGTCCCTGGGACACCCCCGAGCCCCGATTTTCCCAAACAGGTGTTTTTCAGAACGCTCGGAGAGCGGCGTTTCCCACAGGCTTGAGCTCTGTCTCACGCGGCCGGCAGGGCGGCGGCGCCCCGGGCCCGGAGGGGGCGGCGGGGCTCGGACATTCATGAGGGGTGGGCGCGATCCCGGTGGGACTTCGGGGTCCCCTCAGCGGGGGCGGGGCCCGAGCATCGAGACAGCCCCGGCGCGTGTGTGACGGGCGGGGCCCGAGAGCCGAGACAGCTCCGGCGCGTGTGAGACGGGCGGGGCCGCCGAGCCCGTCCCGCTCCCTGTCTCGGTGCCTACACCCCTGTCTCTATCCCCGAACCCCCGTCGCATTCCCGCCCCTCACCTCCATGGCTTCCAGACGCGGGCCGGAGCGGGCGGCCGTGAGGCGATCCCGTCCGTTGCGTTCGGGCTGACCCAACGGCCGCCCCGCCCCGCCCCGCGCCCCCATTGGCCGCGCTCCGCGACCCCGCCCAATCGGCGCCCACGAGGTCGCCTCGCGCCGCCCCGCGCCACGTGACCCCGCTCGGATCTGCACGCGGAGCTGCCTCTCCGACAGGGCCCGACGGCGGCGGCGATTGGCTGTCCCCGCCGGCGCGCAGCCAATGAGCGGCCGCGGGGCGAAGGTTCGCCCGGAGACAGCGGGGATGGGCCGGGCCGTGAGGGAGCGGCGGCCAGACCGGGGGGCGGGGCGGGGCGGGGCGGGGCGGTGGGAGCGCACCCAAACACCGCTGGGCACCCCCAAAACACCGCCGGGGACCCCCCAAAACACCGCCGGGAACCCCCCAAAACACCGGCACCACTCCACTCTTTGTGACTCCCCCAGACCCTGTCAGCCCCCTCCAGGCCATGTCGCCCCCCCAAAACCCTGTCACTCCTCCGGACTTTGTCACTTCTCTGAAACCCCACACTCCCCGGCCCTGCACATCTCCCACGGGAGCAAGAGGAACTCTCCACCTGAGACTCCTCTGGGGAGCCCCAGGGCTGGAAGAGAAGCCCCAGGGAAGCTGCTGGCAGAAGGAGCCAGGACAAGCAGAGGGGTCACTGCTTCACAGCCTGTGTTTCTTTATTCTTCTCCTCATTGCTGCTGGTTTAGACACTCTGCCATGTGTGTGAACATCTCTGTTCTCACTGAAAAGGACTGAGGAAAACCCAAAAGCCCTGAAGCCAAACCCTACTTGTTTTCACTTCTCAAGCCATTTTGGTTTGCACCCCTCAAACTGTTTTTATGGACTCAGGGCAGCACTTTTGCTGCCACCCCTGCCTGGGCTGCTGAAGGCAGTATGTGCCCACGGGGGCAGATGTTATTTTGTGAATGTTATTTTCTGGTGTGCTGTGATCCATCTCTCACATCCTCAGTGTGTGCTGCCAGCCCACAGATCGTGGGGACAGCAGTGGGGCGAGCCCGGGGGGCCAGGTCTGCCCAGCCCCTTCCTAAACCCGCCCAGGGAAGGGGATTCACTGCAGGAGATGGGGGGGTCAGTGGGGACATTCCCTGCTTGGTTCCACGGTGTGTGCCACACAGTTCCATCCCTCGCTCCCTGCCCTGGGGAAGGGCTGGCTCTGGGGCAGGGATCTGGGGCTGTGGGGCAGGGATTTGGGGCTGGTTCAGGAGCAGGGAGGGGTGATCTGGAGTCCCCTTCATCCCAGGTCTGCAGAGGAGTCACAGTGACCTTTGTGCTTGGTTTGGGGTGCTTTACTTTGATTTTCTCCCCCTTTTGAAATGCTGAAACGCGGGGGAAGCACAGCCACTGCCTCACTGTCCCCCTCAGCTATCTCAGCTATCTCCCTACAAATTCCTATGCTGCATTTCCTGCGTTTCTTGCTGCATGAGACGCCTTCAAGGCCACACAGCTGAGATTTGGGAAGCTCAGAGCAGTGACAACCCTCTCCCCCCAAAAAATCACATCATTCAGCCAGAACCTCTGCCAGGGATGACCCTCCTGGCTGGACACCTTTCCAGCTGCAGAGGACAATGTGGTGGAAGCAATGCAGCCCAGAGCAGATTTAGGCACCGACCCCATTTCTCTATCCCCGAGGCCTGTGCTCTGCACTGAGGAACATCCACGGCCTGAGGCACCTGTCCCTCTGTGTTACAGTGCCCCCAGAGCCAGTTTTCCACGGACTGGCCATTCCCCCCCAGGTCTCGGCTGGCTCTGGTACCTGTTTGAGGCAGCAAACCAGCCGTTACAGTCAGCATTAATATTTTATCCTGCTGTCAGCCCCGCAGGAAGCTGCTGGGACGGGCTGCTCAGGCACTAAAGCTCCCTGGGTCCATCCCAGCCTGTTGGGCTCGGCTCTGCCGACAGCCCCGAGCTTTGGAGTGGGAGCTTTGGCACCTCCTCCCTCCAAAACCGACCACAGAGCACTGCTGGGGTTTCAGTCTCTGGCTCAACATCACCCTCATTTACAGCAGCTGCCACACGGCCTCTTTGGAGTAGGAACACCATTAAAGCCAGATTAAGAATTAAATTAAACCAATTAAAAATTATTAAAAGCTAATATTATTTAATCATTAAAGGTATATATATTATATAATTATATATGTAATATCTAACATATTTTATAGAATTATATAAATATATAGGTAAATATTATATGTTATAAAATATATTAATTCTATTAATATAGTAAAACCACACTATTTAAATATTAGAAATAATAATGATTCTTAAATTTTTTTAAAAATAAGTAAAATTAAATTAAAACAAAATTAAAGAATTTAAAGAATGAAAGCAGGGGCTGTCTGGCAGCCCGGCCCCGCTCACCCTCGCACCGCGGGGCTTGGCCCATCGGCCGGGACCGGGACAGGAATCAGGACCAGCCCGGCCCCATCACGGCCCCACCATGGCCCCTCCATGGCCCCATCCTCGTCGTTCTGGCACACCCGTGTCCCATCCCAGTCCATTCCCGATCCCATCCCGATCCCATCCCGTGTCCCATCCCGGACCCATCCCGTGTCCTATACGGGTCCCATCCCGTGTTCCCATCCCGTGTTCCCATCCCATGTTCCTTTCCCGTCCCCATCCCGATCCCATGCCAGTCCCACGCGGAATTCCCGGGAGCCCCAGGCCCCTCCCACTCCTCGCGGCCCCGCCCACCCCACCTCGTCGACCAATCCCCTCAGCGCTCCCACTGACTGACAACATCTCGCCCCGCCCCGCGCGGCCAACCCAATGGGCGGGCACTGCTGTCAGTCACTGTGAGCGACGGGTCAAACAGCCAATAGAAGACTGTCTACCGCGGAGGGGGCGCGGCCTCTTCCCCGTGGCCCCGCCTCCCCACCCCGCGCGCCTGCGCCGCACCGCCCCCTGGCGGCCGCGGGGAGGGCTCTCGGTCGGCGCTGCGGCAACATGGCGGGGAGGGTGAGTGTGAGGGGCACGGACCGGCCCCGCCGCCCGGCCCCGCTCCTCTTCCCCCTGCGGCTCCGGGCGCCTCTCGCAGCCCCGCCGCCGCAGCGTGGCCGCTCAGCCCTGCCGGCTCCCCCGGGGGTGCTGTGCGGCTGTGGCGACCCTTCCCCTGGGCGGTGTGGGGGGCTCTGAGGGTGCTGTGAGGGTGTGGGGACCCCTCCCGGCCGTGTGGGGGGTTCGGGGGGACCCCCCTGTCGCTGTGTTTTGCCGTGAGGCTGAGGGGGTGGCCCTGTGGTGACGTGGCGTGCGGGACAGGGCTGTGGGTGCCCTCAGCGGTGACCCCCCTCCCTGGGGGCAGGGTTTGGGGTCCCGGGGCTGCTGCGAGGTCGGGGTGGCCCCTTGCGGGTGTGGGGTGTGGGCACTGGATCGGGGGGTCAGTCAGGAGCGCTGTGGGCCCAGGCTGACCCCTGTCCCTGTGTGCATGAGGCAGGATTTAGGGTTCCCTGAGGGTTCCTGTGGGGTTGCAGTGGCCCTGTGGGATGCAGGGCAGGATTTTGGGGTGTTCTGGGGGTGCTGTGAGGCTCTGGTGACCCGTGGGTGCTGAGGGGTGAGTGTTTAGGACTCGCTTGGGGTGACCCCTTTCCTTAGGGGCTGTGAGGCAGGAGCGTGGGGTCCCCGGGAGTGCAGTAGAGCCCTTGTGGTCTGTGGGTGCTGCTCTCAGGATTAAGGGTGCCCTGGGGTGCTCTGGGGCTGTGGTGACCCCTCTCCCTGTGGGCTGTTGGGCAGGGACCTCCAGGGATGCTGCTCTGGGGTGTGGGGCAGGATTGTGGGATTCCCTGAGGAGCCTTTGTGAGGATGGGTGCCCCTGTCCCCTCTGTGAGGATGGGGTGTGTGGGTGGATTTTGGGGCGTCCTGAGGGTGCTGTGAGGCCCCAGAGACCCCTGGGTGCCGTGGGACATGGGGAGATTTGCTGCTCTGCCCCGTGAGAACCAGCCAGGCACAGTTTTGTGCTGTGGGTCCACGTTGTGTTGGGTGAAAACCCCTCAAGGGTTGTAGTGGTTTTGTTCCATATTTATTTAAAGAGTAAAAAAATGCCTTACTGGTCACAGATCACATCAGCAAGTGGCCAGAGGGGCCTTGAAATGTGAAGGCCCAGCCTTGTCTGTGACATCCCTCCCTGTGGTGCCCTGTCCATGCCCTCTGTTGCAGGTGTCCCGGTGCTGCAGGAGGTGTTGGGATCACTCTGCCCTTTGCCAGGAGCTCAGTCATGCTTTGCTGGACATCAGCCTGGGAAAGTCACATTTTTCCTTGCTGCCTGCCTCCAGCTGTAATCTTGTCTCTTGGCCAAACAATTCGGGGATGGAAGTCTTGGAGAATCGTTTTCCCAAGTGTTTTTGTGCCGTGTTGGGGTGGGGGAGGGAGGGCAGCTGCTGCAGGGCTGTGCTGCAGAGCAGGGGTGAGAAGCCTGGCCCAGCGACGTGCTGTGCATCACAGGTGCTCCAGAGCCACCCCCAAAATGTGCTGAGTAATTGGGAACAAACCCCATGTTTTGTGGTCTGTCCCTGCTCCACATTCCTGGTCTCACTTTCTCCCTTGCACCTTTTGCTTTGTCTCACCCTTTGCACCAGCCCAGGGAAACGTGTGTGCCCTGAGAGGCTTTTTTTAGCTTTCTGTGGCCCCAGTGGGAGCCCAGAGCTCTGCTCATGGGTAGGATCATTTAAGCCACACTGAACAGGGTTCTGAGACTCCCTGAAGCCCAGACCAGCCTGGCTGCAGCGGTGCTGCCTGGCCCTGCTCCCCTGAGCCCTCCCAGCCCTGCTGTGTCACAGAGAACACTCTCTGTGGCTTCAGGAGCCTTCAGGTACTGAGAGCTGGGCCTGGTGATGTGGGGAGGAAGGAGAAGGATCAGCCCCAATTCTTTCTGCTGCTGTGAGCTTTGGTGCTACTAAAAACCTGAAAAAATGTGCCTTTCTTTGGCCAGCTTGGAAGACTGGTGGAAGAAAGAGGGATTTATGCAAATTTAAGGGAAAGATTGGTGTTCACTTGCCTCCTAATTTGGCAGTTTGATGGGTGATGCTCTGCTTGGGTTACCAGGAATCCTCTTGCTGTTCAGTGTTTTCATGATTTGCCTTCAAATGCAGCTGTTGCAGAACTGTCAGGTTATTTAACACCGGGAAGAGAGTTCTTAAGCTGAATTTTCCATCTCATTCTCCGAGCTGGATCTGATCCTTTGGAGTGTTGAAGCTGTTACTGGGGGCTACCAGAGGAGCTGCCTGCTCCCTCCAGCTGGCCCTGGGAAGGGTGAGGAGTCAGGGAGCGCAGGCAGCAGCATCCCTTTGGATTCCTGTGTGATCCTGTTTGTGAACGAGGAGCAGGCGGTGGGGGTGTGTGAGAGCTCTGTGCACACAACAGGTGAGGCTGATACTGCAACACTGATGCTCTCCTGCTGTCAGCATTTCTAACAGGTGCTTAAACCTGCTCAGGAGTTTCAGTGGCTCCTCCTGCCCTGCAAATCTGCCCTGCAAATGTGATTTAGAGCTTAATCCCTTTTGCAGGGCTGCTGTGCTTCGATCTGTGCACGTACACTTTCACGGCCAGAAATGAATGGCTCTCCTCAGGTACCAGGGAGAAAAAATATTTAAACTTGCAGTAACATTTGGAATAATTCAGGGGAGTGATAAGCCAAATGTGATTAATTGTGGTGCTTTTTCAGGTGTGTTGCTCTGCTCCCCTAATTGCACTGGGTTTCTCCGTGGCAGGGAAGAGACGGTGATTAGCAGTGATTGAAGTTTACAGGAAAAACAGTTTATGATGATTAGAAATAATGGCTGTTTCTGTAATAATTTATTCTGGATCTGTCTGCATGGGAATCATTAGGCACACAGGCAGAGCAGGGAAGCATCAGGGCATCAGCCAGAGCCTGCTGCAGGAGAGGCAGGGTTGGGAAGCTGCTGGGGTTGATTTCTGATTCCTTGTACCAACTGGACCCCTGGAAGTTCACTGGTACTGTCTGTAGCTAATTGATTTGAACCTCGTTAGGAATTAGTTCCAGAGGGATGTGAAGAGGCCAGATGACTTCTGTGCCTGGTTGCAGCCAGTGTGGGGCTGTGGAGAGCCCGAGCCTGAGCAGAAAGAGTTACTGAGGTCTGTTGATATCACCTGTTAGAGTGTAGCAGGAGAGGGTGAAGGACAGGCCGTGTCCCTGGTGTTCCAGGCTGCTGAAGGCATTGCTGGGCTAACCCAGCTCTGCTGTGCCCCTGCAGTCATCACAGAGTCATGGAGTGGTTTGGGTTGGAAGGACCTTAAAGCCCAGCCATCCATGGTCAGGGGACACCTTCCACCAGCCCAGGTTGCTCCAAGTCCCGTCCAACCTGGCCTTGGACACTTCCAGGGATCCAGGGGCAGCCACAGTTTCTCTGGGCAACCTGTGCCAGGGCCTCCCCACCCTCCCAGGGAGGAATTTCTTCCTAACATCTAATCTATATAATATACCTGAACCAGCACTAGACAATAAATAACATTTACTTTATCGTTTGCTTAAATTCTTTAAAAGTGTTTCAAACCCAAACAGAACAGTTTTAGCTTGGGTAGCTTGGTGGAGCCTTTGAAATGGTGAGGGTTGGGGTTTATGTTTGTGGGTTAAAGCTGCAGGGTCTGGTTCCTGGTGACATATGGAAGCAGCCCTCGGAGCTGCAGGCGTCGTCAGGCAACTGGAGAAGCGCTTGGGAATCAACTGGGTTCCTTCTCGCAGCCTGTACTGAGCCTGCCAGCATCACTTAGCTTTTTTTAGTGTTTCCTAATGTGTAATATGAAGAAATAGATTTGGAGCAATGTTTTGGGGAAATGGGAGATGATAACTCAATCTCAGTCTGTGTTTCTGAGATCACTTCTGCAACCTCGTACCTGTCCTGTCAAATCATCTCAAATGGACTTGTGACCTTCTTGCAGGGCTCTGCTGCCTTTGGAAAGCCCTTGCTGGGTCAGAATAGAATCACATGGATTATTAGAATTTAAAAAATCTAAAATCATTTGAAATAAAATTCTGATAACTGTGCAACCGTGTGAATGTTTGTGGGCACAGAATATCTGACCCTGTCATCTCTGATTAATTTGTTGCCTGTCTTGGTCTTGCAGAAGCAGCGTGTCCACAGCTGGTGCTTAAAAAGTCAGTGCAGCAGGGAGATGTCTGTTCTGCCTCCCGATCCCCAGTTCTGGGGGTGCTGGTACTTCTTTACTTATCTGGACAGGCCAGAATAATTAAATTTAGTTCAGAATTTTTCTTAGTAGGAAAAAAAATCTGTAAAAAACCCAGAGAATCCTTTTGAGGATCATTTCAAGTGGGAATTTCTGAAGTATTACTTTTTGACCTTTATTTTCCCCCATAGCACTGCAAGATCTTCTCTCTTCCCCTCCTGTGCCTCCGAGCACAAAGGTCATTCTGGACAAGACCCTGTGGCTCAGGAGAAGCCCTGACTGTGAATTGTGTCATAAAACCAGATCTGTTTGAGTCTACAGAAAACCAGTCCCTGGAAAGCAGTGACTATTTTATATATTCTGTTTTACTGAATTACCCACCAGGCAGGACACAGTGCAATGAGACTATCATGGATTCCTTTTACCTGTCAGCTAAAATGTAGGTCCTCTGCTCACATGGGGATCTTTTTTTGATCCAGGAGGTGGTGGCCGTGTCCAGGTGGGAGAGGGGAGGAACTTTAGGGAGAGCTGGAGCAGTGACAGCCCTGAGCAGGGACAGTGACCTTGGTTTTGGAAGGACAAGGTTTTGCATTGTGTTCTCAGGAGGCATCAGGGCAGAGAGCAGAGTTTAGTGACAAAATTGAGTGTTTTCAGGGGGGTTTTTTTGACCTCCAGGAGTTGGAGAAGGTCTGTGAACAGAAGCATTCAAACAAGGAACACAGTTGCTAAAATCAGTGGAGAAGCTTCCGATGCAGTGCCCTGTAATTGTGTTTGAGCCAACTGATCATGGTCCTGCTCCTAAAACCGAGGCTGGATCCGACTCCTCAGGCACTGCTGCCCCACTGCTGGGCTCCTTCCTCCCTCCAGGGAGGTCAAGGGTTTGCAGCAGGAGGAGATTTACCACATCTCTGGTCTCCTGGGATGCAATAAAGCAATGACCTTCTATCAAAAGATCTGGAGTAATAGATGCCCTGGAGTTGTGTCATGTGCTTCCTCTGTAGAAAACACAGAAATATTTACAAGCTGTTGCATCTTAAGCACAAATTGCTCCTGACTGGGTGGTGTTTGGTGCATCAGTCAGTCCTGGGGAGTTCAGTGCCAGGTCTCAGTGCTGGGGTGAGCTGTAAATACTCAGGGGCAGCAGCATCCTGGGTGTTCACAAGGCAAATTCCAAGTTTACAGGGATATTTTTAACCTTGTTGCTGTTGTTGGGTAGCTTTGCTAAATAAATAGGAACAAATCTGCATCCATGAGGTGTCCTGACCTGCATCCCAGGCTGACACACTGGCTGCTGGGGGTTCATTCCCTTGGCATTTCATAAGAGGTTTAGACGAAACACAAGTAGCAATTCTTCGGTGCACCAGGTAAAGAGTGTTGCAGTGACAGAGCTGCCCTTGCACATCCCAGTTCCTGAGAGCTTTGCAAACGAAGGGAAGCAGCAGCTGCCTCCCTGAAAAACAACAGTCCTTTCGTGGTTGCCCCGATAAAGTGCGTGCCAAGAGCCAGGACGGATTGCTGCCCGGGGGGGAGCTGCTCTCACCGCGAGAAACCGGGAGCGTGGATGTGGTGGATGGAGTGGCCAGGAGGAGTCCCTGCAGTGCTGGGGCAGAGCTCTCCTCGCAGGGCAGAGCCACAGGCACGGCCAGCGCGGGCACAACGTCCCTGCTTTCACCCCCAGCCCTGGGTGATGCAGGAGGGGGTGGTGGGAGCTCTTCGCTGCCTCCTGTTTGGGTTTGTGCGTTTGTGTCGCTGGCAGATCACGGGGAGATGATTCACGGCGTGGGCGGGTCCCGGTGGGCGTGGGCAGCGGGGATGGATCTCATCTCCCCTGCTCCTCTGGACTCCGTGGAGGCTGCCTTGGGGTCCGCTCACTCAGAGTTCCCCAGCTTTGACAAAATGTAAATAATTCTGAGATTTTTAGCGTTCCTAATGTGTTCCTCTTTACCAGGAGGAGAAAATTGGTGTTTATGAGCTTGTTGGTGAGAGAATGCAGCTCCTTCCTGAAGAGAATAAAAGCTTTCAGCAAAGCAAATAGAGGTCAGATGGAGCAGGTGGAGCAGCCAGGCCTGAGCAGGGAGTCAGGCTCCTCCTTCCAGGGACAGCAGCTTGTCCTGCCAGCACAGCAACTGCAGGTCTGGAAAGGCCTGTCTGGCCAGGCCTGCTGTTCCAAAAAGTTCTTTGTAGGTGTCTAAACTCTTCCTGTGGCTATGGAAGCTTTATTCAATATTTTTTTTAAGATGCGCAGAAAAACCTTCTGCAAGCTAGTAAACTTCCTTTGGTAAGTTTTTTGAGTTTGGGTTTTTTTTTTTTACATTTTAGAATGACAGCGTTTAGGACAGCTCTTGGTCTCTGATGGAGGCAATACCTTGTCATTCCTTTCATAAATACCACTGAGTTGTTCTTTAGGGGAGGTTTGGTTTGGTCTTTGCTGTTTCGCACTGTGGGCTGTCACAGAGCAGCTTCCTCCCGTTCTTACCTGCCCTCCAGGAGCTGTGCAGGCATTATTGTTGCTTTACAGCCATTTTATAAGCCTGGCTTGTCTCCTCCCATTGCTGTCCCAGCTCTGCAGCTCATCCCTGGTGCTGCTGGTTGTCCCCTGTGTGCAGCCCAGAGGTGCTGAGGTCATCTGGGATCCTCTGGGCACCGTCTGTGGCACTCTGTGTGTCTGCTTTCCATCAGGAGCATAGTCCTGGCTAATGTGTGGGGTCTGTGAATCATCATCTCAGTCCCTGTTTATCCTCAGAGCTCCTTTAACATCATAATTCCTCCTTTCAGCACTCAAACTCAGTTCTATTTACAGACCTGTAGTGGTGAGTGTTTGGCCTGTGGTTCCACAGAGCCTGCAGCAGGTGCTTCTCCTCGGGCCCTGGTCAGGGTGGACTGACCCTGCTTCCCAACAGTTAAAGGGAAGCTTGGGTGCCTTTGGGAGCAGGGATCCCCTCTGTGTGCAGCTGGCAGGGGGCTCTGCAGGGAAATGGAGGTGTCTGGTACCCAGAGGTTCTAACTCTCGTCTGCCAACTCCTGGGTGACGGGAATTCCAGCTGTGCACACCTGGGGTGTGTCTGTGCTGTGCTTTACACACGGGAACGTTTTAAACACGCGGCGCTTTAACAGCGCTTGTACAAACCACGTGGAAACAGCGCACGGGACAAAACCTGCCTGGGCTTTAGGGGCTGTTGGGTGATCTCTTGGGCAGCTTTAGGAAAGGCAAGGAGTTCAGCTGTTTCAAATGAAGAGCATCTCTGCCTTGTCACTCAGTGTTGTGGCTGTTCTCAGTACCAGCTGGCAGGTCCAGTGCACTTCTGACAGGGACCACCACCTGATCTGCAGCGGGGTCTGAGTGGTGCCAAGCATGTTCTTGGCTTCCTCCTAAAGGATTCAAAGAGGTGACTTCACAGCTCACAAAACACAGAAGGTGTGGTTTCTGTGTGAGTGAAAATATCCAAATAGCAGCTTTGCCTTCTGGGCTGAGCTCCCCTAATGAGCGAGAGCATAAACTAAAACACAGCCAGGTCCACCTCAGCGTGAGAGCTGCTTTCCATGGGGGTGGCACAGCATTGGAACAGCTGCCCAGGGAGGTCATGAAGCCACTCCAAACCCACCTGAGCACGTTCCTCCTTGGCAGGGGGCTTGGACTGGGTGGTCTCCAGAGGGCCCTTCCAACCCCAGCTCTTCTGTGGTTCTGAGGACAAGGTAGTTTCATGTTTTTTGTGGAGGAAAACCAGAATCCAGGCAGCTTTGGGAAAATTCTGTGAAAGATCAGCTACTGTGGTGATTGTTTCCATTATGAAGCTGTTTGTTCTTTGGGGCAGCTTTTCTCTGTAAAACTAAAATATGCCATTGTCACTGAGCCTCCTGGGGCTGGGGTTTCCTGCTGAGCAGCAGTGCAGCAGTTGGGGCTACTGCTTTGTCCCAGCCCCAAAGGTTGGGTCCTTCACCTTCATCTCCCAGAGTGAGACTTACCAGTGCACCATGTGGGCTTGTTTTTGTCTTGGCAAACAGGAGGGCTGTTGGAGCAGCCTCTGCTGGGTTTGTGGGGGGTGCTGGGTGGTGATGCTGGAGCAGGGGGTGCTTGCAAAGGAAGGCTCTGCCTCAGGTGTACAGGCACCTCCGTGGGACTTCCCTGTCCTTGGAGTCACTGCTTTTGTAAACCACAAGACCCGGAAGCAGGGAAGATTCTTTTGCCTAATTTAAGCCTAATTTGCCTTCTGTAAAGCTGATTTATCTTTATTGTGGACACAGGTGTAATGGCAACCTGTGAGGGTGTATGTGGGTCACCTCCAGCCTGAGGGGCAGGTGGCATCTGCTGTCACCTGCAGGAGCTGCTCTCTGCTTTGTCAGAGCTGTGCCTTGCCCAGTTGCCAGAGTGCTGTGCCCCTGCCAGTTTGCTCAGAATGAGCTGGTGTAACTACCCTTGGAGAGGTCCTGGAAATACTCACCCTGCTGCCTCTGTTCCCTGGACTGAGCTGTGAGTGCAGGCAGGGGTGGTGGGTGGTGCAGAGGGGCAGGTTCCAGGAGTCCTGGTGTCCTGGGAGGCTGAACCCAAAATGCAAGAGCTCTAAGTGCTCCTGACAGTGCCCCCACTGGCATATGCCAGCCTTATGGTACAGCCCTGGACTGCTGCTTTGGTGCCAGGAAAAGTTCCCCAGGAGCAGCCCACGTCCACGTCCTTGTGAGCAGCAGTTTTTGGGATCTGAGCTCTCTGGAGAGGGCAGGGAAGAGGAAGCCCCTGCATCTCCCCACAGCAGTGTGTTCCTCCCTCCTGCCTGGCAGCTCTCCAGGTCAGTCCTCACATCTTTTGTGCCCACATTTCCTCAGGTTGTCCCTTGCAGTGGAACCCCAGCCTGGCAGTGCCGCCCCTTTCCTGTGTCTGTGTGATGTTCAGACCTTTGCAGGGTATTGACAGTGTGCTGAAGGTCTTCATGATCTTGGAGCTTGAGGAAGGCACGTGCTGGAGAGCTGGGAGCAGAATTGCCATCTGAAATGCTGGTCACTGCCAGGGAGAACTGGGCTCCTGCCCAGGAGGATGAGCCGGGCCCTGGGAAGGCTGGCACGGTCGGTGCTGATGCTGCATCACGTTATTCCTGTGTCAGACACCCAAGGATGCTCTGCCATCATCCACCCTCCTGCAGAGCTTGCTGGATTTGAAATGCATCCTGTGGTGTCTGGGCATTTCCTGAGGCAAAGTGTTCCCAGCTGCAGGCAGGAATGCTGCAGGGGAGCCCAGGAATGCTGCAGGGGAGCCCGGGAATGCTGCAGGGGAGCCCAGGAATGCTGCAGGGGAGCCCGGGAATGCTGCAGGACAGCAGCAGCTTGGTGTAGGAAGCAGTTTGTCACTGAGGATTAAAAATGCAGTTGAGGACTTGTGCTGTAAAAGGGTTTAATCCAGGACCTCCATGCTCTGTTTTCTCCCAAAATATCCCTCCTAATGCGTTTTATCCGGGCATGTCCTTCACCAGGCTCTCCCTGCAGATGGAAGGAGGTGATAAAATGAGCATTTTGTGTGAGGTGCCCAAGCCAGTGAGGCTCAGCAGGCAGGCTGTGGATCTCAGAAATCCACTGATGTCGTGTATTTTATTAGAGGAACATTTGAGTCTCTTATTACACTCCACATTCAGGCAAGACAAATCTGTTTCAGGGCTGGAAATGAAATCCTTCCGTGCTGTCACATAGTCAAGGGCAGCTGAGCATTATTCAGGAGGAGTAATGAATTGGTGCTGATCTAAATAGCAGGGACTTGAGACAAATCCCATTGTGCCACGAAAAGCTGGTGTGAGCGCTGGGGCAGACTGGCTGCAGGCCGCTCTGGAGGGGTTTTCTCTGATCCTTGGCCCAGGGGGGTTGGGGGAGGAAGGGAATAACCCTTGGGAAATGATCTACATGTGTGTGTTGGCATCCCTGTGCTTCCTGAACTTGTGCTGGGGTTTAAGGGTGTCTTAAAGAGAAAAACCCATCCTGGATTGCTTTTGGCTGTGGACTGACACTGTCAAATGGTTTCTGTTGCACTGCCCGTAAATTTGTATCTGGGAGAGGTGGTTGTCCTTTAATTCTGGAAATGACACCCTGGGAGCAAGTTTAGCTTTTCCTCAAATTAAATTTATTCAGTCCATAGCTAATGATAGAAACATCTTGCTTTTGCCATCCTTTGCCAGTTCTGGAGGCATTTTGTTCCCAATCTTCATCGCTCAGCCATTGTTTGATGCAATAATCTGCAGAAGCAGATGGGGTGAGGGAGGTGCAGGATGGGGCTGAGGTTCCTCTGCTGAGCTCCCTGGGTATGATCCATCCTGCCTCGTGGTGGGGATGGGGCTGGGAGTGCCGGGATTTGGGGTTTTTGGCTTCCTGTGGACCCTCAGTACTGCACCGTGTGAAGGTGGTGTACATCCAGAGGGGATGTGCTCAAATCCCAGTTTTCTGGGAAGCAGGGGGGTCACTCTGTGCTCTAGGGTTGCCTAGGGAGCTGCTCTGGCTCCAGAGCAGAATATCAGAATATCCCAGTGTCCTGTTACTGGGCCAGAGACACCTTCCAGGGATTGCTGGTACCTCCTGCCTCGTGGCAGCGCTCAGGGAGGCTTTGTGAGCACCAGGGTTCACTCCAGGGGGACAGCATTTGCCTGGCAGGCCTTTTCCTGGGGGATTTTAAAGCATTTTCTGCAGATGGGGTAGAAAACCCAAGGTACTCCCAAAGTGCAGAGCTTTGGGGTGGAAGAACCTGTGACACAGAAGTGTTGGGAGAAACCTGGACGAGCGAGAGGAGCTTGTGGATACTGACGGACTCTGAGCGTGCCAGGGCCCACGAGACCTGTTGTGTGCTTTGTGGGTTGACAGAAGGCTTGAGGCTTGACTTAGCCCAAGAAAAACAGGATCTGGTTTGACTTTTCCCCCCTCTGTCTCTCCCCCAGCCTATGCAAGCAGCGAGATGTCCCACAGATGAGCTGTCCTTGACCAACTGCGCTGTGGTGAACGAGAAGGACTTCCAGTCTGGGCAGTAAGTGTGCACTGCTGCTCTGGCAGCTTTGAACCCCAGGGGAGTTGCTGTCAAAGTTTGGGTGGAGGGAGAGTGGCATTTCTCGTTTGGGAGGGTGAATACAGGAGGTTAATTAACAAAACTCCCGTGTCTTTAGAGACCAAAACTTTAAATGTGGCTCTTTAAATGGGAGATGCTAAAATAATTCTGGCTGTTTTTTCTGAAGCATTTCTTCCTTGGGAACTGCATCTGCTTAACTAGCAGGATCACTCTCTTAATGAAGGACTTCAGGCCTTTTTGTGACCTTGCTTGTTTGTTTTGGTTTTGCTGTTGTTCCTGTTACATAGTTGGGATATTTGAACTATTTCAAAAACCACTTTTATCATTTAGTTGTGTCACTCGGGGCATCTTCTCACTGTCACATCCTATGGGAATGCTGAGCAGAGTCAGGAGAACTCCCTCTTGTTCTCAGGGTTTTCATGCACCAGGACAAAAGGGAAAGGCAGCCCAGAGTGTGGGCACAACAAGCTGGATTCTTTAATTACAGGTCTGGGGTTGCTGATAGAACCCGGCCCTGGGTTTTACTTCTGTGAGAAAGGTAGAAAACAGATGAATTTTTCAGCTCAGCCCACACAGGAGGGTTTTGTATTCAAAGCAGCCAATTAACATGTTTGGTTTCTGTGCTTTGGTGCAGCTTTAGGGAGCTCTCCCAGAATTCAGGGTGTAGGTTGTAGACAGGAGTAATTAATGGCAGCAGGAAGGGAGTATCACACACAGCACAAGGCAGGAGAGGAGTTGAAAACTGGGAAGAAATGTTAAAGGAGAGACTGAATGATCTACTCAGATAAAATACCTGACCCCAGGTGAACTCTGCTAAGGGAGGAGGGCACAGTGGTGCTGAACTCTGGGCATGCAGGGTGTGTTTGGGACCTGCCTCTCTGTGCTGTCACAGCTCTGCTGCCCTGGGACCTGGCCTGGCCCTTGAGGGATGAACTGAAGTGGGATTTCACGAGCCCAACTTGAGTATAAAATGGCAAAACAGATCAAACCCACCGCCCCAGAAACCCCAGATGAGCAGAACTTTTAGAGCCACAGCAGGTGAAAGTGTGTATTTGGACAGGGAGGTGTCCTGGTCTGTTCAAACAGTGGTTTTCCACTGGTCGATTTTTTTTCCAAAGTAATTGAGTTACAAAAATACCTGCACTGAGCACTGCAGCTCATGCATTATAGAAACCTTAATTTCCTCAGGCCTGGGTGTCCTGGAGGGACCCAGCTGCCAGCCCTGCAGCAGTGGCTGTGCTCCTTTGGCTCCCAGAGCCCTGTGCCGTGGCTCCGGTGGAAGCAGTGCCCTGAGGTGTGCTGGGTGAGCAGCTGGCCCTGGTTCTGGCCAGGCTGACCCTCCTGGGAGCTGCTTGTTTGCAGCACCGAGTGCTCCCCCAGGCAGCAGCCTGTGCTTGGTGGGAGCAGATGCTGTGAATTGCTCTGCAGAGCGCAGGGAAGCTCCCGGTGTTCCCGTGGAAGGCTGGAGTGGTGCTGCATTGCAGATCCCTGGAACTGGCCCCAGCCGGCCCTGCAGAGGCTGCACCTCCTGTCCCTGGGCTCTACCCCTGCCATTTGCTGCTCGGGGTGTGGAGTCTGACCTTGGAGCAGGGAGCTGCTGAAGCCCAGGGAGCTGCTGAAGCCCAGGGTGCTGCTGTCCTTCCTCTGGTGCTTCACTCTGCCCCCCTGGAGGGCTGGGCAGGGAGGAGTCACTGTGTGGTGCTGCAGGAGGTCACGGCAGGCCACGCTCTGGGTTTTGGGGACTGGCACTCTCTTGAGTTCCCATGATCTGCTTTTACCTTGAGGACTCCTGGGGTAGTTTGGAGAGAGAGAAACAGGTGCTAAACACACCAGGCAGGAGGGGACAACAGTCAGGGCAGGTTGTTTCCGTGGCAGTTCTCTTGTTCATGTCGAGGGCTGACTGATTGTTCTTCCCCTTTATCCCTGCCTTTTCCATGGGAACACCATCCCTGCTATCTCATGCCAGTTTAGTTGCCCGAGGAGCCCTTGAGGAGCCTTGCTGAGTAATGGCTGCATGTTTCCAGACATGCACCAGAGGAATACCTGCCTGTGGGGATCAGATGTTTGCTGGCACCTCTGCCAGACACCTGAGTCATGCCCTCCCTCCTCCTGTGTGCATAAAAACTGCTGCACACACAGCTCAGTGTCTGTGGGAGCTTCTGCTGCTTTGCTCACCCTGGCCAGCAAATGTACCAGCAGTTGCCTGGGCCTGGCCTGGAGTCCTTGCTAAGAGCTGGCATCACACACTTTGGTTGTCACTGTTCCAGGCAAGGCTTTACACATGGAATAACACGGCAGTTCCACCTGGGACAGCTCCTGGGACCTGCCTGGCCCTGCTGGTTCCTTGCTCCTTTTGTTCCTTCATGAGCAGAAGCTCTTGATGAGGTTGAGATTTCCCCTCTGTGTCTCTGAGCTCCTTCCTGGTGAACACCAATGTAGGAAAATGCATTTAGTTTGTCTGCTGTCTCCTTATTTTGAACATTTGTAATACTTAGGTTGCTTCCAGCCTGGTGGAAGCTGCCTGCTCCTGCTGTCTTTGAGAAGAAACGTGGTTGTTCCTGTGCCTGTTGCAGATTTTTCTCCCAGAATGTGTCAGGGTTTGACCTTTCCCAGTATTTTCTTTCAGAAAACTGATTTTTTTTTCCTGTTTTTCCTTTTATTTTTTTTTTTTACCTTCCTGGCATCTCTGCCTCCTCTCAGGCTCTGCTGTCTTTCTGTGTGGCTGGCAATGTTGTTGGTCAATTCTATGCTCCAATACAGTAATTTTAATTTCTACCAGATCCTGGTTGATGTTCTCTTCCCCCTGCAGTATTTTTACCAGGTATCCTTATTTTCTTGCCTTTCCCTTTTCTGAATTGAACCCAGCATGGTGGAGTTTGTTTCTGTCTGCAGAGACGCTGAATTTCTGCGTGTTGTGTGCAGTGCTCAGGATCCATCCCAGGCTTAAGGAGCTTTAATCTTGGGATTTTCCTGTCTGATGAGCTGCTTCCAGCAGGGTGTTGGTTGTCATGAGGTGTGTTTTGTGGTGGAGTGTCCCAGTGGCAGAGCTGGAACCCGTGTGTTGCCTGTGGATGTTCCTCTCACGCTCCGCAGCGTCACTCCCGCTGTGGTGGTACTAATTTGGATTGCTCAGTGCTGGAACCCTCCTGGCTTCCTGGACAGTTCTCTGTTTTATCCACTGCTCAGTTTAAAATGAGCAGTCCTTGGAGCAGCATTCCAGCTGTCCTGTCCTTGCTGCCAGTGCTCTCCCTAGTCATGGAATCACAGAGTGGTTTGGGTTAAGGGACCTGAAAGCCCACCCAGTGCCACCCCCTGCCATGGGCAGGGACACCTTCCACCAGCCCAGGTTGCTCCAAGCCCTGTCCAACCTGGTCTTGGACACTTCCAGGGCTCCAGGGGCAGCCACAGCTTCTCTGGGCACCCTGTGCCAGTGCAGCCTGTTCCTGTCTGGTGCACCCAGAGGTGCTGTTACCCCCCTTTGCTGCAGGGATGTGGTGCTGGCTCCTGTTGAGCTCGTTGCCCACAGGGGTTCCAGGTCTTCTTCACCCCCAGTTGTCCCCCAGCCCGTGCTGGTGCCTGGGATTGTCCCCCCCAGGTGGAGGACTTTACATTCCCTCTGTTGAAGCTGATGGGACCTGTGGAGGTCCCTCTGAGCAGCAGCACCTTCAGGTGTGTCTGAGGAGCTCTGTCCCTGAGCTGCTCAGCAGTGGAGGGGTTAAATAGTCTGGCCACATGAGCACACCCCAGTGACCTCCTGCAGCTGGAACTGCACACCCAGTGACATCCCAGCTGTGAGGGTGGTTGTGCTGGGCAGTGTGGGGAGGTTGAACAACATCCCCAGCTCTCCCTTCAGCCTCAGAGCTCACCAGTTCATCATATTGGCCAGGCTGGATTTTCCACTGTAAATCCATGCTGACTGTTGCTAAATCCAAGCTGGAAGTGACTCCCAGGGCTTTAATATGTTTGGCTTCCAGGATTAGTTACTCCATCACTTCCCTAGGGACTGAGGTGGGGCTGCCCAGCCTGTAATTCCTTGGATCCTCCTGCCTGAAGACAGGAGTGACATCTGCTGTCTCCCAGTCCCTAGACACCTTCCCTGGTTGGTGTGCAGTGCCAGTAAATGCCTTGCTCTCCCCAGGAACACTTGCAGGGAGCTCCCCCACCGGTAACAGGCTCCTGGAGTTGTGCAGGGGCAGGAGGAGGAGGCAGGGAAGGGGGTGTGTGCACACAGCTGGGGTACCCGAGGGGCAGTTCCAGTGCAGGCAGCTGAGAAGAGGAGGATGAGGTGGAACCTGGTTCCATCATCACCCCTGTCACCAGTGCACACAAACCCAGCTTCCTCTGGGTTTGCTCTTTGCTGCCAAAGGCAGGCTGCCTGTCACATGATAAGAGCTATCGGGCAGAGCCTGAGGAGAGCCATAAGCAGCTTTGGAGTATCTCTGGTGCTGACAGCTTAAACTGTGAGTGTGACAGGCAGACGCCACTGCTGCTGCTGCTGGGGCTGCTCCTGACTGCTGGCACTGCTGGTTTTGTAACATTGTTCCTGCTCTTTGGATAGAACCACAGAGTCCCTGAGGTCGGGAAAGACCCCCAAGATCATCGAGCCCTCCCTGTGCCCATCCCCACCCTGTTCCCAGCCCAGAGCGCTGAGTGCCACGGCCAGGCCTTCCTTGGACACCTCCAGGGATGGGGACTCCAAACCTCCCTGGGCAGCCCCTTCCAAGGCATGACCACCCTTTCCATGAAGAAATTCCTCCTGATGTCCCACCTGCCTCTCCCCTGGCACAGCCTGAGGCCGTTCCTTCTCCTCCTGTCCCTGTCCCCTGGAGCAGAGCCCGACCCCCCCCCCGGCTCCCCCCTCCTGTCAGGGAGTTGCATAGGCAGAAGGTCCCCCCTGAGCCTCCTTTTCTCCAGGATGAGCCCCCCCAGCTGCTTCTCACAGGACTTAAAAGAAAACTAGAGGAAAACAATAGGCCCAGACTATTTCTGTGTGTGTTTGGAACATGCCCTGGGACAGACTCTGCAGAACCAGGTCCCTGCTGCCCGGGCTGCTCCCAGGGCTGGCTGTGGGCACGAGCCCTGACTTGCCATAGCCCTTTGCTGGCCTCGTGCTGGAGCACAGGGGCTGTGGGAGCATCACCTGGTGGGATTTCCCTGCAGAGCAGCACTCAGCAGTGCTTTTGGGTTCCAGGGGTGATCGTGTTCCCACCACTGACACCCGCTGGGACAGGGGTTGGCAGGAGAGCTGTGAATTTACCCGTGTCTCACTCGCCCCTCTGTGAGATTTGTCTGCTCTGACAGTAGATATTGTGAATATTTTTGATGCCTCCACACTGACTCATGAATTCTGAGCCAGAGCTCTGGATTTCTGCAGTAGATTTTTTATCTGCAGAGAAGGCCAGAAGCGTCAGCTTTATTGCTGCGTGTTCAGTGTACAGCATTCACTGCTGCTCTCCAGGGTTTGGAGGGATCAGGCTCTGCTCATGGCAGTGTCCTCCTGGAACTTCACTGCCAGAGAGAGAGAGCAGTGTGTGGGTCAGGGGAAATCAGATGGAAACCAGTTCTTTATGGCTGTAATATCCAGGAGTCAAGGAAACCACAGCAGAGTATCAGTGTGGTCATAAAGTGTGTATCCTTTAGAGGCAGAACGTGGCTGTGGGTCTGTGCAGCCCCGAGGACTCTGGCAATGAACTGAGCTCAACTCCTCTTAGTCTGAGCTCAGTGCCATCAGTGTGCTGCTTTTTTGGTTTCTAATCTGCATCTGAAGCACTGCAGGACTCTGGTTGGATAGTTTGCATCCTTGAAGTCAAACTGCAAGACTGGAGTATAAAATAAATGCATTTTCATAGGTTCATTGGGTTGGAAAAGACTTTTAAGGTTGAGTCCAACCATCAGCCCAGCACTGTTTTTACCTCTAAACCATGTTCCCAAATGCCACATTCACACACCTTTTGATCACTTCCAGGGATGGGGACTCCACCACTGCCCTGGACAGCCTGTGCCAGTGCCTGGCCACCCTTTCTGTGAATGAATTTTTCCTAATATCCAACCTAAACAACATCCTTGGCACAACACCAAGACCAGTGTGAGTGTCATCTTCAGCATGGAGCAGTTCCCACTAATTATTGTGTTACTTGTTCCTTCAGACAGTTTGTAGTTGGATCCCTCTGCCGTGAAACCAGGACTTTGTACTTCTCTGAGGCTTTCCCAGAGCCTGGTGCCCAGTGTTTAAAACTTGGTGCTGGTCCATGATCTCTGCTTTCCCATTCCTGGCTTTTCCAACAGCAGCTTCCAGGACAAAGGTGTCTTGCTGACTGGGGTGTGTCCAGCCTTAGGTGGCACCAAAGGTATCCTGTGCTTCCCTGGAGGAGAGAATGTAACTGCTGGTGCTCACACACAGTGTTCCAAGCCCTGGTATTGGAATAAATTAAGAGTCTTTCAGGTCTTTCTGTTTACAGGTCAAGGATTTGGGGCTGATGGTTCTTGCAAATGCTTTTCAGTTTTCTCAGCATTTGCCCTCTGAACTTGCAGCCAGAAGTTGCTGTGTGATATGGGAGTCCTTAAAACCCAGTGCAGGGGGAAAGATGAGGGTCTTACCACACAATACTCCTGGTGTTCTCTTTCAAGAATCAGGTCGGTGTGTCTGAGCTGTGTCTGCTTTGCTTGGTGCTCAGGGGATGTGAAAAAGAGTATGTGCAGCCCCTCCCTGCCTGGGGATGAGCAGCATCCCTGGGACCTGGGAGAGAGGTGTGATATTCCCGTGTTTCCCAGGTGATCCCTGGTGCTGTAACTCGGGTGTCAGTCCTTGTGTGTGGCTGAGGCAGGGAGAGCACTTGGGGTTGTTTCGGAGGGATTGTTTCTTGTGGTTGTTTCTTAGGGGTGATTTTCAGGGGCTGCTTTTCCTGGCCCTTGGCACATCACTGGAGTGACTCTGATGAGCCTGTGTTTGAACTTCGCTGAGGAAGGCACTGAGCAGAGCTCAGTGTGAGGTGATTCCCTCCCATGGCTGTCCCATCCTCCTCCTCCCCAACCCTGCTCTCTCTGCGTTCCAGGCTGCAAGCACGTGAAGGGCATCCTCCTGTATGGGCCCCCAGGCTGTGGGAAGACCCTGATGGCCAGGCAGATTGGGAAGATGCTGAATGCCAGGGAGCCAAAGGTGGTCAACGGGCCCGAGATCCTCAACAAATACGTGGGCGAGTCGGAGGCCAACATCCGCAAGCTGTTTGCTGATGCCGAGGAGGAGCAGAGGAGGGTAAGGCACACACCCAGGGGGTGATTTGGAATCACCAGGTTCCTGCCTGCATCACACACTGAGTCACTGCCTGGCTCGGGACTGGAGCAGTTCCCTGCCAGTCGTGGGATGTTGGTGTTGTGCAGCACGGCGGTGAAAACAGGCTCGGCACCTGGAAGGGCAGCAGAGTTCTGGCCAGCAGGCACAGCCTTCCAGTTCCATGCACTCCTAGCTGGAAGCAGTACAAGTGCTGTGCTTTGGGTCGTGTGGTGTCACCTGCTCCAAACCTCCTGAAAAACGGGGTTGAAAAGTTTTTTTTGCTGCTTTTAGTTTCTCTTTTTTTTTTTTTTTTTTCTGGTGGGAGAGATTAATTAATCTGTTTGGATTTTTGCTCCTAAGTTCAGGTGGCACATAACATAGGGTGAATTCCAGATAAACTGCCAGGTTTTTGGGTAACAGGCAGACTAGTATATTGTAGTCCTTGAAGTGCAATAATCCATACATTGTTCATTTTTCTCAGCAGAAAACTAATGGATAACAGTAACGTCTCAAAACTAGAGAGTTTGAAACTGGAAGTGGAGATACATATTCTGTTTTTCCAGACTTGTTTTTTTTACCCATTACTTTAGCTGGCTATCAAAACCCAGTCTTTAGTTTCAAGGTGTAAATGCTTATTTCACATGTGCTGGGGTAATTTTTCTCTATTGTGGATCACTTAACCTTGATAGATTTTCTGGTAAATTAACATGTCAGGCAAGTCACAGTTAAGTACAGGGGAGTCTTTTCAGAAGTCATTAGCAAAGGATCCTTTATTCACGCTCACAAGACACAGATTTTGGTGGTGGCTTGAAATGATGTAATTTCTTCAGCAAAAGGTTTATTAGTCAGTCAGTCAGTCAGTGAGCTCTGTGTGGTAACCCAGAGCCACGTGAGCAATCTCCTCAGTGGTTGCTGCAGTATCTCTGAGGGGTCTTTCCCTTTGCAATAACACACCTGTTAAAATCCCCTGGATGTTGGCCGGAGGGGACGGGACCGATGACAGGCTGGGAGATTAGAAAGGTCTCCGAAAGGTTGGGCTGTAATGAGCGTGTCTGGGGCACGCTGCCAGGGCCAGCACATTCACCCCCTGTTCACACGGGCTGCCCTGCCACAGGAGATGTTTTACAGGTGGAATTTGAAGGGAAGAGGCTTCATAACACAGTCACAAAAAGTATCCTGTTCTCCTACCAGCTGCAACTGCCTCACCTCTGGGTGAACCTGGAAACAGCAGTTCTGGGCCTGACTGGCAGGGACTGACTGGGCTCCCTAAAAACACTGAGAGCAAAGCTGCTCTGGCAAGCTGTGTATTTACCAACTTCAGTCCAGCCTGGGGTATTCCCACACCGGTGCAGCCCTCCCTCCTCAGACATGCCTCGTTCTCCGTCTCCCTCACAGGGTTTCCCCAGCTTCTGAGTGCTGGGACCTTTCATCCTCCAGCTTTGGGCTTGGCTTTGCTTGTCCAGTTTAGTGCCCTTCCTTGAAACTGTGAAATCCTGAGCTTGGGCCACGCTGGTTTGGAGGTGGGCAGGGTGGGAAGGGGCTGTTCCTGCGTGGCTGAGCCTGCGGGACTGCTCGCCGGGGCGCGTCGCTGCCGCCGCTGACACGTGTATCCCCCCAGCTGGGAGCCAACAGCGGGGTGCACATCATCATCTTCGACGAGATCGACGCCATCTGCAAGCAGAGGGGCAGCATGGCCGGCAGCACCGGGGTGCACGACACGGTGGTGAACCAGCTGCTGTCCAAGATCGACGGCGTGGAGCAGCTCAACAACATCCTGGTCATCGGTAGGACGGCCCTCCCTCCCTGCCGGGGCTGCTGGAACACGGCTGGTGTTCCCCTCCTTGCAGCTGAGTTACCTCTGCCAGTGTTGGGCCTGGCTGGGCTCATCCAAAGGGAGTGGCTGCTCCTTGAGCAGCAGCAGCAGGTTTGAAGGGCTGTGACATCATGTTGCTGCTTTCAGCAGTTCCTCCTCTCGCTTCTCATAAGGAGTGTTTCATAGTCTTGGAACACCTGCGAGGGCTGATGCACACTGATGTGCTGGCCTGTGAAGGAGGGGGGCTGCTCCAGCTGCAGACCCCTGTCCTGCTGCAGGAGCCCTGGATAATCCCCAGGACAGGGAGATACAGCCACCAGCGTGGGGCTGATCCCTGACTCTCTCAGAGCATGACTTTCCCAACACTCAGTGGGTGTCCTCTGTCTGTTTTCTTGAGGCTCTTTCAGGTATCTCTGTGGGCTGTACCAGGGGTTGGAGACCCGTTTATTAAGCTCAGATAACACTTGTTTTGTTTTTAACTCTGAATTTAGGAATGACCAACAGACCTGACCTGATTGATGAGGCTCTGCTGAGGCCAGGGAGGCTGGAGGTGAAGATGGAGATCGGTAAGGGCACTGCAGATCCAATTCCTAAATTCCATGTACCTACAGTAGGTACAGATTGCAAATACAGATGTGATGGGATGGCTCAGGTGCTGAACCTCACACAGCTCCCTCCAGAGTATTTTGGACCATTTTGGACTTTCCTACTGGTAAACCTGATCTCAGTCTCTGTCCAGCAGAACAGGCAGGTCAGGGTAGATTCAGGACCCTGAATCTCCTGTGTGAATGAAAGGAGCCAAGTCATGGCACCAGGTCATTCCTGGGAGGAAGCTGTGGAGCTGTTAAGTGGCAGAGCAGGCAGGAACTGTGTGAGCAGCTCTGGGCTGGAGGAAGTGCAGAGCATTCCATCTGCATCAAGTGACAGTGGTGACTTTCACTGCAGGAGCTGCAGATTTATCCAGCACTTGCTGTGGCTTCTGGAATCAGCAGGTCTGGATTTCCAGCAGAAATAAGGGTGGGCCAAGAGCTCTGTTTGCCATTTCTGGGGACTGGAAAAGAGCTGTCTGACCTTTGTAACCATACACATCTGCCTCAGGCTGGTGCAGATTAAATTAGGGGATATCTGCTGATAGAGGCTTTGATAAGAAATAAAGCCCAGGAAAACAAGCCACTGACTCTGCATTTGAGATCAGAGTTTGATAACTGAAGATCGTGGTGAAGTCTAAAGGGAGACTGGCCTTGGGGGCTCAGTGCTGAGGTGACAATTCAGAAAGTTTGAGTAGAGAACTGCCTGGGACTGATGAAAAGCTCACAGATCCTGTTTTGCAGTGAAAAGCTCAAATTGGTCAAAATCGGTGTTTAAGGTAGAGATTGAAAATGCAGTTTCAGATGTGGAGTTTGGAATAGCTCCTGAAACATTTCCACCAACCCTGCACAGACACACAGATGTCACAGAATCCTGTCTGTGTTCTGAGCTGGTGTAAAAACACTCAAACTGGAGCGAGTGAAAAGCCAGAACAGGCAAAGCCATGACAATTAACGTGTTTTGCTTCTTTTCAATGGCAGAAAATGAGATGAAAATGTCCATATAACCCTAAAACCCCTGTGGTGTCATGCCAGAGTGGCAGGTGAAGTTGCAGCTGTCAGTCTCATCCTTACAAACAAGTGAATGCCCAGCAGTGACTGTTCCTGGGGAGTGCAGGGGAGGTGGGTTGTTCTGCAGGTGCAGTACCTGCATCTTGGGTTGACAAAAGTGAATTAAATCAATAAACTCCAGGATCTGAGCCAGGCATCCCCAGAATAAACGGTCAGGTGGCAGGGACTGAACAGTGCTGGGGACTGTGCACCTTTTAAAATGTCTTTTCACATCCCCTCAGCACAAACTAATTAGTGCAGATATCAAGTCCTTGGAGCAAAGGCTGGGAAGGAAGCATGGAAGGTGAGCTGAGGAGAGTGGGGCTTGGCCAGCATGATGTGCTGAGTGGTTATGATCTCATTTAAGGAAAGGTTCTTCTGTACCTTCCATTGTCTGTGTTTCAGAAGGGACTTGCTAAGGTGCAAACTGGGGGATGGTCACTTCAATGGAAGAAAAGGAGCATTTTATAGGAACAATATGGACCAGGTGAAGAGGGAAATCAAGGCCCTGGATTGTAGGAGAGCAGACTTTCAGCTGATTCAGTAACCAGTGGATGGGACCCCCTGGGAAAGGACACTCAGGGATAAAGGAACAGAACAGACTTTCCAAGAGCCTGCAGTGACAGGGAAGGAGCAGTGACTTGTGATGGACAGAGGGCAGGGCTGGATGGGATATTGGGAAGGAATTATCCCTGTGAGGGTGGGCAGGCCCTGGCACAGGCTGCCCAGAGAAGCTGTGGCTGCCCCTGGACCCCTGGAAGTGTCCCAGGCCAGGTTGGAGCAACCTGGGCTGGTGGAAGGTGTCCCTGCCCATGGCAGGGGGTGGAGTGGGATGGGATTTAAGGTCCTTCCCTTCCAACCCAAACCATTCCATGGTAACTGCAAGGTGGGAGCAGGACTAGGGGATGCCAAGGGACTGGGCACACTGTGTGAGGTGAATTCCTGGTGTGGAAGTCTGAGAGCAACAGCTTGGAGGAGGCCTGAGGAAAGAGACTGAACCTGGAGCGTTTCCCCTCTGGTTTGGGGCCGCACAGGTCAGGGTTGCCGTTGGTGTGACTGACTGTTCTCCAGGGAAAGGCACTGTCAGATGTGGTGACTGTGGGTTGCTCCCGGTGAGAAGGGGCCTCTGGGGCACACTGAGGTTGTCTGAAGGCTGTGCTGAGGGTTGGGGTGTGCTCTGTTCAATGCCAGGCCTGCCAGACGAGAAGGGCCGGTTCCAGATCCTCCACATCCACACGGTGAGGATGAGGGAGCACCAGCTGCTGGCTGAGGACGTGGACATCGCAGAGCTGGCAGTGGAGACCAAGAACTTCAGTGGTGCTGAGCTGGAAGGTTTGGTTCGAGCTGCTCAGTCCACTGCCATGAACAGGCACATCAAGGTCAGTCCCGTCATCTCTCTCCGGGGCGAAAAAAGAGACAATGGTTACGTGTGGACTCTTGAATGTTCGGTAAAATCAGCTCCTGGTCAGTAAAAACCTGCTGAGCCTCGAGTGGGAGGAAAGCAAATCACACCTGGATTGAAGTGAGTGAGGAATCGTTTGGTGGTTAGACAGTTGTACTCCTGGGAGTGCTCTTTCTACAGGAAAAAGGACTTTTTCTGCTAATTATTCTTGTATAACCATAGTACTTGAAAAGTTACTAATTGTTTCCTGTAGCAAAAAAACACAAACATCAACACTTTCTCATTTTCTTGTGTTTTGCCTCAAAAAAACCCAAACATACAGCACTTCTGGAGGGATTTTCATCCCTTTGCAAGCAAACCATTTTCCTTAAATAATTAATTTTGCTTGTAGTTGATGCCTTCTCAGTGCTTGAGTTTTGGGTGAGTCTGGGGACTGTTGTTGTTTTGATACATTCCCTGCTGTGCCAGGATGTCACGTGGGAGAAGGGAAGATGGCCTTGTGCAAATGGAAGAGAGCAGTCCCCTCCTTTGGGTCGGGTTGGGATCGACATCCCAGGGATACACGGATTTGTATTCCACTTGGGAAACATCCACGCTTTGTTTTGCTTTTCAAACACTTTGACATAGTATTTTTGGATAATGTTATTTATTCTGAAGATGTTTTCAGCCAAATGATGCACTAAGGTACTTTATTCTCTCCTACATGCACTGAAAATTTAAAATATACATCATAGGCCTGACCTAGTTTTCAGAAGCACCTGTGAGAAGCGAGAGACAAATGGAAAATGAAGGGGCATTTGATCAGGGTCTTCTGAATCATTTAAACCCTTCTGATTATCTCTCAGAGTGCGAAAAATTAAAGCACAGAACTCCTGGAAGGCTGGGGAGGGTAAGAGCTCCCTTCCCTTCCCTCTGCAAAGCACCAAGGGATGCCCTGTACCAAAGGGCCCTTGGCTGATGTGTTTGGCATCCCGTGTTTCTGCTTGGTGGGTGTTTTTGGGAGCCATTCTCTGGTTGTAGGTGTGTGTTTGGCACAGAGGGTTTGGCCAGGAAGGGTTCAAGGGCTGCATTTGCTGCCCTGCAAGACAAGCATCATGTCCTTATTTTCATTCTTCTTTCTTTCCCTTGCCCAAGTGCACTCTGTGTTCTTTGGCTCATCCTTTCCACAGGAGGGGCTCAGACACATCTTGGAGGGTTAAACTCATCTGACTCATCTTTGCCCTCCAGCAAAGGTGGCTCTGCCTTCCAAGGGACCCCTTGAAATCCCAAATGTTCACTTCCTGACCAGTCAGGGCTCTTACACTCACAGGAGGGAGCAGGAGGTGTCACAAAGATTCAGGGAACTTCCTTTTTTATCAAGGAATGCCATGGAAAAGGTGAGGGGCGGTGGGTACGTCCTGGGGAGATTCCGATGGGAGACACGAGGATGAGAACACTCAGCCTTTGGAATGATCTCCCCTGGGAAGTGGTGGATTCTCCAGCATTGCAGACTTTGGAGATTTAGCTGGGCCATCTTGTCTTGACTGTGGTTCTGCCAGGATGATCCCTGAGGTCCTTTCCATCCTGGGATTCTGTGGATGGATCCATGTAATTCCTGAGTGCTGCCCAAAGCCTTCGCAGTCCTGGCTCCAGTGACTCCCCAGCTGGAATCCCTCCCTGGGTTTAGTGGAGCATTCCTGCTAATATGCTTCCAGGGAAAACTCAAAGCTTGAGAGCATTCAACCCTGCCCTGACACACAACATTATTACAGGTCCCAAACAGAGCAGAATTAAGGATTGCCACAGGGGGGAAATGATTATCAGTGTCAGATGCTGAAGGATTCTCCAAAGCTGGCTGATCATTCCCTACTCATTTGACAGAAGAATGGAGTATCCAGTTTCCTGCATCTGAAACCTTCCCAGGAAAATAAGACCAGAGTGAACCAGTGCCTGGCCCCTCGTGCTGGGAACCCCAGAGGTCCCTGAGGACTCTGGGGCTGGGTGTGCTCTGGGAGCTGAGCTCTGCTCGATGCTGTCCAGCACCTGCCCTGGCAGAAGCCTTTTTTTCAGAAGTATCTGTGCAGGGAGGGTGATGAGGGCTCTGTGTGCTGCTGCTGCTGCACCTCAGGGCCTTTTCTTGCCTTTCTAGGCCAGCAATAAAGTGGAAGTGGACATGGAGAAGGCCGAGAGCCTCCGTGTGACCAGGGGAGACTTCTTTGCGTCCCTGGAGAACGACATCAAACCGGTGAGTGGGAATGTGGGACCCCTGGGACAGCCCCCCAGGGCAGCTCATGCTGGGAGGGAGCAGATTCCTGCTGGGATCACACAGGCAGTGGTGCCCCAGGGCTGGCAGTGCCCTGTGCTGGAGGGGTGACAGTGGGGAGCCTCTGAGGCTCTGTCTGTGCCTTTTGCTGCTGGAGAGTCATGAAAAATAAAAGAACAGGTAAAGAACGACTCAGGATTTCTTCTCCTTGCCATATGTGCTCTCTCCCCTTTAGGCCTCTTTCAGTTCCAGGGTGACAGCTTTAATATGGGCTCTGCAGGAAGAGGCTTAAGCCTCCTTTTTGAGAATTGTCTTCACACTGTGTGTGTCAGAACTGGCAACTTGCACTGGCTAAAGCTGGTTGTGAGGGAGTGTGAAAAGATGTTCTAAACCTGCCTGGTCTGCACCCGTGTCCAGCTGAATGCTGTGGGTCACCAGTGGGTCTGACTGTCTCACTTCAGCACTTCCAGGCCCTTGGCCCTGGTCATTTTGGTGATGCTTTAATTGTTTTGTGGGCTTTCTGATGCAGCACTTTTTGGTAAAAGAAACTTTCCTCCTTCAGGCCTTTGGGACCAACCAGGAGGACTATGCCAGCTACATCATGAATGGCATCATCAAGTGGGGGGACCCCGTGACGAGGGTGTTGGACGACGGGGAGCTGCTGGTGCAGCAGACCAAGAACAGCGACCGCACGCCCCTGGTCAGCGTGCTGCTGGAAGGTACAGCCAGGCCCGGCCAGGGAGCACCCAGGGCACTCCCCACACTGCTCCTGCCTCCTGCCCCCCTCCTGCCAGCTCTGTCCTGCGCCTGGATGCGTGGGGAGCACGTGGGGGCAGAAATGGAACTGGGCCCTTCCAGCGTGCTTGGGGGAAATTGCTTCACGTGTTGGAACTGGCTGCTCAGCTGGAGGGAATTGGGGTCAGAAGCTGGGCTTGATCTCAGAGGTCTTTTCCAGCCTAGTTGGTTCTGTGAGAAATCCTGTATTTGGAACAAGGGAGAAGAAATGTACCAGTTAATACCCAAAATGTACCCAGTTAATAACCAAATGGACCAGTTATTACCCAAAATGTACCAGTTATTACCCAAAATGTACCAGTTATTACCCAAAATGTACCAGTTAATACCCAAAATGTACCAGTTAATACCCAAAATGTAGCATTTAATACCAAAACGTACCAGTTAATAACCTGTATGTGACTGTTTTACGGTGGAGGTGTCTCTGGCTGAGTCAGTTGTCTCAGTTCCCTGTGAAGTCACTGGAGAGCTCATCAGTGTAATTAGCTGAGTTCCAACAGCCACACTGAGGTGTCTGTGTCAGCCAGAGGTGCATTTCCCTTTATCCAGACTGTCACTGACTGTGCAGTTTCCAGACCCTGGAAACTGGTTCCAGTATCTGCATTACAGGTGCTGCAGTAGAATTTGATGTTTAGCTCTTCCCTCTTTATTTTCCTGAAAGGTGGATGACCACTGTTGCTTAGTGGTCTGTAGGTTTGGAATTAACCCTGAGTAGAGCCCCTGGATAATTCTGTGTGTCTGTGTCCTGTGTGCAGTTCCTTCTGGCCCCCTGAATTAATCTGTGTTGGGTGCATGGGTTCAGATATCTTTTGTCTCTGAATTATCCTGGTGTGAGTTCAGGCCAAAACCCAGTTGCCTTTGTCACTCTTTCCCTGCTGTTCCTGCTGCTGACTTGTTTGCCACAGTACCAGCAGAAATCGTGTTTAGAGGGGACATAAACACAGTTCAAGAAGTTTCTCCAAAACACAAACTCACTGATTTTGGTGCAGTGGCCAGTCCTGCAAAATATGTGATGTCCTCTTTTGGTTTCATGGCAAATCAGTCTGCATGTGCTCAAATGGTTCTATTAATTGGAGAGTTGGATTGGATTGGATTGGATTGGATTGGATTGGACTGGATTGCCCCAGGAGTCTGTGTGCTCCTTCTGCAAGTGGAAGGAAAGGTCACTTCAAACTGCGGATACGTCTGGATGGGATTAAAACATGCTCCAAGTATGACCCACACTGAGCATTGCCAGAGCTGTTTTCTCCCCTGTTTATTCATTGCTTGTGCTTTGTCTCAGGTCCCCCCCACAGTGGGAAAACTGCTCTAGCAGCAAAAATAGCTGAAGAGTCCAACTTCCCCTTTATCAAGATCTGTTCTCCAGATAAGATGATTGGGTTTTCTGAAACAGCCAAGTGCCAGGCCATGAAGAAGGTAAGTAGAGGCCCTGCTCTCTGCCTGATCACAGCTCAGTTCTGGGTTCTCTCAGGGAGGGAAAGGTGAATCACACTTGGGATGGTGTTTTCTGCTCTCTCTGGGTCCAGAATTTCTGTGCATGTATTTATTTGTATAGTTGAATGAATCACAGAATCCCAGAATGGTTTGGGTTGGAAGGGACCTCAAAGCCCATCCAGTGCCACCCCTGCCATGGCAGGGACACCTTCCACCAGCCCAGGTTGCTCCAAGCCCCGTCCAACCTGGCCTTGGACACTTCCAGAGATCCAGGGATGGCCACAGCTTCTCTGGGCAGCCTGTGCCAGGGCCTGCCCACCCTCACAGGGCAGAATTTCTTCCCAATATCCCATCTTAATCTACCCTGCTACAGCTTAGAGCCATTCCCCCTTGTCCTGTCACTCCAGGCCCTTGCAATAATGTTTTTGTAGCCCTGGGTGACTCGGGGAACGTTTCAGAGCCTGCTCTCTGGGTACTTCCCTTCTCCATTCTCAGTTTGTCCCTCTCAGTGCTGCTGTGCTTGCTGAAGCCACACCAGCAGGTCTGGCTGTGGCTGTTGCAGTTGTGTTGCTGAGTTTAACACTGGGGGGTTTTGCTGGTTTCAGATCTTTGATGATGCCTACAAGTCCCAGCTCAGCTGCGTGGTCGTGGATGACATTGAGCGCCTTCTGGGTGAGTCAGGGAGGGGAGCTGTGCTGGCTCTGCAGGAATGCTGACACACTGGCCATGTGGAAACACTCAAACTGGAGATGGGCTGCAACCACTGCCTTTGGGAGCACAGGGCTGGTTTTGGTACAGTTAAATGTGCATCTGCTCATGGGCATTGAAGCGCGTTTTTCTTTTCAGATTATGTCCCCATTGGACCTCGGTTCTCCAATCTGGTCTTGCAAGCCCTGCTTGTGCTGCTGAAGAAGGCCCCCCCTCAGGTAAGGCAGAGTGAGGTGCCCTGTTCCTGTGGGAACTGGGACAGGGGGAGCTCTGTGTGTGCTGGGAGTTGCTGTGCTGCCAGTGGTACCAGTGCGTTTGTCTCTGAGTCAGCCACGTTAATCCCAGCCTGCTGCTCCTCATCCACTTGGACATTTCTGGGATAACCACAAAGGATTCAACTTGAAATATCTAATTACTGGGGGCTGAATCTTCTGCAGTCAGTCCTGAAAATACTGACTAAGGAAACCCATTTAAGCTTCACCATGTAAAGCTGAAACATTCCAGCTGCCTGTTCTCTGAGGAGCTGTTTGGGCCAGACCAACCCCTGGCTCAGCCACGTGCTCCCTCCCTATTTATAAATCAGTTTCTCTGTGATCTGTGGTTGTGGTTGTCAGGGGTGTTATTTGTTCCTAACTTGAAATGATCAGGTGTTAATTACAGTGACTGGGGAGGTGCCTCTCATGCTGATCCTCGATGAGATTCAGGAGCATCCCAAGTGCTGAGGGTTCTGCAGCTCACCCTGAGCGAGACAGGCAGGCAGGGCCTCCTTTCTTGTTTGCCATTTCCCTGTTGTTCACTGGATCTCTGCTCTGTGTGTGAGAGAGAATCTGCATGAATAAATAACATCACAACAGGAACACCTTGAAAGTTGGTGTCAGGAAAAAGCAGGGAAGCTCAGCCTGGGTGAAGTCAGATTTTTGTCATGTTTAATATCCTGGCACAGCAACCTGTGTGTGAGTGTTGTTTTCATTAGACAGACTGGTGAAAAGACCTTTCAAATACAGGACTTTGAACTCAATTGTAGTGCCACAGGCCCTGAGTTCCCTGTGTGACTGTCAGCCTGGGAGAACAAAGATTTCCCCAGTGAGCTTTCTAGGCCACGTGAAGTCTGTGACATAACAGAACCCCAGTTTTATCACGTGGTTGGGACAGAGCCTGTGTGCAACAGCACAGCCATTTCTGATCCCAGAGTCTCGTGGAATCACTGACCTGTTGCTGGGTGTTCCAGAGTGCCAGGATGTGATTGTTCCCATAAATCATAGGGAGAACAGGATTTGGTTCAGGTTTTTGAAGGAATTTAACATATGAAGTCGTCCATTTGACCATGCTGAGTGTGCTTTGCTGCCGGGCTGCTCTCTGGTTGGCACCTGGGGCTCCCAGGGGCAGCACACGGGGCTGGAGCTCACAGGCACTGCCAAGTTTGTGCATGTTGCAGAGGTTTGTTCTCAGCGGGGTTTGAAGTGCCCTGGGGGCTGGGAGACTCTGGCTTGACAGCCAACATTATGGTGACTTAAGCCATAAATTGTTGGAGGGCAGGCAGAGAGGTTGCTGAGGAAATGTCACTCTTTGATTGATCATGTTGTGGGGTTTGGGGTTTTTTTTCCCCAAGTGTCCAGAGTTGGCTCTGTGGGAATCACCAGGCGTTTCTGTGGGACTGGGATCACGGGTTAGGATCATTCCCTGTGAAAATGGAGTGTGTCCTGGGACATGCCAGGCATGTCCCTGTGCTGACAGAAATCCATGGAGGTGCTGGGGAGACAATACCTCTTCCCCATTGCTGTCAGTGGGGTCTTCAGTGTTTCTGGATTTCAGAGATTCCTAGAATGCTTTGGGTTGGAAGGGACCTTAAAGCCCATCCCATTCCACTCCCTGCCATGGGCAGGGACACCTTCCACCAGCCCAGGTTGCTCCAAGCCCCGTCCAAGCTGGCCTTGGACACTTCCAGGGATCCAGGGGCAGCCACAGCTTCTCTGGGCAGCCTGTGCCAGGGCCTCCCCACCCTCCCAGGGAAGGATTTCTTCCCAATATCTCATCTAAACTGCCCTCTGGCAGTTTGAAGCCATTCCCTGTGTCCTGTCCCTCCGTCCCTTGTCCCAAGTCCCTCCCCAGCTCTCCTGTGGGTTGGAAAAGCCTGGAGCCAGGAACGAAGCAGTGGGAGCCCCCCAAGGAGTGGGTGGGAGCGGCTGCAGCTGCTCCAGCGCTGTGGCCCAGATTAGGAATTCACTGGGGTGTCACAGCACTTGATGTGCAAACAGCTCCCTGCAACCACTGTGTGGAAGACAAGCATTTCTGGGCTGAAATGTTATTAATTATGCATTGGGGGGTGTGTGTCTCTGTTGAATTGGTGTGTGAGAGCTGCCTCCCAGCTCCCCTGTTCCTGGTGAGGCTGGGTTATTGGAACGTGGTGTGGGAAGGGCAGACACTTGGAGGTTCTGGTTTTCTTTTGAGACTAAGCACTTTAGACTCTAAATAAACCAGAAACCTCTCTGAGCTTGCTTTAAATTCCCAGTCACAGCTCCTGCTTGTGGTTCCACTCAGCACTGTTAAACAGTGGTATCTGTTACTGCTGGTTCAAGGGGACTGAAAACCATTGCATTTTGTTTAGCATCTTTTTTTAAACCAATTAAAAATCTTTTCTGAACTGGCTTGAAGAGAAGAAAATAAACCATGTTCTCTTGGGCCTTTAATTCAATGAAGTTTCCCTGTGTTGTGCAGGGGAAGGGACTGGGGGGATGGAAAGGCTGAAAAGGGCTGTCTCAGCAGGGAGCCAGGCGGGAGAAAAGCACTTCCCTGAGAACTGAGCACAGGCAGCTCCCGGGGCCGGGGCTGCTTCATCTACATGAGAGTCACACAGGGCCTGGAGACGCTCCCCAGCCCCACAGAGCGTTCACATGTGCTTCCCTGCTGCTTCCCAACAATTGCATCCCGGGGGCAGCACCAGCAGCATCCCTGTGGAGCGGGACACGCAGTCTGGGCAGGGCTGGGCAGTGTCTGCCGGAGTGGGGTGCTCTTGCAGGGACAGCCACTCACTCCTGGGGCTGCCCTTCCACTGCTCCTGAGCCCCCAGCCCCTTCCCTCAAAGGGGGACCCACTCCTGGGGGTGCTCTTCCAGTGCTCCCAGCCCCTTTCCTTGCTGGGAGACCAGAGGCTTTTGTTGATTTATGAAAGTAAAGGGGGGGGAATAATCTCCCTGTTTGATCTCATCCCAGATGCATCCCCAATTCCACATCCCTTGGTGTGAATTGGAAGCAGCTCCAGTCAGCAGTGATATTCCCTTTGTACTCACAAACCTGGGGAATGGTGTTTTCCCCCCTTCCATGTGAGGAATTGCTGAGACCCCGAACCCAAGGATGAAGGTGCTCCCTTGTCCTGAGCACAGTGAGCAACTGGGGGTGACAGAGCCACTCGTGCCTGGTCCCAGCCCAACTCGGGCTCCCTCACTGCCCTTCCCTGGCTTTGCTGGAATTCCATAACTGGAGACTCCACTGAGGTGTTGAGGCTGCAGTTGTTTGGAGCAGGGTCTGTGTAAGCCTCGTGTCTGCAAAGGACAAGGACCTGCTGCCCCTTCCGTCCCTCAGTGCTGGGTGTGGAGCTGAGGCTGAGGGTCACAGTGGCTGGTTTGCAGTGGGTCAGGGAGCTGAAGGCACAGCTTTTTCTGAGGAAAGCAGGGAAAAATCAGCATCTTTCGGATGGAGCTGTTGAAAATGTGAGGCACTTCTGCAGAGTTCTCTTCTGAGGAGCTTTCAACCATGGCAGTGCTTCAGGGACCTGGGAATGGATCCTGAGGGAGTTAATGAAGAATTGCTGCTGGATCTGCCCTCTGGGAACTTGTCCCGTTGCTTTTGAACCTTGTTAAGCTTTTATTCCTTGTGCTGTGCTTGCCTGAGTCCAGCTGAGCTGTGTGGTGGGAGCAGACACCCTTTAGTTCAGTTCATCTCATGTTGGGTGATTCCACCTCGTCCTCCCTGGCTTTTGTTTTGAGAAGCTGCAGTTCTCCCCCTCCTCTCCTCTAAACCATCGAGGGGTTTATAGACCTCTCTGTTTACCCCCTCAGTTTAGCAAGGATTTATTCAGGAAAGTTATTCCATATTTCTGAGCATTCCTGCTTCTCCCTGATTTCTCCAGCTAAACAGAATCCCAGAATGGTTTGATTTGGAAAGGACCTCAAAGCCCATCCATCCCATGCCCTGCCATGGGCAGGGACACCTTCCACCAGCCCAGGTTGCTCCAAGCCCCGTCCAAGCTGGCCTTGGACACTTCCAGGGATCCAGGGGCAGCCACAGCTTCTCTGGGCACCCTGTGCCAGGGCCTTCCTACCCTCACAGGGAAGAATTTCCTCCCAATATCCCATCTCTCCCCGCCCTCTGGCAGTTTGAAGCCATTCCCTGTGTCCTGCCCCTCCATCTCTTGTCCCCAGTCCCTCTCCAGCTCTCCTGGATCCCCTTTAGGCCCTGGAAAGTCTCCCTGGAGCTTCTCCTCTCCAGGTTGAGCAGCCCTAGCTCTGAAATGATGGATTTGAAGTCCTGTTTGAAACAGAAAGGGCTGCACAGTGTCACAGCAGCTCCCTGGGCTCACATGGCAGAAAGAGGACCCTGTTTTACCCTTTTTCCACTCTGGAACTGTCTGCTCTCGTTCTGAGTGAGGTTGAACTGGGCTGGTGCTCTCACAGAATTCCCACAACCACCCATTCCAGTGGTTTTCCTCGATGGCAGTGAGGCATTTAGAGCCATTTCTGTAAGTGCAGGAGTTGCCTGCTGACCCCAGTTTGGGGTTCAGCTGACTCCGTGGGGCTGCCAGGGCTGAGCTGGCTGGGCAGGAATGTTTGCTCTGTGAGTGCAGGGTGTGGGCAGCTCCTCTGGGAGCACCCCTGAAGGGACAGGAGGTAAAACTCCCCTCACTGGTGACATTCCTGTGCTGCTCATGTCCTTCCCTGGTCAGACATTTCAGTCTCTCCTGAAGACCCAAACTAGACTCATTTTTATTGCAATCAGACACAGAGTCCATCCTCTAGGAGCTGCTGCGGTGGGATCCCTCAGGCAGTGACTGGAGTTGTTGTCCCTTTGATTGATGCCTGGTCTGCTGTGCCAGGCACTGCACACATGCTGGGAGCTATATTTGGGGAACAAGCACTGCTCTGGTGCAGTTGAGCAGCTTTTTTCCCCCTAAAATGCTCATAGTTCATGGCAAACTGTTGTTAACACAACCCCTTCCCCAAGCTGTTCTGGAGTTGGAGTTTCTGACAGCAATAAACAATTTTTTGTGAGAATTGCTAGAGCTGGGGAAGCAGGTGGGTGCAGCACTTGCAGGAGGGGTTGCTGCATGTTTTGGAGGCCTCAGTCCTTCTCTGGAGTGTGTCCTTGGCTTCCTTTGTTGCTGAGCATCACTTATTCATCTGCTCTAAAAGGGCTGAAAATTTCTAGTGGAAGGTGTCCCTGCCCATGGCAGGGGGTGGGACTGGATGGTCTTTCAGGCCCTTCCAACCCAAACCAGTCTGGGATTCTCTGAAAATGGGCACCTGATGGGGCTTCCTGAGTTCCTGTGGGGTGAGGATCCAACTCCGCTCGTTTCCTCTCCGCTGAGTGTGTTGGCTTTTCATCTTTGCCCACCACACCTGAGCTGCTCAGATTTGGCCCAAATTCCATGATGTATTTTGCTGGCCTGCCTGGGCAGTGACCATCAACAAGGAAACAAACACTGAGCAGTTGGGAAGCCGTGGCCATGCAGGGGGTGGTGGAAGCAGCAGGAATGGGGCAAAAATCCCATGGAGTGGCTGTTTCCTGAGGACACTATACCCTCCCAAGGTGGCCTGCAGTAAGTTTTGGACCCTCAGACCCATTTTTGTGTGTTGCCAGCAGCTGAGTTTTGTCAACTAGTAATGCATTCCATGCCCCCACTGCACTTCTGGATGGCATTTCCAGCATTAGTTCAGGAATTGGCTGTCCAGTGAATGCAGCAGCACTTGGGGAAGAGCAGACTCTGTGAGATGCACTGTCTGTGTCTGAGGTGTGTTGGGTTTAAATGGGTTTTCATCCTCTGCCAGAGGAGTGCAAAGCACTGATGGGATTCATTCTGGGAACAGTTTTTAGGTTATTGTTTTGGTTTTATAGTGATGAGCAGAGTTTTGTGCCATGATATTGAAATATAGAACTTGTACAGAGCCATGCAATCATAAAATATCCTGAGCTGGGAGGCACCCCCAGGGATCATCAAGGCCAACTCCAGGACACCCCAACAATCCCCCCCTGTCCCTCAGAGCATTGTCCAAACCCTCCTGGAGCTCTGGCAGCCTTGGGGCCGTGCCCACTGCCCTGGGGAGCCTGGGCAGTGCCCAAACTCCCTCTAGTTTGGCACTGGAACTTTCCCTTTGTCTCTGAGCATCAGCCAAACTGCTGAACAGCAAGAGAGGAGGATCCATGGCCAGCCAGGCCCCTCCCAGCCCAGGGGCTCCCTGGGTATCCCATCTGATGATCCCAGCAGCAAATTCCATCAGCCAGTATTGATCAGTGTCTGACCCCTGCGTGGGGAAATTCGGATTGCACTGGCAAGGCCTCGCCAAGAGCAGTGAACAGCAGTGGATTTGCACTGGCAGCTGACGTTTTCCACTCACTGCTCATTATTTATAAACCCTGATATTGCTCAGGCTGACTTAGGGGTGGTGTGTGAGCAGTGGATTGGGGTCTGGGGGCTGCCAGGGTGGGACTGTCCTGTACATCCCACTGCAGTGGGAACTCAGGGACTCACAGCAGCCTCTGCTCCAAAGCCTGAGCTGGAAATCCATTGGAACTGTCTGTGCAGGGACAGAGAATTCCCTGTACCCACAGGTTCCTGAAGACAGGCTGTTCCCCCGAGAAGTCATTTGTAATTCAGCTTTTGAGAGTGGGAGTTTGCTCAGGCTTTTAAATTTAATGAGGATCTAGCTATTTATAATGCTGGATTCAGGAGGAGCAGTGAGGTGGCAAAGCTGGGACTGTGGGGGGGCTTCTGTGCACCCTGATTTTTGGACCCTGTTGCTGCCATTACTCCGAGACCTGATCCTGGCCCTGTGTGGCTGGTATTGGCTCCTTCAATTCCTGGCAGATTTAATCCTAATAATTTCATCTGAGGCGTGTTTTTGAACGGCCATCTCATCATCTGTAGCCTGCAGAAGCTCCCCCAGGCTGGGTGCCCTCCTGTTCCTCCCTCCCCTGACCCTTGTTCCCTGGGCAGGGCCGGAAGCTGCTGATCATCGGCACCACGAGCCGCAAGGACGTCCTGCAGGAGATGGAGATGCTGAACGCCTTCAGCACCACCATCCACGTGCCCAACATCGCCACGGGGGAGCAGCTCACCGAGGCCTTGGAGGTGAGCAGCAGTCCCAGGGACTTCCCAGGGGCTCTTGGCTTGGTGACACTGTCCCACTCGTGTCATATCAGCAGTTCCAGGGCTTCTCCCAGTGACTTTTTGGTGCATTAAGGCACAGTTAGAGAACAGTCGGTCTGGGGGAAAGGTTTGTGGTGTGGATTGAAAGACTCCGAGGGCATGGAAGTGGGTAATGATTATAACTGGGGCAGTTACACTCAGTGTGCCCAGAGGGTGCCAGGCTTCCAGGAGCTGGAATTATCTGTTCCTCAGAAATTCCTGGCCTTAGTGGCTCCTTGCTCCGTGCTACGGTGGGAATTTGGTGAGTGCCGAAGGTTGTTCCGATACACTGAGCAGGCAAATCTCTCCTGCCAGCTGGCAGACGTGTCCCACTGACGGTGTCACCGAAGCCTGAGAGGCTCAGGTGCTCCTGCAGCGGGTTTGGAAACTTCCTGTGGCTTGAACCACTGTGTCCTTGTAGCCTTGGGTCTGGAGAAAACCTGGAATGCAGCGTAAAAGCCCAGCACCAACCCTTGGATATGGGATGGTGTGGAAAGGACCATTATGGAGTAAAAGAGTCTCAGTGTTTTGCCTTGTCTGGGTACACTGCAGCAAACTTTCCCTCTGAGCCTGCCATTCCCTTTCTCCTGAGCTAGGCACCGTTTCCCTGTTGTTACTCTGCTGTTGCTGACTCCTTTGTGAATCCTTTCCCCCCAGCTCCTGGGTAACTTCAAAGACAAGGAGCGCAGCACCATTGCCCAGAACGTCAAAGGGAAGCCTGTCTGGATCGGGATCAAGAAGCTGCTGATGCTGATAGAAATGTCATTACAGGTAGGAATGTTTGGGGGCAGGCAGGTCTGAGGTCTTGGAGGGGTCCTGGAGGCTCCCCCTTCTCTGCAGACTCCCCTTCAGTTGTGTTGGGAGCCTTTGCACTGGTTTGACTGGGAAAAGAGCTGCAGTGAGGAGACATTTTCAGAACAAAGGAATCACCAGGTCTTGGTCCTCAGAGATCTTTAAATCCCCCCCCACCCCGTGCCCATGGGCTGTTCAGAGCTGCACTTCAGAGCAGAGCATCTGCTGAGGAGGGGTTGGATTAACTCACCTTTCATGGAATTTCTGCTCTCCACCCAGCAGATAGCAATCACCTGGGGTTTTTTTAAGAAGAAGGTGCCTGTGCAGGTGTATGTGCTCTTTCCCCGAAGAAGATAAATCTGTCAGGCTGTTCAGCTGCTCTTCTCTTTATTTTCCACTTTCAGCACTTGAAAGCAAATAATTGCAGAGGGTAGAAATATGCAGCTCTGAGCCCTCCCCTGCCTGGAGCCAGCCAGCACTCGGGGCTCGTGCTGACACAGGGTGAGGTGCAGCCCTAATCCCCCCCTGACATCCCCGTGCCCCCCCTGCTCACATCAGATGGATTTAGTGCAGCTGAGTGAACTGTCCTCAGATCTGCCTGGCAGAGGCAGAGCACAGGGGAAGAGGCATGTGCTTCCCAGCAGATAAGTCGTGTCCCCCTCCGTTCGCTGCTCCCGAGTCTGTTAAAACTTGCTCGGCGCTGAGGATGTGCTCTGACTGGATGTCACCTCAGGGAATAAAGTCATTTATCTAGATTACTTTTTCCTCTTCTTCCTTGGCTTTTAATTCCACACCTACAGGCAAGTCAGTAAGTCATTGCTCACGTGCATTAGCTGTGTGTGAGGGGTGCTGGCCTTGGGGATAATGAAGGCATTAGAGAGTATCCAAAGCAGGGACACAGGATGGGGAAGGGTCTGGAGGGGCCATACAAGGAGTATGTCTGAGGTCACTTGGCTTGTTGAGGTGGAGGAGACTGAGGTCAGACCTCACTGGGATCTGCAGCTCCTCATGAGGGTCCTGGAGGGGCAGCTCCAATCTCTGCTCTGGGTGAGCAGGGACAGGACCCAGAGAAAATGGTCTGAATCTCTGTCAGGGAGGGTCAGGTTGGATCTCAGGGAAAGGTCCTTCCCCCAGAGGGTGGTTGGCACTGACCAGGCTCCCCAGGGGCAGTGGGCACGGCCCCAAGGCTGCCAGAGCTCCAGGAGGGTTTGGACAATGCTCTGAGGGACAGGGGGGGATTGTTGGGGTGTCTGTGCAGGGCCAGGGGTTGGACTGGGTGGTCCCTGGGGGTCCCTCCCAGCTCGGGGTATTTGTGACTCTGTGACCTGTGTTGTCCATAGTGCTGCCCTGGCTGTGCAGGTAAACTGACCTGCTGCATTAATCTGTTAACCAGACCAGTGTTTTGTGAGTGAGTCCTTGACCAGCCAGGCTGGCAGAAGGCAGACAGAGCTGTGGCTCTGCCCTCTGTGACACACTAACCAGTGTCCCATGAATTGCTGCCCACATGATGGTCCCCTTGGCTGCTGTACAGGCAGGTTGGCAGGAAGGTGGTTTGTGCTGCTACACCCAGTGCAGGTGGTTGTGTAACAGCAGAGGCAACAGCATATGGGAGCTAAATGTGAGCGAGTTCTGCTCCAAAGGTCTGAGGTGTTTCCATGACTCCATCTGCTGAACTATAAATACAGGAGAGAGCTCTCACTGCACACACAGCACTGGTCTGGGTGCACTGGAACCCACAGGGAGCTCTAATCTGGCTGGATGTTACAGGAAAGCACAAGTGCACCACTCCAGGACTGGTTCCTTCTTTCACTGAGCTGGAGCACAGCTTTTCAGAAAGGAACTTGAATCTGAAATTTCTTAAAAATTCCAACTGATGGATGATATTTCTCAGAATTCAGCTGATTAGATGGCATGGTGAATGAATTCTTTGTCAAAAATGTACATATAGTGTCTTTCTCCAAATTTAACAGTGGAGTTTGTCCTGGTGGAGCAGTGAACCCCCCCTGAGCTCTCTGTAGGGATTCCTAAGCTGGTCAGTGAACTTCCAGACTGTTTCAGACTAAAATCTCACTGAACCAGACCCTCAATATCAAAATCCTTTCTTGGGGTACCTGCCCTGCCCTGGTGCCTTTATGAGCTGTGTAACCCCACACCTTTTGGCAGCTTCATTCCCCTCACACTGTTTATTGCTGTTCCTGCCCTTCTTTGATGTCCAGCTGCTTGTGTTTGGTGTCCCATGTTTGGCCCTCCTGTGTGCACTGAGTGTCCTGAGGATGTTCTTTCCCAAATGGAGGCCTTTGATCCATGGATCCTCACGGGGTTTCCCACATGGATCCAGAGGAGGTTGGTTTGGAGTGGCCCTGGCTGCAGCACAGGGCCCCTCACAGTGCTCTTGGTGCCTCCACCCTGCCCTGAGTGCTGCTGGACACCTGATCTTTCCAGATCTGGTTCCTCCTGCATCCCTTCCCTGCCTGCTGGTTGCTCTTGGACCTTGCTGGCAGCACTCCCAGACCCAAGGGCTCTCTCCTCCTTGGAGCAGGAATCTGGATGAGCCAGGCAGTGTTCCAGGAAGCCCCTTTTGGCACCTCCAGGGCTTCCTGATTTGGTAACTTCTGTTTAGCATAAATAAAACTTAATCTAAGCTGTTTGTCTTTAATGTATCCTAACTGAGGTGGGAACTTGTTTTGAAAGCTCATCCTGTAATATTGCCCAATTGCTTTTAATGCTCTACCTGGACATGCTGAAGTTCTGGGGTTTATGGCAGGTTTTCAGGAGCACTGCACTCCCAGCAGGAATGTCACAATTTGGTGCAGGATCTCCTTCCCTGGACTGAGGCTTAACAAAGTCCCTGCAGTTCCTTTGTTTCCTGAGGGCTCCCAGGAAGGAGCATCCATGGCCTTTCCCCTGTCTGAGCCCACCCACTTTGTCAGCAGCATTTCCCCTTTCTCAGGGCACCAGAGGGGCTGTCCAAGAGTCTGGAACCTGCTTCCTCTGCACTCCTTCCCAGGCAGATCAGCCTCTGGGGTCTGTGCCTGCATTTTTAATAAAGCCATTTGGTCAAGCTGGAGTCTTTGTGGCCTTTCAGCTGCCTCAGTGCAGGTTGTGGACACGGTGTCTAACCAGTGTTCAGGGTGTGTGGCTCCTGCCCCAGCTGCCTCCAGCCTTTCTGATGGAATCCCAGGATCACTGAGGTTGCAAAAGCCCTCTGAGATCGTTGAGTCCAGCTGTTCCCCCAGCACTGCCAAGGCCACCACTGAACCCTGTCCCCCAGTGCCACATCCACACCTCAGTCCCTGGGACTTCCACACTCCAGGCACTGTGTGAGGTGGGGGGTGGCCTTTCATCTCTGCCAGGACCTGACCATCACCAGCATTCCCTTGCATGTTAAACCCAACTGAAGAACTCAGAGAGCCTCAGCAAATTCCTTTGAATCTGCTTGTTTCAGTGAATTTATTTTCCCGATCTAAAAGTAGCTCAGCAGTCGGCACTGAGGTCCTGGCCTTGCTGACACATCTCCCAGCAGTGGCAAGTTTTACATTTTCAGGCTTTTGTTAGCACAAAGCAGAAGTTCTCCCTGGCTCTGTCCCCTGCCTGCATCGCTGGGGACACTGATGGTGGGCTGGGATTTCTTTTCTCCTGAGCTGTTTCTGGAGAGGTTTGCATTGCCCTCCATTGCAGCAGTCAGGGGTTTAAATGTTCCAGTAGAGACCTGCCTGTTTATTGCCAAGTGGGTGACAGAGCTGAGAGTCTTACAGCCCATCAGCTTCCTAGATCCATGTGCTGGATATTTCCAGAGTGAATTCCCTGTATTGTCCCAGATCCAGGATGTCAGTGCAGGCTGCAGAGGGGACACATGTTGGACTTTCTGGGACACAGGAGCTGTTACAGTACAACACAAAGATCCTGAGAACCAACAGCCTCTGATTTCCAGATGTTCACACTCCTCACTCAGTGTATTTTGGTGCACATCTAGGGAAGACTTCACTGGAATCCTTCCATGAGAGGACCAACCATCCCGTGCACCAGCACAAAGGACTGAGGCAGTAACACGTTGTGTGCTCTGTTGGCAGCCTGAGTGTCTCCTTAGCCCTTCCTCCAGCTCCCTGCTCCTGTCTGGGTGCCCTGTGCTGGGGCAGAGGCAGGACTGCTCTGTGAGGGATGTTCCTGGAAAAGGTCCTTCCCCCAGAGGGTGGTTGGCACTGCCCAGGCTCCCCAGGGCAGTGGGCACGGCCCCAAGGCTGCCAGAGCTCCAGGAGGATTTGGACAACGCTCTGAGGGACAGGGGGGATTGTTGGGGTGTCTGTGCAGGGCCAGGGGTTGGACCGGGTGGTCCTTGGGGGTCCCTCCCAGCTCAGGATAGTCCCTGGTCCTGTGATTTCCTCGTGGGCTGCCTGGGGGCCTGCAGGGCACTAATGGGACCTGTTTGTTTGGTGTTCAGATGGATCCTGAGTACCGTGTGAAAAAGTTCTTGGCTCTTCTGAGAGAAGAAGGAACGTAAGTACTTCCAGTTTAAAGCATTGCTAAAAATTCTCTTTTCTGCTCAGAAATGAGCATCTGTGAGGGGAACCTGCAGGGCTGGGGTATCTGCTCTCATTGGTGGCCCCTCTGTGTTTTCAGAGCTGGGTCAGATCAGTTCTTACAGGCTTTGGGAGGGGGGAGGTGTGAAGGAGCTGAGAACTTGCACGTCTGAATTCTCTGCTTGTCTTAATTCACCCTTGAAAGTTTCCATGAGATACTGGGCCACAGTTAACTGAAGTAAATCAGAAGAGGTTCTGCTTGAGTTAAAATCCAGCTCTTTGTCTGAATTCTGGGACTTCTGATTTCTTGTGTCTCCTGTCTGAGAGAAGGATGTCCTACTCTTTCCCCGTAGGTGCCACAGGGAGTAGTTGAGCCCAGGGGACAGTGGCATCTCCTAGAGAATGACTTTCTAATACATGTAGGGCAGTGCCTGTGCTGGGGCAGCTCACACCACTGTCTATCCTGGCTACATGTCAGTGGGTTCCAGTGTGTGCTTGATGCTTTGTACATGTGCATGATGCTTTCCTGATGGATTTGGCTTCTTTTGCAAGAGTCCCAACCCTAGACTGAAGGTGGACCAAGTGCAAGATCGACAGCTGGAAAAGCGACCAACCTGGAGAAAATACACTGGGATCTTTACTCTTCTGTGCTCAACACACAGGACAAAGTGAAATGCTCCCCATTTCCCAGAGCCCCATGTGGAATCTGCATGTTTAGTGCAATACAGTATCTTTATTCTTTGTCTTTAATATTCTGATGTCACGTGGAAGTGTCTCCTAGAACACTGTGCTTCTGTCTCCGTGCAGCCAGGCTGCATCCTTTGATTTGAGCATGGGGGAATGTCCTGGGAGCTTGAAGCCAATGCTCACTTGTGTCCAGCATTCCTGCAGTGGGAAAGAGATCCTGACTCCTGATAAACCTGCCAGTCTGGTGAAGGGACACTGAAGCACTGCTCTGTCATATCCTGATCAGGTGAAGGGTTTCTTGTGGTGTCATCCCCTCCCTCACTGACCTCTGAGCCAGACCCACACCCCGCAGACAGTGCCCACAGCAGTCCAGCTCCAGGACTGCCTGGATGCTGCACCTGCTTTATTTATATCCAGGTATTTTGGGGCCCCCTGAGACACTGCCAGTGGCACTGGGGACTGGAAGAGGGCAGGGAAGTGTTGATCAGAGTAGAGGAAATTTCCAAATCCAGTATTTAAGGCATCAAAAGCTTGTTGTTAGTTCAACAGCAGTTTTAGAGGTGCTGGTTCCAGCCTCCAGCTCTTCCCGAGGTCGTGTAGGTGGCAGCTTTGGTGTCCTCCAGCCTCACACCCCATTTCCATGCCATGCTACCAAAGGCTGAGGTTCCTCCTTGGACACAGAGAGGAAGCCAAGCTCTGCAGGTGCACGAGATGTGCATGGCCATGTTTTTGCACTGAAATAAAGGAATGTATCCAACCTTGCTCCATGTCCTTCCCGACAGCCAGCTGGCCTCGGTGAGGGGCTCTCCGTGGCTGCACGAGGCTGCCCCTGGCTCTGGGGCTCCACCCCTCCAATAATCTTCATGGAACATACCTCAGCGTGGTGGGGCATGAAATCAAAGCCATTTAGCAGATATTAGTCAGTGTAGCTTCCTAAACTTGACCAGAGGCGCTGTCAGGGCTTGCAGTGGTGCCAGAGGGGTGTCTGGGGAAGGAGATGCTCCACGTCCTTGCAGGCCCAAGGTGCAGGTACTGTTGTCCTCAGTGTGTGCTCGCAGCAGTGGGGGTGTTCCAGCCACCCCCCTCTGTTCCCTGGCAGTGCTGTTGTGTTGTGATGCCCTTGTGAGTCCCAGTGCTGGTTATTCCCTCTCATTTCGTGTATGATCTTGTGGATTTATTTGTCCCTCCCTCCCCTCTGCCAGTCCGGGTGGCAGCAGCACACAGTAACTTATAATTCAGAGTAAATGCTGTAAACCTTATCATGTCTTTGTCCAGAACTATATTGATGAATAAATATCTGGTTTAATTGCACATTCAATGGATTCAATAAAAAGCACAACTCCTGGTGATGCCCTGGGTGCCATCTGTGTCTGGTGCTGGTCCAGCTGAGGCGTGTGAGGAGCAGAGCTGTTCCCGGGTGCCTAAAAGTGAATTTACCCCCAGGCTGGACAGTTTGACCCCTGTGGTCTCAAAGGAATTGGCTGAGAGGTCTCTGGTCCAGCCCATTCTGGGCCCTGCAGAGCTGAGGAGCCCCCATGGATGTCCCTGTGTGTGTGTGAGGTGAGTGTGTCACTCTTGGAGAAGTTTCTGTTGGAAAACCAGGGCGAGCTGCTGGGTGTGACATCCCAGCTACTCCAGCCTATTCCAGGATCTCCATCCGAGCTGTTTCCTGCAGGTGGCACGAGGGAAGGGCTCCTGGAGCACCTCCCCACCCACTGGTGTGTTCTCTGGGGCTCTGCCTGGCAGAGTGGCCTTACACATGTAGGATATAACCAATATTGCTTTCAACAAGTAAGACCTTGAGGTCTTCATCCCCTTCCTTGCCCCGTTTCATCTTGAACCTTCCAGCCACGTCTCTGAAATGGAGTTTCAGATTATTTCCAGGAGGTGGGATGGCTTTTTGTGCAAAAAAAGAACACTGAGGGGTTTTATGTTTGCTTTTACCCCTCAGACAGGTGCATTTGAGGCCAGTGCTGTGGAGAAACCACGTGCACTTAAAAGCCTCGTTAACACGGGGGAGACGCTGCAGAAACACCCACAAGTTATTCCTGGACAGGAGGAGATGTTTTAATGTGAGGAAATTCGGATCTTGGTCTCTCCAAACCGCTGGGAGGTGATTCAGTGACAGCCTAGGGGTTCCTGGGGGAGTGTATGAAGTCTAAAACCTTTTTTAATCCATTAAGACTAATTTAATCTCTCTCTGCAACTCCCTGGCAGGAGGGGGGAGCTGGGAATGGTCGGGCTCTGCTCCCAGGGAACAAGGGACAGGAGGAGAGGGAACAGCCTCAGGCTGTGCCAAGGGAGCTTTCAGTTGGATTTTAGGGAAAATTTCTTCCTGGAAAGGGCTGTCCAGCCCTGGCACAGCTGCCCAGGGCGGGGGTGGAGTCCCTGTCCCTGGGGGGATTTAAAGGACATGTGGATGTGGCACTTGGGGACATGGTCAGGGGTGGCCTTGGCAGTGCTGGGGATGGTTGGACTTGATCTTGAAGGTCTTTTCCACCCTTGGTGATCCCAGGGTTTTGTGCTGTGTTGTGCACACAGTTCATGGCACTTCCTAAACCAAGAGCTCAGCGTTCAGCTGTGAAATCTCCTTTATTGGCTGCATTTTGCCATCATGGTCTTGCATTCATACCCCTGCCCGTGGTGGGCTGTGAGAACTGGGTGGTCTTTAAGGTCCCTTCCAAGCCAAACCACGCTGTGATTCCATAATTCCATGCCTGTCCCTGCCCATGAGCAGCTGGAGAACGACCCCCCACGTCAGCAGGACCTGAAGGACCCAAACCACACAAGCTGGCAAGTGCATATCTTTGATTTGTTTTTTTTAACCTTCTCTTTAATGGTGTGCCACAAAAGAAATGCAAGTTGAAATATATTTTTCTCCAAATATATATATTTATATAATATATAATCTTAGTTAACTCAAGTATATACATTGTATAATAAATAATGCTTATAAAAAGAGAAATTTTCTGAATATAAAATAAAAAAAAAATCGACCTCTACAACTTTATACAAAACTTTGGATACAGCAGATTGATGGAAAAAAGATCTTCCATTCAGTGCTAGAATACCTGGCTACAGTAAAATAATTACAAGGCAATAAATGTTCTATTTAATATTAAATACCTTTTCTTGATTAAAAAAACAAACAAAAAGGGGATTTTGTTTAAAGTCAGGTACTGGGAGTCGTTCCAGACATGGAATTTAATATATACTTTAAATAGATGCATATCAGAGGACGGCTTGGCTCTGGGTGGGGAGGGGTTTTGAGCTCTCTGTGATTTTATTTTTTGGAAGTGGAGGCTCCTCTGGCCCTGGGAGTGCAGGAGCTCCTCACACTCTGCCCAGGAGGGACCTGGAATTTTGCTCTGGTTGTTCCCTCCACAGGTGTGAGGGCTGGGCCCTCCCTGTGCCCCCTTTATTGCTCGTTGTGCCGCTCCTTCCCCCGGAGAAGGCAGGGATTGGAGCAGCAGCCCCGGCTGGGACGGGCTGGCCACGGGGCCCAAATCCCTGCTGGTGGTTTGTGTGCTCGGTGGGGACTTCAGGGACCACTGCTGACAGCTCAGCAAATCCTGTGGGAAGGGGAGGGTCTGCCTGGCTTGTGCTGTGGGATACAGGTGTCCCTTCCCCGCCTCCCTCAGCTCCCCCGCGCTGGATGCAGTGGTTGGATCGCTGTGTCTGATGGGCAGGGCTGGGGCAGACATTCCCTCTCACCTGGTGGGTGACCTGTCCCCAGAGGCATCCCTGAGCTCCCTCTGGGATATAAAGTCACCTCAGGGAATGCTTAGTCCATGGGTGCAGGGACTGGGTGGATCCCAGACCCTGAGATCCCCTCCCGGGCGCTGGGGCCGTGCTGTGTCCCCTGTGAGAGGTGCCAGCAGTGCCCTGTGCCCTGCCCTCGTCCTGGAGGATCAGCTCTGGCTCTGCCTTCCTGCCACCGTCCCCAGGGACTGCAGGAGAGTGGGGAGCAGAGAGAGCAGAGGGAAGGAGGGACCAGCTGTGGGCTCCGTGTGCTCGGGCAGGTTTGGTTCTCCAGCATCATCTCCGTGGAGCAGGCAGGAGGGAGCTGGGCTGGGGTCAGGGTTTGCCTCCTCTTCCCCACCACATCTGCCAAGCCCAGGACAGCAGCTGGGGGAGCTGTGCCTGCTCAGCTTCCACCGTGTAAAACCCATTTCCACCCGAGCCCTGCCTCGGTGTCTGCACAGGCAGCACCTCTGGCCCAGGCCAGAGCTCGGGGTGTGCCGTGGCAGCTCTGCCTGCTGTGCCCAGGCCTGGCTTGGGCTCCCCCCATCCCTGCCCCGGGCGAGGGGCCGGGCCAGCGGCAGGTCCGTGCCCGCGGGGGCCGAGCCCTGGGCCCTGCTCGGGCGCCTCCACCAGCAGACGCCTCCCTGGGCCTACTTGCAGGTGTGGACGTCGTAGACGCGGGTGCACTCCTGGCAGCTGACGTAGCAGCACCAGTGGAAGATGCAGTGGCACTTCTCCTTGCGCCGCTCAGTCCGCGTGTTGTGGCCGCGGCCGCAGCACAGCAGGTCGCAGCCGTCGATGCCGTGGGAGGTGACGTTGCAGGTCCTGTCCCTGGTCCCAAAGGAGCCCGTCTCGGGGTTGGGCTCGCAGAAGTTGGGCGAGTTCTCGTAGTACACCAGGTCCCGCTCCGTGGGCGGCTTGAAAAGCGCGTACTTGGCCCTGAGAGTTTCCACCCAGCCCCGGGATTCCCGGTGCTTCTCCACCACCATCTCCGAGGCGCTGTCGTATTTGTCCTTCAGGAAGTCCCCGATGGCCCGGAAATCGGGCTGGGCCCACCAGCAGGTCTTCACCTCGCAGCTCCCCGACAGCCCGTGGCACTTGCACTTGAGGTGCATGTGGTCCAGGATGGTCTGTGGGGGCAGAGAACAGGGTCAGCAGCAGGGTTTGCTTTCCATCCCCTGCCTTTGCCACCTGGGCTGAAATGGCTGCTCTGAGCTTGGTCTGGGAAGCGTGGGCTGCTTGGGAATGAGTTTTGGTGGCCAGAGACGCCTCCAGGCAGGTGTTGCACCAGAAAAGCATGAGGTGGGCAGCTGCTCTAATCATCCACCCAATCTAATCTAATCTAATCTAATCTAATCTAATCTAATCTAATCTAATCTAATCTAATCCCAGGGTCTGGTCCTCTCACTAGAGTCCCCCTGCCCTGTGTGTGTGCACAGTCAGAGCCCAGAGAAGGGGGGGGTTGGATGGTGTCTCTGACCCCAGGGATGGAGGCTGGTCCCTTGTCCTCTCTTTGCTGATGACCCTTCCTTCATGGCCCAAGTCTGACAGTTTGCACTAGAACATGATGAAATCATGAATCTGTGGACATTAATCTCTCTCCCAGAAATCTCCTCTGTGTGGGGCAAAATAATCACTGATTTCTGCAAAAATTACTGGAGTGTGGTGGGTTATTTGTGCCAGAAGCTGTCAGCCTTTTGCCCTTCCCCCTCTGCCTGCTGTGGTGTGGAAAAGCCATATCAGTGTTTGCTTCAAGGCCTGTTGGAAAGGTCTGACTGAGTTTGCAAACGACCCAGACCACGGTGACGGCAGGAATAGGGTGGAATGGAATAGAATAGAAATAGAAACAATAGACTAGAGTAGACTAGAATATTAGAGTTGGAAGGGACTGACAACCATCATCTACCCCAGAAACTCACTGGGACAATGTTATAACAGGAAACATGTAGGAAGGAGGAGCCTGGGAGGAAAATCCTCTTGGTCCACTGCTGGCCTGGGGTCTCTCCTGGCTGAGTTGTGTTTATACAACGTGGCCTTGGAAGATGTTCTCAGGTTGCCCAGAGAAGCTGTGGCTGCCCCATCCCTGGAAGTGCCCAAGGCCAGGGGCTTGGACAGGGCTTGGAGCACCCTGGGCTGGTGGAAGGTGTCCCTGGCCATGGCAGGAGGTGGCACTGGATGGGCTTTAAGGTCCCTTCCCACCCCAACCATGCCACGATTCCGTGTGTGCTGCAAGCAAGGCATGTTTGGATGGAGCAGAAACCTGTTTGGAGAGAGTGGAGATGCTGGGCCCTGGGAAATAACCTTAGGGAGCCTCAGCCTGGGAATTACACCAGGAGGAGCCCCCCTGGGCCGTCCTGCGGGCACGGCCCCCTCCCCGCACTCACCGTCCTCCCGGCCTCGTTGTTGTGCCTGTTCATGGCCGAGCGCGCGTCCGGGCGGTTCTCCCGGGCGTCGGCGAACTCCCGGGACACCAACACCCCGAAATCGGCGTCCTCGCTGCAGCCCCCCCACTTCCAGCCGTCCCCGGGGGGGCCCTTGTGGTGGGAGTCGCAGCCGCAGATGGTGGAGGTGCCCTCGGCGCAGGAGCGCGTGACGGCGAAGGCCACGCCGGCCGAGGCGATGGCGTGCACGAAGGCCGACTCGCGGGTGGCTGCAGGCACAGAGCCGGGGGTTAGCGGGCAGCCTGTCCCCTCCAGACCCCCCTCAGCAGCTCCCAAACCCTGCTGGAAAGCCCGAAGTTATTTTATGGGTGTTTCCAGGAATGTTTTCCGGAGCTGCCGGAATCGCCCCTCCAGCAGGATGAGGAGGAGCGGGACTCCAGCTTTGGGGTTCTCCCAAATAGAGCTGGTGCAGGATTTGATCCGGCACAGGGGTGAAATAAAGGGTGAAATAAAGGGCCCAGGATTCCTGGGGGGATGGGGGCTGGAAATGTGAGGGGATCCCTGTGCTAAGGGAGGGGAAATGTTCCGGCAGGACAGGCAGACCTGGGCAGGTGGTGGGGACAGACCAGAAAATCCACAGGAAGATGAAGAAGGTACAGCGGGTTTGCTGAGCTGGAGCATCCCAGTCCATCCCCTCTCCCTGTGGCTGTGGCAGGGTGACCTTCAAGCATCCCCTTCCCTGGACATTCCATGGGGCCCTGACCTGGACTGGGGACAGCAGCAGTGACATCCCCAGGGATGTCCCCAGCACTTTGTGTGGCCTGGGTGGCATTTCCCTACTGTGAGTTCTGTGAGTTTAATGGCCTGGGTTTGGGAGTCCTCTGTCCATAAGTGGACAAACACAGTCAAACTGAAAGGGTATTTCCCTCATTTTCCTGCATTGCCTTGGTGAGTTAACCCCCCAGGAGGCTTTGGAGAAGCTGGGACATGCTCTGGACTGAGCTGGTCTGTCTGATGGCTCTTCCCCTGGTGTGAAAGCAGGACATTGGAGAACTTGGATTTTTTACAGCCCAGCCAAATTACATCCCTTGTTCCTGTGCTCACATTGACTTTCACCTTCAAGTATCTTTAGTGGCCCCTGAGTTTTACCCCATGGTTCTTGCAGAGAATAAAACTGCCATTTTCCTGTGCTCAAAGAGCCGTTTTTGTTAAATCTTTCCATAAATGCTGTCCATGACAGTCCCCAGCCTGGGGTGATTCCCTTTCCAGAGGGTGACCAGGAGCCAGCTCTGCCTCAGCTGAGGGCTGGCTGGGGCTGGAGGAGAGCAGGTCCCTCCCCAGCTCGGGCACTCCGAGGTGTCTCCTGTTTCAGGGCACAGCCTGGCCAGTCCCCCGTGGCTGTCTTGGTCAGTTCCTGCTGTGGTGAGCTGGCTGTTCACTGCCAGGGTGTTCTCAAACCTTTCTTCTTGTTTTGGCTGGGTGTTTTTTAAGGTTTCTCTATTTTTTCTAAAGCAGTGTTGTGCTCTTTCTACTCATTTTGAAATCAGGACGGGTTGGACTGTTGGCCTCAGTGGCTGCACTAAGCCAGGCTCTCCCAGGCACAGTCAGGGTCTCAGCCTCACCTGGGGTGCCTTTTGGCTCAGATCCTGGTTGTGCCATGCTCTGCACACCCCCAGCTCCCTGGAGAGTGACCCTGGGGTGCTTCACCCCACCTGGAAGGATGGAGACTGCAGGTCTCTCAATCCAGAGCAGATGCTGGAGTCAATCCAACCTCCCTCCCCATGTGCAGGAGGCAGGGAGGAGCTGAAGGCCATTTCTCAGGGGCTGCTGTGCCTGGGCAGGGGGCAGGAGGCTTCCAGAGCCCCTGGGTGTGGTGTGAGCGGGTGATCAGGACACTCAGTGCATGGGGGACGAAGCCACAAATTTCTGCTGAGGAAACGACCTTGGAGCCCATCCCTTCCTTCCAGAGCAGGAGCCATGGACAGCCTTGGCCCATCCCCTCAGCTGTCCCCTGCACCCCTCCCTGCAGCAGGGCTCTCCAGCTTCAGTCTCTCTGAGGAGGTGGGTCTGGCTTCCAAAAGCCAGGCACCCCCAGCCGGGCTGATTGCAGCCCCTGCAGGCACTGGGAGGAGATGGCTGGGGGTTGTTCCAGCCGTGGAAAACACAGCTCTGCTCTGCTGCAGCCAAAGGGGGTCCCAAACCAGGGCTGCTCAGTCCTGTCCCCCAGTGCTGCTGGGACCCTGCTGTGGTTTCCACGTTCTTTGAGTTCAAACTCTTCCCTCCTTGCCTTTCCCACCTCCCATGTGCCAGCAGGGATCCACCTCCCAAGGTTTTCCTTGGGTATCTTTCATTGGGAGCACTGGGAGCTGTGGGCCACCAGCTGAAGATCCCTGCACCAACTGGGCTGTTTCAGCCTCTTTGGGTGGCCTGTGATCCAAAGCACATCAGATCAGAGGAGCCAGGGAGCCCTTCTGGCCCCGGACAGGGACATCTCTGGGACAGGGAGGGGACGGGAGCTGCTCTCCCGGCTGATGTGCCTTCGCGTTCCATCCAGAGGGTGTGGATGGGCACCGGGAGGGTCACGGGAAGGAGGGACACGGGAGGGAGGGTCAGCGCAGATTTTGTACGTCTGGGAAGGGAGCGGGGCTGGTGGGATGGAGCGGGGATGATGGGATGGAGCGGGGATGATGGGATGGAGCGGAGATGATGGGATGGAGCGGGGATGATGGGATGGAGCGGGGATGATGGGATGGAGCGGGGCTGGTGGGATGGAGCGGGATTATGGGATGGAGCGGGGATTATGGGATGGAGCCGAGGCGGGACTGGCACGGCCCCGGAGCTGCACCGCTCCCGCAGCTCCCCGGGCACCCGCAGCTCCCCCGTGTCCCCCCTCCATGCCGGGGGCGGGGAGGGCGAGCTGCAAACACAAACCCCTCGCCTGAAAATCCTCGCCTGGCTCTGGGCGAGGAGCCGGGAGAATTTCCCAGAGACGAGATGCAGGAGCGGCGTTCCCAGAACCAGGGGAGGGGCTGGCGAGGGAGGATTAGAGCCGCCTTGACAGTGCACCACCGCGCCTGTGTCCCGGCCGGGCCGTTACCTGCTGGGACCCTCAATTTGCCATTGTTCGCGCCGTGTCACACTGTATTACCCGCATAATGCGGAATGTTTCCGCCGGCCAGCGTACCCACGGCACAGAGCACTGGCATTCCCCAGGAGCACCTCGTAGCAACGGGGCAATGTTCCCCTGTCCTGCCGTCACCCTCCAATCCCGCCGGCCCGGCTGGGAAATCCCTATTGATGGCGCTCCCCGGCCCCCCGCCCCCGGCTCAGGATGGCCCCGAGGGCGTGTGAATGCGGCCGCGATTTGAAACGACTGCGGCGCTCCGATGGTATCGCTCGCCCTGCCTCACAGTAGGGGAGGAAGCTTAGCTCTTTCTCATCGCTATAAGCTTATTTTTCTCTCTCCCTCTCTCCTTTCCCTCCCCCTCCCTTTAAGCTGCTGAGTTTATATCAAGACGGCCCCCTGATCCCACACACCCCTTGTTTAGATGCAAATGACTGCGAGTGTCATGGCTGAGAAAAGCCACGGGTTATCTTGGTGCGGGGCCTGGGCCTTTTCACAGCTCGTGGCGGGGGCTTAGCCGAGCACAAGGACCCCCGAAGGCCCCGCCGCCTCCCCCGCCCTGCCCCGCTCCCGCAGCCCCGCCGGCCGCGGGGAGGATCGTCCCGCGGCACCGCCGGCATCTCCCCGGAGCATCCCCCGGAGGAGGCAGGGGCAGAGCGGATCCCCCGGCCCGAGGGCTGGGTGAGCCCGCACAGGCTCCCGCAGATCGCGGCGGCAGATCCCGCCCTGCCCGCGGCTCCCGGACCTCTTCTCCCCCTCCCCACCACAGGGCTTGGTCTCCAGGTGCCCGTGGGGCATTCCTGCCTCCTGCCCTCACAACCAGCTCCTTCTGGGCACCGGCTTGGAGCAAAACCGCGAGGTTTGTCAGTACCCCAGAGAAAGGGCACCCCCCACCCTCCCAGAGCACTGTCACCAGGCTGCTGGCTCAGCCCCAGCTTTGGGCAGGGCTTGGCTGGAGGAGCCACTGACTTTGGGTAAGACCTGACCTTATTGCACAAAGAAAAGGGAGAGGAGGGAAGGGGAAAGCAGGTTTTTCCTCCCTCCCTGTCCCAGACTGCACACCTGCAGTATAAATCATCCTGGGGAATTTACTTGTAAAAACATGATCTTACCCCACGTTCAGGGGTTGGTTTTGGTTGTTTGGATTTTTTCATAGCCCAGGTAAGAAAATAAGACATGCAAAGGAGAAAACTTAGAATCCCAGGATGGTTTGAGTTGGAAGGGACCTCAAAGACTACCCCATTCCATGCCCTGCCATGGGCAGGGACACCTTCCACCAGCCCAGGTTGCTCCAAGCCCCGTCCAACCTGGCCTTGGACACTTCC
>JAWWES010000080.1:2951135-2963839 GCA_035583135.1 Lophotriccus pileatus | reverse complement strand
GGAAGCCATTCCCTGTGTCCTGTCCCTCCATCCCTTGTCCCCAGTCCCTCTCCAGCTCTCCTGGATCCCCTTTAGGCCCTGGAAGGGGCTCTCAGCTCTCCCTGGAGCCTTCTCTTCTCCAGGCTGAACATCCCCCGGCTCTCCCAGCCTGTCCTTCCATGGAGGAAGACAATCAGATGTGCCCAGAAGTTGCATTGCCTTCCAGACTAAGGTCTCCTGCAATGGAAGCCACTGTGATGAACACTGTGGTGAATGCAGCTCCTTTATAAGGAAATTACCCCCATTTTCCTTCCAGGCTGCATTAGAAATGATTTTTGATGCTATTGCAGTGAGAGCTGCACCTCTGAAGCTTCTGCAGAACATCCTCACTGTACCTGAGGGAGCAGATGTTGCTCTGCCCCCCAGGGGTGATTTCAGCCAGGCAGTTGTCCCAGGTGGGACAGCAACTCCTCTGGGCTTGGTGTTCCCTGCCTGTTGGCCCAGTGACAGTGTGAGCTGCAGCAGGGATTGTCCTCCTGGGCTGGCTCTGCTCGTGGGGTTGCCCTCGGAGCGTGCTGGAGATCAGTGAGATCAATGGCAAAGGTTCCCGTGGGTGCCAAGGGCTCAGATCCAGGTTCTGGGCTCAGAACTCCTGATTTGAGGCTCTCCTAAGGTTGCTCCAAGAAACTGGAGAGGGACTTTCCATGATTCCACGGCTGCTGTTGTTGCTGCATCTCAGGAGGACGGAGCAGCAGGCTGGGAGAAGGTGATGCTGTGTTGGGCACGATGCTCCTTAAGAAGTCCCTTCCCAAACTGTCCAGTGACTCCCTGAAGGCCCAGGAGTGGCCTCAGGTCCCCACACCCACAGCAGTGATGATTGGGCTGGTCCCAGAGCCAGCACAGATGAGTCCTCTCAGCCCTGTCACCAGAGTTCTCTCTCCCCTCAGCTGACGAAGCCGGGGCTCAAAAGGCTCTGGTTCTCTCTGTGCCTCCTCAGGCTGCAAACTCTGGGGCTGTCCAAGGTTCCCTGTGCTCCTCACAGGTGACACCCCAGCCTGTCCCTGCTCATTAATTGTTCAGGCAGCAGAGAAAAGACACGAGCAGGGCTCGGAAATGTAAATAGATGTAAATACCCCCCACCGTGGGCTGGGCTTTGATGTGCCCCTGTTTGCTGATGAGACTGTTTATTTTTAACTGCTCTACTTACAGGTTAGGGAGGCACCAGAATAACTGCATTTGGGGGGCAGGGGGGCTGGCAGTGCTGCCTGGGACTGGGAGAGCTGGATAACGAGTGTGCTCACTGACTGTCCCTCCATCTGTCAGGAGGAGCTCCGGTGTTTGGGTGATATTTCACCTTGTCAGCTCGGGCTGCGTGGCAGTGCTGAGGCAAGTCCACACAGGAGCCTCTGCTCCAGTCCCTGCAGCCCAAAGGGTCTTAAAATATTCTTCATAAATCCAAAGTTCAGTTTGCTCATTAGTGGGAGGACGGTTCAAATCCAATTTTTAAGTGCTTTCACGCTGACAGAAGTGGTGGTGAGAGATTTTTGGTGCTCCAGCAGTTCTTTCAGAACATGTTCAAGATTTTTATGACAGTTTTTTAATGATAGTTGATTTGGTTTTGGTTTTTTTTTTTTAAAAAAAAAAGAATTAAAACTTTCTGATCTTTTAAGTGCTGAAATTTAGGACAGGCTTTTATTAGGCAGCAAGTTAGAGTGTGGTGAGCCTTGATGACAGGTTACTGGGTAGTAAATACAGTAGTTACCCCAAAATATATCCTGGCCAAAAAGAGGGGAAATGATTGTCAGGGTCCCTATTAGTGCTCTAATGAGACTTTACAGTCCTGATGCCTGGAGAGAATTGCACCTTAATTCTCACTGAAATATTGGACTGTCATTTCAGGGAACTGAAATGGTTCCTTCCCTCACCTGCAAAAAGCTCTCATGAGCTGTTGATGTGCACAGTTTGGGGCTCTGTAAGAATGTCCACCAGAAGCCCTGCCCTCTCCAGGAGAACACTGGGAAATAGTCCTGCTCTCATCCAACCTCTCCAGTTTCTTAAAGGCTGTGCCATAATATTCCCATTTCCAAGGCAGCACTGGAAAGAATAACTCCTGTGCAATGAAGAGGCTGCAGGGACCAGGGAACTCAACCCCAGCCCCTCTCCTTGGCTTTTCCCGGCTCTGCTGGTCCCTGTTGTGATGGAGCCCACAATTCCAGGACGTGGGAATGTGCCTGGGGCTAAACCTCCCCCTTCCCGTGCTTTACACCCTCTCTGGTACTTCTGAGGTGGCAGCAGAGCCTTTCCCAGGATGTAACACACCGAAAACCGGGAAAAACCAATCGGGGAAACGCGGGTGGGAAGCTGGGAGATCCGAGTGGTTCCCCGAGGCGTTCCCGGCAGGGTGAGGTGTGTGCAGAGCTCCCCCCCTGCCCGAGCTGCCCCCGGGGCTCCCCGGGCTTACCTTTGTCCAGGACGGGCCCGAAGATGGCCAGGCTGTCGTCGATGGTGGTGCAGTTCCAGCGGCGGCCGCGGAACTGGTGCTGGCACTCCTGGATGCCCAATTTCACCCCCTCGGCCACGCTGGGCATGATCTCGATGTAGTTGCGGCAGAAGCGGAGCTGCTTCGGGACCAGCCCCGGGATGGAGCCGCAGAGGATGGGCTGGGACCCCAGGGAGCTGTACTGCTGCCCCAGGGCAAGGGACCTGCAGGGGACAGGGACACTGTGAGGGCTGGGGAACTGCAGCCATGGAGGGTCCTGCCCCCCCTCACCCCCCACCCCAGAGAGAATTTGGTGAGCCAAAGGGAACCGACAGTTCAGGGGGGCAAAAAAAGTACTGAAAAACGGGAATTTGGTGAGCCAGTGTGAACCAAGGGTTCAAAAATGCACTGAAAATGGGTGGTCCCTAAGGAGAAGAGACTGTCTGCTGCTGGCACCACTGGTGTGCAAAGGGTTTCCCACCGGGGACAACCCGGGCCTTGGTGGGCACGGAGGGAGGACTCAGCCCTCCGGAGCCATTCTGGTGATTCCCGAGTGTCTGAGACCCCCCGAGGGGCTGCAGGGTCTGACAGGACCTGCAAGGGGTTGGGGCTGGGGAGGCAGCACTGGGGAACAGCCTGAGGAGCCTCAGCTGTGAGGAGGCACCACTGAGAGCTCCCGACCCGCAGCCAAGGCGGGCAGTGACCTGGGCAAGGGCAATTCCGTCAGCAGAGGGACCAGCACTCCTGGAGAGGGGCTGCTCCGGGACAGAGGTGTCCAAACCACGTGTCCCAGGCTGGTTGGACCCCTGTGCAGGTGATCCCAGTGGACACTGAGCCACCCCAGTCCCACCGGGGTGGACCCCAGTCTCCAGCAGCAGCTGAGGGGGGCAGACGTGCTGGGAAGGGCAGAGGAGCTGGGAGCCCACAGGACTGAAGGTGGGATCCCACCAGTGCTGAGGAGCAGGGAGGGATCTCCTCTCTCCACCTGCTGCTCCTTGGGCAGCCCTGATGCTGCCTCTGTGCAGCTGGTTGGCCCCCAGCCCTTCCAGGTGCAGGGGGTTGCTGCTCCCCAGGTTATTCCTCCCCTTCTCCCCTGCCTGGGGTGCAGCACATTCCTGTCTGCCCATCAGAGCACCTTCAAACAGCAGCTCTGGGGTATCAACCACCTCTCCCACTTCACTTGTTCCTCCCTCACACAACTGCCCACACCTGAAGGCTGGGTGGGAATGAACCAATCCTTTGTGGTCCTTGGTTAATCCAGGCTGGGAGAGCCTTTGGCCCAACCCCCTGCTCAGGGCAGGGCTGGTTTCCAGGCTGGAGGAGCTTTCTCAGGGCCTTGTCCCCCCACAATTCGAGCACCTCCAAGGAGCTGCTGCTTTATGAGACACTGGCTGATTGTCCTTGTCCTGAGCTGCTCTCCCAGCCTGGAGTCTCAGGCTGGACACTGGGCTGGCCCCAAAGGGTGGATGGAAAGAAAACCCCAGGGAGAGACATCCCTGCTGGAGACACTGAATGGGAGACCCAACTCCCACCGTGCCCCCAGCACGGCCAGGGATGCCAGCACAGTGCACAGGCAGGGGAACAGCTTGCACTGGGATGTTTAAGGTCCCTTCCAGCCCATCCTGGGGGTCTGTGGGTCCCACCCCCCTCTCCCAGGCAGGTTTTGGGGTGACAGGACTCTCTGTCCTGCCTGGCTCTGCCCAGCTGAGAAGGGCAGGCAGTGTCAGGGTGTCCCAACGTGTTCCTGCAGCGGGAGGTTCTCACAGGGGAGCTGGATCTGGGCAGTTCCTGGCAGGACTCTCCTCACATTCAACCCCAGATGGGCCAAACCCCTTCTTGGAGCTCCTGAGCCGCCTCACAACGGGCATTCCTGCTGGGAAGGCCTGCCCAGGGATGTGCAGCCTGTTTTGGCCCATGTGTGGAGGCTGGAAGGGTGATGTGTTGTGCTGGGCAGGGTGGAGGCTGCTCTGGTTCCTGTGGCCCCACACCCAGCTGGTGGAGGATTCCATGTGCTTCTGAGGACCTGATCCAAGCTTTCCCAGCTTTCCCTCCTCCCTCACTCCCAAGTCTTTGCTCCCTATTTTCCTTGTTGATCTCCCTGCCAGCACCTTCTCCTCTCCTGTCACCACCCAATGTTCAGTTTTGTCCCCGTGTCAGTGATTTCCCCACAAAAAGAAAAGCTCATTCCTCTTGGCCCCTCATCCCCATGTCCCCAGGAGTCCTGGGAAGGCTCAGGGGGCAGCTCCTGGGTCCTGGGGGGGCTGATGGTTCCTCTGTGGAGCAGCTGAGATGTGAAGGTGAAACAAAACCTCTCTGAAACCCGTACCTGGGATCCCCGGGGCAAACACTGGCTCTAACACGAGGTGCCAAATCTAAAATCTGAATCACAGAGTTAAATCCAAATCACAGATTAAATCTAAATTGCCAATTAAGCCTAATTCACACATGAAATCTAAATCCCAGGGTTGAATCTCCATAACAAGAGCTCATGGAGATGAAGGAATCACCCTGGGGGAGGAGGTGTCAGGGGTGAGTTTGGGGCAGGGGGAGGACAGGGACAATTTTTACTCCCTCTGTTCCCACCCACTGCTGGAGCTCAGCAGGGCCCTGGATCCAGCTGACTCTCTGTGGCTCCCATTGCTCTGGGATGGGCTTTTGGAGCCCTGGGAGTGAATTGTCTTGTGCAGACCCTCCTTCTGTAGCTGTCAGGAGGTGCATCCTCCTCTGATCCCTGAAGGGGTGACTCCTGTCCTGCCCTCACCTCAGTGTGGAGGATGCTCTGCCCACCCTCCCACCTTCATCCTTCCCACAGGGCTGGCCAGAAAACTCATCTTCCAGTTGGGCCACAGCTTGGAAAGACACGTGGCAGCAGGAGAAATGAGACCTTGCAGTGCCTGGAAATAGGACTGGAACTGTGCCCAAACAGAGGAAAAGCAGCTTTGAGGGGGATCCCCAGGCCAGGTTTCCTGGCACTGAGCTCCAGAGCTCTGCCCTGCCTGCAGGAGGGTGCTCAGAGCACTCAGGACTGGCCTCCCCACGTGCTGCTCATCCCAACTGGTGTTCCCAGACATCCCTGTGGATCAGGGGCTGGGAACCCTCCCTGAGGGGATGCCCTGGCAGGAGAGCAGCAAACTGGGGGGGTTTGTCCATGCTCTGCTGTGTGGGCAGGGCATGGCCAGCTCTGAGCTGGGGCTTTGCTCACCTGTGTTTCATGTTCCAGCCTCATGACGAAAAAAGGCCCAGGAGGGGACTGGGGAACAGCCTGGTGGTGTCACCCCCTTCTCTTTCTCCTGCAGTCCCATGGACCTGGCGCTGTCTTTAATGAGCCCTGGGAGCCCTGGGGGAGGGCAGGAGCTGTCTCAGCCCTGGACAGGGCTGAGCTTTGAGTGCAGGCTGTGCTGCAGCCTCCAGTGAGCCCCCGGCACTGCCTGGGGTCGTTGCTGCTGCTTTCCACCCAAAATGCAGGGAGAGCATTCCTGGGTGTGCTGCTGAGGGAGTGCTGTCCAGCTCTGAACTCAGCAGCTGAAAGCAGGTCCTGCTCCCTTTGTCCAAGCAGCACTTAAATAACAACTGCTCTTCCCAAATGCCTCGAAAGCCACGGCCAGAAATGTTCCTGAGAGCTCCAGGAATGACAGAAATGAAGCTCTTTGAAATCCTGGTCATGGAATCCCAGGATGGTTTGGGTGGGAAGGGACCTCAAACCCATCCAGTGCCACCCCCTGCCATGGGCAGGGACGCCTTCCACTAGCCCAGGTTGCTCCAAGCCCCGTCCAAGCTGGCCTTGGACACTCCCAAGGATCCAGGGGCAGCCACAGCTTCTCTGGACACAAGGTTTTCCCCCCCCCAGCGGCTCAGGTCACTGCAGCACAGGGTTCCAAGGCCTGCTCATGCCCTGTAATGTCGTGTCAATGCCCTGGATCGATTCCTGAGGTTCCTCCAACGCCCTGGAAAAGCTGTGAACCAGCAGGAGAAAACCAGCTCCCACTTCAGCCCTTGTTTGCCACCTGCTGCCTTGGAGAAATCCCGTCCCTGCCTGTTTTCATGGTTTTTAGAGGTATTTGTTGTTTTCCAGCTCTGGTCCAAGTTCTGCTTCCCCCAGACCCTTGTGCCAGAGCTGTCACAGCTCTGCCTGGCCCAGGGGCAGCAGCACTTCCCATTCCAGCTGCAGTTTGAGGCCGGGGTGACAGCTCTGCTGACTGAGCAGGAACCACTCAGGAACCACCCCCTGCTCAATCTCAGCTCAGGGTGTCCTGAGTGCTGAGCTTTTCCACAGAGGGGACAGTTTTTTACCTGCTCTGAGATATCACCATCACCACAGAATCTCCCCCCCCCCAAACTCTGCAGTCCTGGGGGGACCAATAAAACAGAGAGTTGTTAAACAGGATCCTCCAGTCAAGGGGGAGTCCCACAGGCAGGGGAGGGATGTGGGGCTTTCGTGTTCCACTGCCCTGGGAAGTCTCTGTGCACTTCCCACCAGTGATGGGACGTCCTGACCAGAGCTTTGTTTCCAGCTGGTGTGTTTGGAAAGGACCTGATTGAGCTGTGGCTGTGAAGGGCAGGACCTGCCCAACATTCACCAGCCCACGGGGCCCATTTCTGCCCACCTACAATTCTCCCTTCATTTGGTCCCACCTGAGGGCTGGAAACCTCTCACAAACCCTTCACAAAGGTAAGAGTTCCCCCAGGAATCACTCCCAGACCTGTGGCTGCTGGGAAGTACCTTCAGCATCACTCTGAGGGCTCTCCCAGCAAGGGCAGCTCAGGGTGTTTAAACCTCCCATTCCTCTCTCTGAAGTCCTGGCTGGGTTTTGGTCCTTGCCCATGCACAGGGTGCTGCCACAGAGAGACATTCCCAGTGCTGGGGCTGTGCCCCACGGGAGGAGCTGGACAAGACCAGGAGAACCAGCTGGTCAGAAGGTTGGCAACTCACTCCCTTTGCAGAGGAACGTTGGTCATTTCCAGAAGGGATGGAGGAGGAGGCACTGAGTGAGGGTTGGACACTGCCTGCAGTCCCAGGGGAGGGGAGAGGGGCCTTCAGAGCTCTGGTTCTGAGGTGGCAGAGGGATGATGTCCCAGGTCTTGCCAAAGCACGAATACCCCAAAGAGGTGCTGCAGAGGGGCAGCTCCGGGGCTGAGGGTCAGAGGAAGGGGCTGCTGGTGTTTTATTTCAGCCTCCAGTCCACACTGATGTTGAAGCAGCTACTGAAACACATCCCAGGCTAAATCTCCATTGATTCAAGAGAAAAGCCCAAATATCTGCACACTGAGAAACTGTTCTGAGTAGCACCAGGATTGTTTTTGTGCTGGCTGGTGCCAAATGCTCTGCTTATTCCAGAGGGGTGATCCCATGTCCCTGTGGCCTGGCCCTGCCCTGTGCTGCAGGGGCAGAGGCAGCAGAGCTCAGCAAGGCCACCCTCCCAGGGGTGGTGCCCCCCCAGAGGAGCCCCTGGGGGTGGGCAGTGGCTCAGGGGCTCTCAAAGGGGCCGTGGGTGACTGTTCCACTCAGGAAGGGATGGGAGTCCCTGTGGCAGCTCCCTGTGGGTCGAGAGGGAGCTGGTGCTGCAGTGGCAGCGTTTGATCCACTCTGACCCCTGGAAGTGCTTTCCACCCTCCCCATCCCCTCTGCTGTCTGCAAACGAAGTGTCCTCTGCGAGAGGTGAGGGTTGGGAGCTGCCAGGTCTGAGGAACTGACAGATCAGGGGCACCAGCGAGGTGATGCCTCATCATCTGCTGGTGGTCAGGGGGAGAGCAGAGCTGGGAGGGGTCCTGGGCTGCAGGAGAGCAGCTCAAACCCTGGGGCTGCTGACAGGGACAGGGGAGGGCAAGGGATGGAGGGATGGATGGAGGGATGGACAGGCTGTAGACAGGCTGGCAGGGGATGGATTACTTTAAACGCTGAGTGTTCAATCCCAGAGAGACACAAATGGAAAAGAAAAAGCATGCAGGGATATGGGAAGGGGAAGCCAGAGCAGGGAATAGCCAGGGTGGGGCTCATGGAAGCACCAAGGTGAGTGCTGGGGCTGCCCTGCTCAGTGTGTTTATTGTGTTTATGTTACAGATGGGAATATTAACCATCATTTGATGTATTTCTCATTCTGCTCTATCAGCCAATAAAAAAGAAGAAGAGCCAGTGCAGAAAAGCAGATGAAGGTGAAAGCAAAAGGTGCTTTCAGCACCATGGTGGAAATGATCCAGCTCTTCCAGGGTTAAAACCTCGCATTTGCTGCTGTTTCTGATGCCACAACTCCTGATCCACGGCTCTCCAAAGCCAGCAGGTTTCCCTGCCAATGTGATGCTGCCCAAGAAGGCTGTGCCACCCTCCCCCCTGGCTGTGCTGGGCAATGTCAGCAGCAAGGTCCTCCTGCTCCCCACAGCCCCAGCTGCTAAACCTCTGGATAAATCAGGTTAGTTTTTGGGAGGCCATTTGTTTCCTCTCACAGGGTTCACCCAGGGTGTCCCACAACAGATGTGATGGAGCCAAACTCTTCCCTCTGGCACCAGATGGGAAAAAAGGGGGAAACAACTGAGGAGCAGCCTGGAAGTTTAGGCTGAACATCAGGAAGGATTCCCTTTCCAGGTGCCTAGCAATGTGAGGGGGGTGCCATCCATGGGAATTTGGGGGTGTCAGCTGGACACAGCCCCTGCTGCTCTGGAATGCTGCTCCAGAGGAGTCTGGACTGCAGACTGCAAGGATCCCTTCCCACCACTCTGACTTGGTGCCACAGGCTCTGATTTTGGGGCAGAAGGGGAACCATCAGTCCCCCTGGTGTCAGACTGTCACCTCTGGCAGTCAGAGGCTGCCTGGCAGGACAGAACAGAGCCTGGGATGAGGAGGAGGATGATGGGAGGACACAGCTCCTGGGGGAGCTGCAGAGCCTCAACAGGCACCAGCTGATGGACAACTCCAAAACCATCCCACAGGGATAACAGCCTCTGGGGCAGCTCCTGCTGTGCCCTGGGCCTGCTGCCAAGAGCAAACTGCAGCCCAGCAGAGACCTGTCCAGGAGCAAACAGGTTGGAGCTGTCCCTGTTGGACACTGCAGGTTCCCACATTTGCAGAGACTTGTTGACATCTGGTGTGTCTGATGGGCTGGGGGTGGCCACTGTTCCCCGTGGGAAGGATCCTTCCTCAGACCCTGGAAAATCCACATCCAGCTCTGAAACGCACCGGGTGCTCCAGTGAACCCCAGTGTGGCTGCATTCCAGTGAGACCTGGAGGGGGAGGTCTGTGGGCCTGGCAGGGGTCGGTGCCTTGCAGGGGTTGCTCCCCTTCAGCAGAGCTGCAGTTCTTTGATGTGGGAGATTTCAGGGAAATGCAAATACCACCAGTGCAAACAGGTGCAGGCTGAGACAAGAGGAGGCTTTGCCAGGTGAAGGTTCACCTGGGTGGTGAGGTGGGTGCAAGGGCCAGGGTGTGTTGGGTGCCTCAGAGAACACTGATTCCTCCAGCTTTCCTCCTGTCCTGGGTGTTGCTGGCACTGCTGGTGGGGTCTCCTGCCCTCCCTGGCACTGGGGGCCACTCCCCCCCTTTGAACCCCCAGTGCTGCAACTCCGAATTCCCAAGTGACTGCTGGAGGGCAGCAGGCACAGCTGGGACACAGTCCTTGTGGAGCTGCTGCAGAGAGGGGGATCCCACTCCGGAGCAGCTCCTCTGGCTCCACAGAGAACCAGGGAAGAGCTTCCCAGATCAGCTCAGATGAAGCTGCCCCTGAGTTCTGGGTGTTCTCTGGCTGAGGGATGACCAAGGCCAGAAGGACTCCAGAAGGTCCACAGGCAGATTTTTCTGCACAAACTGAATTAAATTTTGCTGGTTGATTCGATTTTTTTTCTCTGTGGGCATGGCATGAACTGCTCTGCTGTGCATGGGCTTTTCACCCACCACCCACACCCCTGCACCCACTGCTCTGCCCAGAGCCACAGGCCAGGCTGCAGCAAAAGAAAACAAAATAAAATGAAATAAAATGAAGTAGGGTGCCTCACCTGCCTTCCCTACACAAGACCCAGGTGCTGCCCTGCCACTGACTGGGATTGGTTTTGCTGAGTTGGAGTTCTGGTGGTTTAGCAAGTCAAAGTGCTTTTGGCTCTGATCAAAGGAGATCATGGAGCCACGGGGTGGTTTGGCTTGGAAGGCACCTTAAAGATCATCTCCTTCCAACCCCTGCCAGGGGAAGGGATGTCACCCACCAGAGCAGGCTGCTCAGGACCCCCTCTGACCTGGCCCTGAACACTTGGCAGGGGGGGCAAAGGGAGGGGAGATGGAGCTGCAGGTCTGACCCCAGGAGAGGGGTCTCCTGTTGGGGTGGCTTTGCGGTTCCAGGTGCCTCCTGGATGGAAATCAGACGAGTTTGGCTGAAGAAATGTGACCACCCCCCCTCCCCAACCAGGACCCTGCAGTGCCCATCCCTGAGGTCCTGCCCTTGGGTTTCCCTCCAAGCCTGTGCTGTCTCACCCCTCAGGAGCACAGGGTGCTGCACAAACTGCAGTGTTGAGACCTCCTCCTCCTTGTAAAGGGGATGTTAAACACGGGGAGGGGACAAAGGAGCAGCAGCAGCGAGCTGAGGCCGTGGCTTATGTTGACAGTTTGATTGGTCTGTTGGAAAGGCTTCTGAGAGGCTATTTAGTTGCAGTGAGAAGAAGGGGAAGATTAAGACTTTGTGTCCAGCAGGAGAAGGTGAGACAATGGCTGGTGAGAGGGAATTCAGAGCAGGGGAATGCAAAGGCACGACTCTCAAAGACAAAGACCAGTGCCCAACACTTGTGGCACGTTCTCTGACACTGAGTGCCACCAAACCCAGCCCGTGCTGCTGGGAAAGGACTGTGTGAAAGGCTGAGGGTCAGTGCCTGGCTGGGCAAGGAAGGTTTATTTCCCTGTGCCCTGGGCCCAGGAGGAGGCCCATCCACAGTGGCTGCTCTGGCAGGGGCAGAGGAGGAGGAGGAGGAGGAAGATGTGCCTGGGCAGTGCTGCAGGGGTGGATCCAGCTGTTCTGCAAGGGGGGCTTCTGGGAAACCAATATTCCCTCTTTCCCCCTTGTGCAAAGCTAAATCCCCCCACCTACATTCACCCCCTGAAGCTTGCAGGGCTTGCCCAGGGCAGGACACAGGGGTTCTGCACATAAAGGGTTCAAACCAACTCAGGAATTTGAAATAACCTCCTGGTACCTGCAGAGCACCCCGGGATTGCAGGGCCCCTAAAGCAGGGGATGGAGGAGGACACCCTCCCAGTGCCATGGCACGTGGTGTGGTCAGTATTCCCTAATTCCTCTGCCCCCTGCAGATGTTTTTTTTTCCCCCATCCTCTGCTGGACCTGCTCTGTTCCTCCCTGACCCAAACAAGCCTTGTAAAGAAATGAGCTTTAAACATTTTCCAGGTGCTCTGCCTGCAGCTCCCAGTGCAGAAACATCCACAGCCCCCAAACACCCCTGGAAACCTGGGACTGCTCCCACCAGCCCAGCTGCCTGTCCTGAGCCTGCTTCCCTCCTGTCCCCCTGGAACCTTCTCCAGAATTGTGTTGCTTCTTGCAGGGACCTGGCACCAAAAATATGAGAGAGGGTCTGGTTGTGGCTGGAAGTCCAAGCTGCCTCTCACAGTCCTGGCAGTTAAAGGAGTAAAGAAATTCAGAGCCTTGTGTCAAGCACAGAAGGAAGAGGCAGAAGGAAGGTCAAGATATTGGCTGCTTGTTAAATGACTTGTGCACTGGGAGTTCAATCAGTGCAATTAGGAGATAACCCCTCCCTTCCAGCAGCTCATTTTTGAGGCATAATTAGAACCGTGGGATCCCAGGCTGGTTTGGATTGGAAGGGACCTTAAAGATCATGCAGTTCCACCCCCCTGTCATGGACACCTTCCTCTGTCCCAGGTTGCTCCAAGCCCTGTCCAACCTGGCCTTGGAGACTTCCATGAACCTCATGGATCTCAAGAAAAGCCAAAGATCCAGGGGATGGGGTGGGAGTGGAGTCAGAGGAGTCCAGCAGGGGAGCATTTAGCCCTGTCTTGCAATGCTGGGTGTTGTGTGGGCAGGCAAGAGCACCAAAGGTCACTTAAACACTCCCTTCAGTGTCCCGTGGGGCTGGGAAATGTCTGTGCAGCTGGTGGAGGAGCAAAGGTGTTTTGGGGTTGGAGCACCTGATGTACAAGGGGCTGGGACTGTGGAGACAGTGGGAAAGAAATACATGCAGAGATCTGGTCAGTGTGTGTAAATAAAGAGGAATCCATGCAGAGATCTGGTAAATGTGTGTAAATAAAGAG
>JAWWES010000080.1:2924919-2951035 GCA_035583135.1 Lophotriccus pileatus | reverse complement strand
AATCCATGCAGAGATCTGGTAAATGTGTGTAAATAAAGAGGAATCCATGCAGAGATCTGGTCAGTGTGTGTAAATAACTGCTGGGAGGGAGTGGAGAAGCTGCAGCCAGACTCCTCTGTCTGGTATCCAGACAGGACAAGAGGCAATGAGAACAAGCTGGGACACAAGGAATTCTCTCTGAACACACGAGGATTGCTCACTGTGGGGTGTCAGAACACCAAAACAGGTTTCCCAGAGATCCTGTGGGGCCTTTGTCCTTGGAGACACGACCAGGACACAGTCCTGGCTAACCTGCTGAGGGACCAAAAGCTTTGCTGGGGGGTTTGGGATGGATCTGACTGATGCTCTGCTGGGATCCAGCACTCTGAGAGGCAGGAGGGAGAGATGCCTGGCAGGGTGGCAGGGGGAGGAGTGCAGGGTGGCACCAGGATGCTCTGGGTGGGTTCAGTGCCCCGTCACACAGTCAGCGCCGTTGTCCTGCAGCCACTCCAGCCCAGCAGCCTGGCTGAGCTCTCCTGGGCAGCTGGGAGCTGCAATTGCCATGTCTCTGCCCAGAGCCAGTGTAACTCCCCTCTCCAGCTCTCATTTCTCCTCTTCCCCTCCTGTGTCCTCCCTGCTCAGCACTGAGGTGGGAACTGCCACGTCCCAAATCTCAAAACTCCCCCTCTCCTGCCTTTTGAGCACCCAGAAAGCCTCTCATTTCCAGTTGGGTTGTCCATCTGTCAGCAGCCCCAGCCTAAAGGCCATGATCTTTCTGATGGGAGAAAGCTTCCCCCCCCCCCAAAAAAAAGTGTCACATCCACACTCCCTTTGCTCGGTCACAACTTCCTTCCTCCATAAACCTCCCACCCCCGGCCCTTCCTCCTTCCCTTTGTTCTGCTGCTCGTTGCAACTCTCTTATCTCTGCAATCCCCCTCCTCATATCACCCCAGTTCTGCTCTTCTGTTTCCCTCAGCCCTCACAGCCCGAGGAGTGTTTGGACGATGCTCTCAGGGACCTGGTGGGGTTTTTGGGGTGTCCTGGCTCGGTGACCCCTGAGGGTCCTTCCAGCTCAGGGTGTTCTGTGATTCCCTGAGGGGAGAGGACAGGAGGGCAGTGCAGGGAGGGGGTTGTTGCTGCAGCACTGGTGGCCTTGGAAGCTGCTGCAGACACGAGCCAAGGAGCTGGGGCCAGGCCCCGAGTGCTGCTCAGCCCAGCCCGGGTGTGAGGCACAGGCCGGCTGAGCCCTGAGGGGACCTGTGGGGAACTCAGAGGTCAGCCCAGACAGCGAGGGCAGCTCTGCCACATCCTCCTCACTCTCTGTGGGGCAGAGAGGGGGGTCAGAGCCCTTCACCTGCTCCCAGACTGGTTCCCCCTGAGCAGGACCCTTTGCCCGAGGAGTCCCCACAACAAAGGGCCCCCTTCCATGGCCAGCAGATCCCCTGGCCGGGTGTAATTCCCCCTTCCCTGAGCACGGGGCGGGTGTTGCCTCCCTCCCGGCTGGATTAGTGTTGCTGCAGCAACAGCACTTTTGTGAGCGGAGCCGTTCTGGGGGAGCCGCTCCGGTTCGGGGACTCGGGGCTCTGTCATGGCCTTGCGAGTGATTTGGCATCTGCTTCCAGCGCTTTGTCTGGCCATGGCTCGGCGTTCCCGGCCAGCGGAGGGTGGGAGGGTGGCAGGGGGGGTTGGGGAGGCAGGGATGGAGCCGCTTCTCCCCGCGGGGCTGAGGTGGCTGTGCCGGGGGTGCGTGCCCGGAGCGGGGCTCCCCCCGCAGCGGAGAAATGTCCCGTTCGCTCGCAGCGACCTCACCCTCGGTGTGCAAAACACAATCGAGGGATTTGCCGTGGGAGAGGGATCTGTTCTGCGGGGACCGGGAGAAAGTTATTCGCCCGGGAATTTACATAAATGCATATGATTTGCATATGCAAATCCGGGCTCCCGGGCTGTGACCTCAATAAACGCGGCAGGATTTTTCAGCGCTGGAAAAACCTTCCCTCCGAAGGGAGACGCTGGGATTTGTTTGGAGGATCTCCCTCCAGGTCCGGGGGGGGTCCTGTGTGTGCACCCTGTGTGCCCAGGGCCACCCCAGCTGTCCCAGTTTGGGGTGGGAGCCAAGGGGGGTGCCTGGGCTGCAGCTTTGGAGGGTCCTTCTCTGTGCTCTGAGAGCAGGGCTGAGCTGCCAGGGGTGGCTCTGCTGCCATGAGCAGCCTGGGGTGTTTATCCCACGGGAGGGATGAGCCTGGCCCAGGAGGGCTCAGCAGGGGCTGGGGTCACTTGAGCCCGTGCTGGGGCCAAGACCAAGGCACCCAGTTCTGTCTCAGCAGGTTGAGCTGGACCTTGAAGTGTTTTATGTCTCATTCAGCCAAGTTGGGTCTTCTGGAAACCAGAAGGGGCTGGCTCTGGACTGTCCTGTTTCAGGACACTGAGTGAAGTGCTACTCAGTGGTTTCCTCACCCATGGTGTTTGCAGCCCCCACAGTTCCCCCTGGGAACCTGTCCCACAGTCCAATTACACAGTTCCCTCAGGTAATTTCAATCCCAGGGGTCAATAATTCCCCTGAGCAGCAGCAACAAGCCTTGGAATGAGTTAAACAGGAGACAGCTTGTGTGGGGGTCTTTGGGCCAGCCCAGGCAGGACAAGATGTGAGAAATGTGCTTTACACCCTCCAAAGGAAAGAGGGACATGGGAGGGGTTTGAAACACGTCAGGAACTGGAGCTCAGCTCCTCTTGGCACCTCAGTGAGGGCTCAGGGGGATTCAGTGCATCACACCCCTGACCCCTTGCAGGGGATCTCACTCCCCACAGGCTGGGATGCCAAACTGCTGACCCAGGAACCCTGCAAGTGATCATGGGCTGGTGGGAAGAGAGACATTTTGGAGCCTTTCCAGGGGAGTGGCTCACCCTGAGCAGGTGCCCTGTGTGAGAAATAACCAACCATCTAACAGGCTGGGGGAGAAGGAGGGTGTGGGGGATGTTTGGAGTCCCAGCATTGCCTTCCCAGGTGACCAGGGTGTGTGATGAGTCCCTGCATTCCCGGGGGAGGCTGAACACCTGCCTGTGATGGGAATGTTGGAGGAATCCCTCACTTTGCTTGCTCTGTGTGTGTGGCTTTGCTTTACCAATTCAACTGTCCCTCTTTCAAGCCACGAGTTTTACACCTTTACCCTCTGACTCTCCCCTCATCCCACGGCCAGGGAACAGCTTTGGTGCTGGGCTGCCCCCCTGGCTCAACCCACAACACCCTCAGCAATGAACTTCTTTTCCCCTCCACGCTCTTGTCACCATTCCTGATCTGCCAGTTCTGTCCTGCACTCATCTGGAACTGCCTTTCTCCAGGTGGCAAATCCCAACCTTGGCCCTTCACCTGAAGGCTTTCAGCCCTTCCACTCCCTTGGTGGGTTGTTGCTGTGCTTTCCTCACCTTATACAATCATTTTTTGGGGGGAAAGGCAGTGATCAGATGGCAAACAGACCTTGGGATGCAGCAATAAAAAATAAACCAGTGGCTAAAATAACAACGTGCTGATGTTTTCTGCTCAGGGTGAAAAGCCCACCACAGCTCCCAACAGACCTTTCCTTCATCTGTCACCCAACACAGCCCCAGGAATCTGGGAAAGTGAGGGAGCAGCAGGGTGCAAATCTTGGAGAGGGACATTCCACTGTTTGTTACTGAGCACTGAAGTCCCCCCTGCAAAGACCTGTCCATAATAAACCTGCCCATAATAAACCTGCCCATAACAAAACTGTCCATAATAAACCTGCCCATAACAAAACTGTCCATAATAAAATTGCCCATAATAAAACTGCCCATAACAATGGCTGTTCCCAATGTAAGTGCCATGGAAAATCCAACCTCTGTCAGTACTGGGCAGATCTGGGAGCCTTTCCTAATCTGCACTCCTTCATGGGCAATGAACTCCAATCCATCTGTGTTATCCCCCTGGATAAATGTCAACCAGTCCTGCCTTCTGTGGCCCAGCCTTTGTGCAAACTCCATCACACAATCTCCATGGAATCACAGGATGGTTTGGGTTGGAAGGGACCTCAGAGTTCATCCCATTCCACCTTCCCCCAGCCCAGGTTTCCTCTGCTCTCCCCTTACAACCTTTCCTCAGCATGTTGGACACTGTGTGTCCTTGCACAGCTTTGCTGCAGAGTCCTCACCAACCACAAAAAATACCTTTTCCTTAATTTTGGACAGAAAATCAGATCTGGAGTCATGGGAAATGTCCTTTACTCCCAGAGTTTTTGGTCAGGAATAGAGGAGTGCCAATCTGAAAAACTAAACCTTTCCTTACAGGTTTATTATTGCCAAGAAATTCCTTCTTTTTAATAATTTCCCCCCCCCCCCCCCCCATTTTTCTGGCCAGTAGCAGCTCTCTTGATTCCAGCTGAGCTCAAAGCATCCTGGGGAACTTGGTGGAGGGGTGGGATCAAGTGATCCCACGTGTGAGGCCGGACAAAACACATTCCTGGAGCCTGATAGGACTTGGGAAGCAAAGACTAAAAGCACAACCCCAAAGCAGGGCGTGGACACTGCACTGAGGGCTTTGGTGGGGTTCAAACTCCGAGCCCTCCTGCAGGAGGGGGGAGCAGGATTGGGGCAGCATCAGGAGCAGTGGGATGGTGGGAGGCATCTGGAGTCACATCACTTCTGAACATCTGGGAAGGCTCTTCTGAGTCCTCTGGGCACAAAAGGGCTGGTTCTCAAGAACTTGAGGGACTAGACCACAGGGTGGGAAGGGGATGGTGCTGCCAGCAGGGTGTCTGCCTGGTGTCTGGCTGCTCCCAGTTCTCCTCCCAGAGCCTCTGGGCAGCTCATTTCTCTGCTCAGAGCCTGGAGAAGGTTTGTCATCAAGGTATGAGATCACTGTCCACAACAAGACCATGAAGACCACGGACAGTGGACATGGGGAGGGGCTCCTTCAGGGGCTTTGGTAGAACTCAGACCTCCAAAACTCCAATTGTGAGTGTGGCACCACGGTTTGAGAAACAGGCTCCCTTCGTGTAGGGGCTCAAATCAGCTCCCAGACCCTTTCATGCTGTCACTTAACCAAAGAGAAGCAGCAGAACGTGCCCCACCAGAGCCACCAGCGAGATCTTTGTTTCTGCAGATCTTGTTTTTTAGGAGATTCACGGGGGGGGGGGGGGGGGGGAAGAAAGCAAACCAAAATGGAGAGTGAAAATATCCAGGCTTGGGGTTCTGCATTAACCACTCGTCAAACAGACATCAGGGGGATTTCATTGGAGACTTCTTGAGGGGGAGTTGGGTGTTCCCAAACCTGATGAGGCCAGAGCACACCTCGTGCAATAATCAGAGTTTACAGAGACAACAAAACCAAAACCAACAAAAACAACCAAAAAAACCCCCACCCCAAACCTGTGAGTGTTGGAAGCATCAGCAGTGGTGGGAAGTGAGGGGATGAAGGGAAAGGCACAGCAGTGATTAGGGGTTTGCAGAGCTGAGATCTGGGATATCTGTGTTGCTGGCTGGAACCTGGGATGGGGCTGAAATGGGAGCTCCTGCAGGGAAATCAGTAGTTTTGTGATGCCTGGGGGTGAGCTGGGCCCAGCTGGGGGTGCAGGAGTCCTCTCATGGACTGCAGGCATTTCAGCTGAGCCCACTGGCCTGCTCTGCCACCTTCATCCAGGGGCTAAAACTGGCACTGGGCTCGTTTTACACCTTTGCAGGTAAAGCCTGAGCTGCAAATGTGCCCCTGTGAGCCAGGAAACCAGCCAGGTCCAGGGATGTGCCGTGGGAGGGGGGCAGGAGGGAGTGAGCAGCTCAGTGACACTTACTGGGACTCCACCAGAGCTGTGAGAAACTCCCATGGCATCTCTCAAGCATCACCACAAATTTCCTCATTTATGAGCCTTCACTGCTTCTGGAAAGTAACTACAGGAAAACTGGATGACTGTGGGACATAGAAATAGGATCAGAATAAAAATAAATCACTATTTTATCACCTAACTCTGACCCCTCCTGCCCTAAACTCGGAGGGTCTGCCTGTGGGAAGGGTGGAGGAAGGTCCCCTGGGCCTGAGCCAACGTGATGCCAGAGGGGAGCAGGGAAAGGTGAAAGGACTGGGAAAGGTGCCAGTTAGACTTGATTAGGTTTGTAAGATTAATTAAACACAGACAGGTTCAGCACACTGTGAAAAAGACAAATGTAGCAGATCAGGGAAGCTGCTTTGTGCAGCCCAGGAGGGAGAGGCTTTGGCCCCGTTACCTCAGCACATTTGCTTCTCCAAGTGTGCCTCTTTCACGTGCCAGAGGTGGCAAAGCAGCTGCACTGACAGCCCTGGGAGCCACAGCTTTGTTGTTATGGGGCAATATTCCACTTTCCAGGCCTGGGCAGAGGGAGCCCTTCAAGCCAAGGCTTTCCTGGGGGGTGTTTTCCTGGCTCAGCTGCCCCAGTCTCCTGGGGTGGGAGAGCTGAGTGACTCTCAAGATAAGAGCAGTTCTGAGCTTTCTTTCCAGGTACCAGCCCAGGAAAAGCTGCAAATCCCAGTGCCCAGGTGGTGCTAAAGGGGCACCGAGTGTTAATCACAGCACAGTCCCCGTCCAGACACGGCCTCTACCCCAAAAACTTCACCCAAGCAACCTTAAGTACCACATCCTGATACCCAAACCTTTCATTCCACCCAGCACCACTGCAATATCATCTGCAAGGCTTGGAACCACCTCATTTGTAGATGCAAAACGAACCTCAGATCAGGTCAGCAAAAATGAGATTATATGTAGGGCTAAAATCCAGCTTGAGGTGACTCAGGGAACGGGAGCTGTGACTGGCTGTGTCTGGGATAAGTAAATTTTACAGCCTGACAAACCCTTCTCATTTCACGTCCTCCAGGAAAACCTCTGATGGATGCCCTGAGTGGGGTTGGGAACTGAAGAAGAGCCAGGCTGAGGAGCAGGAGCAGGGGAACACCAAATTTATCTCATCAACACAACAGCCAGTGGAAACCAGGTGTCTGGAGGCATTGGCTGCTCCATCCACCCAGGGACGGGGAAGACCAGGAGATTTCACCCCTCCCAAGGTCTGTTTTGCAGAGAGACAGCAGCAGACTCTGCCCTGGGGGGACTCCCCTCCTGGGACAGACATCCCATCCCAGTTCCTCTGCCGGGGGTCAGGATTTTGGGATGCAGCTCCTGACTGCTCAGAGCTGTGCCAGGTTCAACCCAATTTCCACCACAAGCTCTGTTTAGAGCCGTTGCCTTGAGGAAACTGGGAGCAGGACTGTGTTAAACAAAGAGGGAACAGCAGAGCACTGGATTTGTATGGCCAGCTTCCACTCTGGCTCCTGAGATCTGACCAAAATTATCCCACGGACACAAATAAAATCCATCTTTTAAAAGCTTTATAGCGTTGCAAAAATGATAATAGTTACCAGCAGGATTTCTGGAGAGAGGAAAGGCCCTGACTTCCACCAAGGACTGTGGGTGTGCCTGTGCTGGTGAAGGGCTGGGCTCTGAACCCGGAGTTCTTTCTGCTTTAATGCTTAGGAGTGTCCCATGTGTGACGTGCTGTCACATTTCAAACCAGCCAAGGGCTGGTCAGCGGGGAGAGGGCGACCAGCAGTGCCCAGGCTCCTGCCAGACACGCCAGGGATGGGTCACTCAGGCCTGGCAAAGTCTGAGAAGGGGCCCAAGTGGAGCCAAATTGGCTCAGACACAGCCTGGGCTCAGCACAGGGCCCGGCAGTCGGGGGGACGGTGGCACGGGGTGTCAGCAGAGCTCAGAGCCCCCCCTGACCCTGCTGGGCCTTTCTGGCTGTGCCAGGGGGGCTCTGCACTGCTCTGCACCCTGAGGGCTGGGTAGCTCATGGAGGGGGTTGTGGAGCACTGGGAGAGCTGCTGGGGAGCCTTGGCCACCCAGGCTGGCAGCACACGTCACAGGGAGGGGTTTCCAGTGGGAACTGAAAACACAGACAACTTAAAATGCTGTGCATCACATCTGCATGTCCTCAGCACACAGCACAGTTCTTTAGCCTGCACAATTTCATGTTTGAGGGTTGGTTTTTAGGTCTTTAAAACTGGCAACCCAGACATTCTCCTGCCTTTCCACGCAAGGTCCAGCTGGGCTGGACTGTCTGACCTGGCGGTGGGAGGGGCTGGGGAGCATCTCTGAGGATCCTTCACCCACCTCAGGTGACAGACAACCCTCTGCCTCCTGCTTCCCAGCCCTGGGGAGGGTGTTCCTGTGTCCCCCAGGCCAGCAGTGGGAACCAAATGCCCTCAGAGAGCCGGGAAAGGGGGAAAGTGCAATTTAAAAGCCAGAAGTGATTTAGGGGATTTAAGAGCCTTGTCTTGAGCAGTGACTTGTGCCTGGGCACAGAAGGTGTGCAGGGCAAAGAGGGGCTGGTGAGGGAGCAGCAGGTTTGCAGCACTGGCCCCAGCAAAGGGGAGCCACAGCCACAGAGGTGGTGGTTGAGGGGATCCCTGCAGGTCTCCAGGGTCTCTGAGCTCCTGCTCAGGGCAGGACACCCCTCAACACCAGCCGTGCTGGCCAAGCTCTCCTGCAGCTAAACACTGTCAGTGCCCCAGGACAGCTCCTCCTCAGCTCCAGGGGCAGAAACCCTGGTAAGTCTCGGTGGCTCCAGGAGACAGGAGTGGTTCCATTTGGAGGGAATAATTCTCTGATATTCAGGGCAATGTGAAACTTCTGATTGCTCTGGTGCTCCAGCAGCATTTTGAGGCTGTGGCTGAGCTCAGGACTGCCCTGCACTGCCCTGTGCCGTGGCAGGGGTGGAATGAGAAGGTCTTTAAGCCCCTTCCAACCCAGATCATTCAGGGGTTCTGTGCAGGGGAGACAGAAAACCAACAAGAGATGCCAGCTGGCCCTGGGAAGCCTCTGCCAAGGCCTGGGGAGTGCTGAGGTTCCCGAGGCTGCCCATCCTTGGAATCTCTGCCCATCCTTGGAATCTGTGCCCTGGCAGTGGGCAGGGCTGGAGAATGTGCTCCTCAGGACAGGGGGTGGATCTGAACTCCAGCCTGGAAAGCTCCTGCTTTCATGGCATGGACTCACCACCTCCTGGATTCCCCCACTGGCCACCCCTGGCTGTGGCTAATGCTGAAGGAAACCTTTAGAGCCACAAACCCCTTTCAAAGCAGCAGCTCCTGAACATTTGTGGCCGTTCAGCTGCTTTCCTGAGCAACCACAGGTCACCCCAGCACCTCCCCCTGCCCTCACTGCAGCCCCCAGGCAGATCCCCCTGCAGCCTCAGGCTGCAGGATCTCACCTCTGGGGGTTTCCTTAGGAGGAACCTGCTCTGGGAGTAGTGGAAACATGTTTTTTAAGTTCCTCTCTGCCCCTTTTTCGAGGCCCAAGGCCACTGGGATGCTCAGCCAGCTGCCAGAGCCTCCAGTTCCCCCCTAAAATATTCCTGAGGGACAGAAATAAAATGTAATAACCTGGGAAGGACAAAGCCAATCCAGCAGTGGCCGAGTCATCTGCTGAGAGCCAAGGGAGTGTTGATGGGGAGATGCAGCAGCCACAGTTCTGGGCAGTGACCCAGGAGTGATGACAGGAGTGGGGCTCAGTCTTTATTCCCTGTTCACACCAGTGACTCCAAACCTTTCTGCAGGCTGGTGACACACCAGGGCTTTTCAAGGCTTTTTAGGGAATGATGTCCATGGAAGAGGAGGGTATTTGGTGTTTCCTCCCAGTTCCTGGGTGGCTGCCTCTCTGATTGTCCTCCTCAGCCCCTGCACATGCACCAACAACCTGGCAGCAATTTCTGGTTGTTCCCTGGGCCACAGTGACTCTGTTGGCCTGCACTGGCCCAGCTCTGCCCACGGGCTGCCTTTCCAGCTGAATTCTCCCAGCAAAGCCTGGGCCCACCCACCAGTCTGTCCATACACTGCACTGACCTGCCTCTCTCACCTTCACACCCCCAGCCCCAGGGCCTCAGACCTGTCCTGTCACCCCTGTGCCACCAGGGCATTTGGGGTTGGTGGTTGGTGTCACCCCATCCCTCCTGCTGGTCCCGAAAGAGCCTCTTGGCATCACCCAGGGCTGCTGCCCGTGGGACTGGGGTGCCAGCCATGGCCCTGCTGCCCACTTTGCCTCCTCTCCTGAGGGTCAGGAGGAGCAGCAGTCCTGGTCTCCAGGGCCCTCCACACCTCCCCATCTCCTCCTTCTCCGCCTCTCTTTCAGCAGCAGCAACCCAGACAGCCCAAGAGTTGGACACGCATCTGAGGGAGCTTTGTTGGCCTCAGCCCCTCCTGTCAGCACTCCCACAGGCAGCATTTCACTGACCTTTTCCCATCTGTGCCCCATTTGTTCCCTTGCTCTGCTCTAATAGGATGGGAGCATGTGGAGAAGGGTTGGACCTGTGTCAAAACGCCTCCCCCGCTCACTGAAGGTCCAGTCCGGGCCACCGCTGGACCTCACTCGGTGCTGCTTGGAGGGGGACAGGGAGATGTCAGGGGATTGCCAACAACCAGGCTGCTCTGAAAGTCCCCTCTTGGCCCTGCAGCCTGTCCTGCTGCCACCAGTGAGCCTGGACACTGAGCTGGGGGGTGACCCCTCTGCTCTGCTCAAAGAGCTTCACCACAGAGGCCAAGGCAGGACCCAGCCCTGATGTGATGCTGAGGAGCTGGAGAGCTGCAGTTGGGGTGTCCTCCAGATGGCCACAGCCTTCCCCAGCCCCTCAATAAAACTGCAACTCCACAAACCCTCAGCAGCTCCATCCCTTGGCCTCTACCCCTACATGCTCTCACCCATGCCATCCTTGCCGTCTGGAGCAGCTGGATTGTTCCAGCCACCCTCAGACCCATTTCCAAGGTGCTGAGACCACTCAGTTATTGCCCTTCTTTTCCTGGGGCCACATCCAGGCGCTTCCTCAGCACCACAGGAACAAACACTCTTCCTGTTTATGTCCCACAGCAGAAATGATCTGTTTTGATTTCACTGCGAAAACCTTCCCCCCACAGCAGGAAAACCCCCAGAAAGGTTGTCCCAGCAGGACAGGGCACGGTCTGGCAGCATCCCTGGGGTCCTGCCAGGTGAACAGCCCTCCTGGAGGTGTCAGGTTTAGCTGGGCTGGGCTGAGCTGAGGGTGAGGATGCCCAGCCCAGCCTGACCTGGGGGGTAGGAAGCCCAGCACAGGGGCCTGGGCTGCTGCTCTGCCCCATCTGTGCTTCCCTCCCCTGTTTTGGGGCACGTTGAGGCTCAGCCCCCAAAGTCTGCTCCCTGCTGCCCGAAGATCAGAGGTTCAGGAAGGCAGCTGGAAAAGGATGTGTTTTTTAAGGGTGTGTACCAGAGCATGGAGAGCCCACTGTGTGAACCTCAGCAGGCACTGACGGCCCCGAGTGGGCCTGAAGGAGACGTTTCATCCCCGTGCTGTGGGAGCTTTGTCTCGGGGAGCCCCAGCCCAGATATTTCTGCCTCCTGCTCCCTCAGCCTCCACAAATCCTCTGCAACCCCCCAGCATTCACAGCCTCAGCCCTGCATGGGGCACCTCGCCATGTCCCTCTGGCACAGCAGAGACTCTCTGGACCTAAAAAACACTCCCAGCCTGGATGTGTGGACTGAAATTCCGCCGCCCTGCCTTCGTGGCTGCTGCCATGCCCGCTGTCTGTGCCTGACCTCTCCGCATTGTTCACCTGGGGTGAGCTCCTGGGGGCTTTGGAGGAGGGGAGGCCTTGGGCAGACACCTGTCTGCAGCCCTTTCTCCTGAAAACAGGGCTCCCAGGGACGCTTTTGCCTCCCGGGTTAAACCCAGCCCTTTCCTCCAAGGAGAATCAAACCCCTCCTCGATTCGGGCTTTCAGTGCCGATTTATATCAAAGCCCGGGGCGGGTCAGGGGCTGGTGAGACCCTGGCATTGCTGATGGCACAGCAAGGTGTGGGTGCAGCTCCTGCCTTCAGACCCAGCCCTGCCGTCCTGACCTGTTCCAGCTCCGCGGTGCCGACGCGCGGATCCCCGGGGGGAAGGAGACAAGGGATGGGAGGGATGGGAGGAATCAAAGTGCTGCTGCCTGTGATCCAGGAGCCTCCCCTGCCCCAGGCTGAGGTCCTGAAGTTGGGCAGCCACGCTCAGGGCGAGGAAATCGTTTAATTCTCCAGGAAAACCCGCTGTGATTTAGCCATCTCCTGAACCTTTAAACGCTTCCTGAGCGGGGACTTCTCATTGTGCTCTCGGTCTTTCCCCACCGGAACGGCACAATCCCAAGCCCAAAGCCCACGGTAATAAATGGATTATTGGAAAAAAAAAAGCAAAAAAAAGGCACCTTTTCCCCCCCCTTCTGATTCCTGAATATCCCCAGCTATGGCAGCTCCAATCCCAAGTTCATTCCCACCTACTTCTCGCCATCTCCATGTTGGCACCGAAAGGATCGAGTCATAAAAAAAAGGGACTTTTCTGGAAAGGCGAAAATAACCCAAGAATCTCAGCAGCCCCAAATTCTACCATCTCCCTCCTTGCCCTCTGGATCCTGGGGCTCCCAGCCCCTACCTACAGGCACAAACTCCACAAGAGGCATTCCAAGGAGAAATCCAACATAAAGGGGAAAAATTCAGGGGAATATTCTGTTATGCAACTCGCTGTCTGCTGGGCTCAGGCGACCCGAAATGTTTGAGCCGATATTTTTTGTTCTAAAGCGCTTCCAATGGCGTTTTGTTCACGCATTTCTTTCTGCGGTGTTGGATTTATTTTTAAAACGAGTAACTCGGGTCGTTTCTCAGCCCCATTCTGAGATAGAACCAATTCTTTTTAAAAATTATCCTTTGTGCCATTTCCGCGATTAAAATGAGCGAAATCCATCTTTGAGGAATTTTTACTGAGGAAAATTTTCTCAGGTGCCATTTGTGTTATTTGCCGGACTAAATTCACATGACAGGATGCAACAAAAGAAGAGAAAGAAGTCCAAAAAAACCCGCAGCAGCCAAAAAAGAAAATAGAATGAAATTATTTCTTTTTTTTTAAAGGCTCGATCGCAGTTTAATGGAAAGGAGGAAAATCCCTGTGACAGAGCCACAAGAGAGACAAAATTCCCATTGCTCAAGGAAATAAAACCTCATCCTTCCCCATCTCAACCAAAAGCCTTTTCGCTCCAGTGCTGAAAATGGAGAAATTAAGAGTGGTGGGGAAGCCTCCATTTGTGCAAAGGGAAACCCTCTCAAAATAACCCCCAAACTTTTCATTCATTTCGTTAATTGCAGGTCAAATTATGCTCCGAATCAACCAGCTCGTCAGGGCAAGGGGTGAAAGGGAACCTGCGTCCACACAGCCCCCAGGGCTAATAATTAATTAATTCATTAATCAATCATAGAAAGAGGGAAGGGCGCGGGGTTGGTGGGGGGGGGAGGGAAGTAAGAAATCTTACCACCAAATTGGGTACCCGGCTAAGACCTTTGTGCCATTGAAGAGAAAAGACAGAATTAGTCCAAGCAGGTGGTAATCCATCAGTCCAGGCTGGTGCAGGGGGAAAACCTCGGCGAAGTTTTCAGCAAAACATGAAGTGCCAGAATGAAGGATTCCCCCCCTCCTCGCAGGAAAATAAAAAATAAATAGAAATTAAAAAAAAAAAAAAAAAAGGGGGTGAAAAAGAATAGTTAAAGCCAAGTCCAAGTCCCTGGTGGTGCGGGGTGGGTGACTTTCTGGCTTGTCAGAAACACACCTCTCCAAGCCTTTCCCCCGTAGATCACCCAAAAGCGTCTATTAAAAAGTGCAGGGCTCGGGGATGTCAGCAGGCGGCCAATCAGGGCCCAAGGTGAGGGATGAGCCTCAGCCCAGGGCTGTCAATCACCTCCTCCCCCTCCACCCCACAACTTTGTTCCGAGCCCTGGCTGCCACACAAACCCTCTGTGCACCAGGCTCTGCTGGGGCACTCAGATTTGGGGGGGCGGGTTATTTTGTATTTTAATATATTTTTTATATTCTTCCCTCCCCCTCCCCAATTTCACTCGGAGCCCCGGGATGCTCAGCCCCTGCTCGCCAGGACTCTGCAAGGTAAGGTTGAGGGGTGGACATGGGGAAGGGTTGAAGGGTGAGCTGGGGGGTGAGAACACCGGTGTTCTCCACCTGGAGGGAGAGCTGGGCACCAACCCCTGCTGACGGAGGTGCCGAGGGCACAGCGACCCACTGGGTGCCTTGGTGGGGGCACAGCTGGTCCTGAACTGGAAAAGAAACCTGCAGTGCCCGGGTTTCAGTGGGTGGGTGGGTGGGATGGGTGCAGGGGGGGAAGAAGCACTGGCAGGCTGGGTTTCCATTGGGAAAAAACCGCCATGTCACGGTGAGAGGGGAGCAGGGAGGTGGGAATGTGTCCCGTGAGTGGATTTCTTCTGAAGGGCATCTCTGGATGCAGGAAGTTGTGAATATCATCAAAACCCCACCCCTGGGAGTATATAAAAAAAATCACAGTGGGTGTCACGGTTTGCAAATGGAGCCAACAAAGCTTTGCCTTAAGAATCCTTGTCATTGCATAGAGAGCCTGTTTGTGCAGGGGCTGCTGTGTCAGAGCAGGGATGGGACAAAGAAAGGGGAGAAACCAAAACAGCTGCTTTTGCTCCTAAAAAGCACTCAGCACCCACAGCTCTGTCGCTGCCCTGGAGCTGGTGGTGAGTGACCACCTGGGGTTCAGGGGCTTCAGGAGCAGACAATAAATCAGCTTCTTTCAGAGCCAGGGCCACAACAGAGGTCCAAGGTGCTCTCAGACAGCTCAGTCACCTTATGGGTTTGAAAGCTGTCGACCTGCTCCTTATATTGAGGCTCTGGGCACTACAGATTTCTTGGTGTTTAGTTACCCACAGGCACAGGTTGCCCAGAGAAGCTGTGGCTGCCCCTGGATCCCTGGAAGTGTCCAAGGCCAGCTTGGACGGGGCTTGGAGCAACCTGGGCTGGTGGAAGGTGCCCCTGCCATGGCAGGGGGTGGCACTGGATGGGCTTTGAGGTTCCTCCCAACCCAAACCATTCCATCATCCTATGATGCACCTGCCTCTTGCTTTCTTGATCCCTGATTTTCATTGATTTTTGTGTGTTTGGACACTGAGTTAATGCAGAGCTGCTCTCATAAGTGATAATTGTTTTCTTGGCCATCACACACCTCACACCTTCCCCCTTCACCAGGTCCTGAACTGGGAAGCCAAGCTTCTCCAGATTTCAAGCAGTGGGTTTTCCAGCTGTTTATGACCCATTATAAATGTTAAATATGACTTGTTGGATTTCAAATACCAAAGGGTGTGTTGGGTGTTTAGTCTGTCCTGGCAAATCTTTTCCTGACACCCAGATATGTTTTATCAAACACAATCATCTGGGTCTGAGGAAGCCACCATTGTCAAAGGAGCATTTGAAGACATGGATTTAATCTGTTTCACCAAATTAAACTCTGCCTGGAAATATTCCCCGGCTCTTGAACTCTGTGCCCATTGTTTTTGACCATGGAGATGGACCCTGGGTTGGGCCTGGCCTGGCCAAGCTGCAGAGCCCTGCAGATGTTTTAGTCCCAGCTTGAGGTTGGTGTGGAACAGGAACTATTCCAAATAGACCCTTAGGGTGTGACCCACCTCTTCTGGAGGTTAAGGAAGTTTAGGAGGACGGATGAAGGTGGTTCTGTGCCCTTGTCTGTCTCATTCCAGTGCCAGGGAATGGTAATTTCTCACTTACTGGTTGAACAGAGACGTGGAGTGGGTGAAATGCCACAAAAACACCCATAAGCCCATCCAGAAAAGCAGAACTGAAAGCCCTGCTCAGGTTTGTACCTCCACTGGTGGGTGTTTTGAAGCTTCACAAACAGAATAAGGATTAAAAGTACCGAGTGACAGAATTTCTGGCACTGAAATGTCGAACTCTCAGAGAGGCAGCAAAGACAGACCGAAGGGAGTTGTCTCAGGTGACACTGCAGGGGACTGAGAGCCCGTGGAAGGGGACAAAAAACCTCATGTGGAAATCCACATGGGGAAAGCTTTTGAAATCTGACTTGAATGGTTGGTTGGAGACCATCATCAAGGTCTTGGTGGACCTGGCAGTGGTGGTTTAATGGTTGGACTCGATGATCTTAAAGGTCTTTTCCAACCTTAAGAATTCTTTGAGTCTCTGGTGGCTGAGACATTCCTGTCCCTCACACCCTGGGGAATACAAAGTGCTCTTTATCCACCTCTCCATGCCAGGATTTATAAGCCAAGCCAAAGCCAAGCTGCACAATGGCCCCTCTGCAGGAAAGCAAGTGGAAAAGTGACCTGAGACCAAACCCAGAGACTTTCTGTGTTGCTGGGAGATGGGCAGAGGTCTCAGAGCTGCCTGGGAAGGGCTGTGTCCCCACAGCAGAAGAGATGGGAGAGCTCCCACCCACCCCCTGTAGCTGCCCAGCATCACTGCCATGGCCACACCCAGGCCCTGGAAGATGAAGTGTCTTGGCAGAGGTTTGATCCCAAGCAGCTGAAGGCACAGGAAGGCTCTCCATGGCCTTTGGCTCTGATGAAGTTTCTCGAGTGGCCTGAACTCCTCTGAACGTCTCCTGCTGCTCTCTTTGTCTGCTCTGAACGTCTGTTTGTCCCACCATCCCCAGGAACTCACCTTCTCTCACCTTGTCTGCAGTTGCTTTGGCTGGGAAATGCTGTGAGTAGAAGGTCCTCCCTGTCCCTGACCTTGGCTCCAGGTTTCTCCCGCTGAAATGAGTAGAAAAAGGAGTGGGAAAGCAATGCCAGGTTTGAGTTGTGCCTTTGGTTGCACCAGCCCTGATCCCCAAAGCCTTGGCATGGCAGGCCTGGCTCCCCAGGGAGCAGGACCTGTCTCCCAGGGATGAAGACAACACTGTTTGTGGAAGGAACAGACTCACTTTGAGTCTTCTCTGCTGCGAAATGAAAATCTGATGCGGGCATTCTAAAATTACCCTGGGGGTGTTTCATGCCAGCCTGAACAAATATTTATAAGTTCCACAGCAAACATTAATTTTAAATGTAATTTCTAAGAGCAAATGACAGTTCCCCCAAAGAGTACAATTTCAAAATTTCACTCATAGACCCCTCCTTGTGCTGCTGACTGACAGGTTTATTAACTGAGGGTCTCTTCAATCACATCACTCTGTCTAGTTTGGCAATATTGACTCTTATAGACCAGCTTCAATGTGCCCAGAAATGAAAGAAATTGAGGAAGTCAGAGGTTTGGCTGCTCAAAAAAAGTCCTGTTGCCTTTACAATGTCAGCATAAAGGTCCTTCTGTCTTGTGGGACATTGTGGTCCTGCAAACGTGGTCGCTTGGAGGTGCCGAGGAACCTGGAGGGATCCTTTGGTTCATTCCAGCAACCCTCCAGCAAAGGAGCATTGTAACCACACTGGAAATGTGCCTCTTCTTCCCCTTGGGCTCTAACTTCTGCAGCTTCTCCTCCTTTTAGCTTTTCTTCCTTCCTCCATCGGAATCTCCCGTCAGGAAGAAACCGAGGGCCTGGGGAAGGTGGTGGAGCCTCCTGGATTTGCTCTCAGCATGGAATGCAATGCCTTGAGCCACTGGGGGACACCAGGAGCTCAGAACCCTCCTGGGGGAGCCACCCCATGGTCAGCGTGATGTGAAGAGGACAACTCAAACCTCACTGCCAAGGGCAAGAGCTGGGTGATCTGGGATGTCCTGGTGGATGGATGGATGGATGGATGGATGGATGGATGGATGGATGGATGGATGGATGGTGTCACAGGGGGGTTAGACACCTGATCTGGTGTGTGGGGAACCAGGGGATGCACCAGAGCTGTGGTGCAGCCCCAAGCAATGGTATCAGAGGGCTTGACTTGCAGGTTGACCCCAGGTCTTTGGTGGAGGGTGGTGTAGTTGGGTGTTAGAGGTTGAGCTGCACACTTGGGCACTTCTGGGCATGGTAGAAACAGGAACTGAGAAGGTGGATCTCTTGCTCAGCAGTCTTTTCAGGGGTTTCAGGTACCAGAATCAGCTGAGTTTGTTGAAGACCTAAATTTTGGTCTTACTATCTAAAGTAGAGGCAAACAGGACATTAATGCTTTGATGGCTGTGGCCATCCATTCTAAAGTAAATAATTACATACAAGTATGTAAAGAGCTCAGGAAATCCTTCCTCAAAGCATGAACAAGCTGTTTGAACTTCCATCTTAAACTGCTGAAATCTTGTGTGTCTCTAAGCGCTCTGCTTGCTGTGAACACCAACATTTCCCTCTAAACTTACCCGTTCCTCAGCTTTCTTGGCCAAATCTCTCTCCCAGATCCTTTGTGTTTCCCCCCTGGATCTGACAGGCTGTTCTCCCCTCCTGTTTCTGGCTCTTCACATCTTAGCTAATGTTCCCTGGGCTCCAGGATGGAAAGAGCCATCCTGTGTTCACCCCTGAGCAGAGCAGCTTCAAGAAGGGCCTGGTGAATATTGGAACAGAAACATCACCGTGTATCTCCATGGATCTTCTCCACGTGCTCTACCACCAGTGACCTGACATTCCCGGTGGAACTGGGGTATTATTTCTTCTAACAACACCTTGGTAACTTCCCTTGCTCTGTTGGGGTGCCAGGGAAAAGCTTCATGCCAGCCAGAAAATGTGTCACCCAAAACTGCCTTGTTGAGGTACCTCAAAAAAACCTGTTTGCCAGTAAATGTCCAGGACAATTCCCTCTTCTTGCAGCCCCCAGAGGAGATCTTTTGTAGGACTGGGGATTCTTTTGCAAACATATTTTACACTTACTGAGTACACTTTTGATGATTCCTGTCATTTTTGCATTAATTACTTGATGCTTCAAGTTCTCTGTAACAATTTCTGTCTCATCAGTGCTCGAGGCACTGTGACTTGTCCTCCTGCCTTTACCCATCACCCTGCAGAGCTCAGGGGGGCCTTTCAAAATGCCAGGGCTTGGTATTCGGGGGTCACATTTGGAAGGTTCACCCATTTTGATGGAGCAACCCTGAGCATGTGCCCCCGGCACTGCCTGGGCCGGCCGAGCACACCCCATGTCCCCCTCGGGAGCCTCATCCCCACCTTTGCTCCAGCAGAGCTTTAATGCCACTTCCAAGTAATCCCAGAGGCTCTCATTTAAACCCACTGGCAGAGTAACCTGCTGTTTTACCTGTTTTCAGACCCAGCCCCAAGAAACGAGGGGTTTGTTCTCAGCTTTGCCGATGACTCCTCGCGCAGTTTGGCTGTCTCAGGTTCCTCGCCCGTCCCCGACATGTCTGGCTTGTAAACCTGTGGGAGTCCCTGTTCCTGTGTGTATGCTGGCAGCTCCTGAGCCAGAAGACCAAGGGACAGTCCTGGATCACAGGCTCCATAAACACTGAGCAGATGAACGTTGGAGCAGAGCTGGAGCCCCGGGTTTTGCGTTTGAAGGGCACAAGAAGGGTAAGTGATGATGGCTGTGGCTCAGTTGTTTTATTCACATCTATCCTGCTCCGTGGCCAGGGGGTCCCAGGAAACAGTGAAGTGGAAATGCTGAGTCCTGGCTCCTCCACCAGTGCCAGTGAGCCAGAAACCCTTGGGAGGCAGCTTTGAAGTCTGCTCTGCTCCCCTCCTGTTCCTGTACCCGCACCAGACCCAATCCAAGCGGCCCCTGCTCTCTCCTGGGGTAAAGGTGCAGTGGGACACTTCTCCCATCAGCCTTCAGTGGGAAAAGGATCTCCAGGTGACACTCAGGGTTCTGCTGAGCCTTCACCTGAGCACCTTTGGGCAGGATAATACCTGTGGGAAAGGTCCCAGAAGGCTTTTCTGGCACAGTGACATCATTTTTGACACCAGTCTGAAGCAGCAGCTGAGGGTGCAGGAGAGGGGGGAGCAGCAAGGCTGAGGGTGTGTCCAAGGGTGGTCTGCTCGTGGGTGAATGTGGGGGAGCAGAGGTGGCTCAGGGTGGCTCAGGGTGTGCCATGGGAACATAAAGCCTGGATGGTGGAGTCCCAGGGACCCCTTGGGAACAACCACTCAAAGTGCTGGGCAGTCAGTGAGTGTTGCCTCTGGACCTGGAAGTGCAGGGCAGTTTTGCCCCTCGTGCTGGAGGGCAGCCTCAGTCTGTGGGGGAGGCTGAGCTGCCTCTCAGGGCTGCTGTAAATCTGAGTAATTGCACGGGCTGAGCAGGAGAAGAAACTACGCCCCAGGTCTTGGATTGTTCGCAGGCAGCTCTGTCTACCTTGACATCTGCAGGAATGCATCCCAGGGATGGGGGAGGGATGGGGAGTAGAGGGAGCACAGTCAGTCCTCCCCTTCCTTCTGTCCTTCCCCAGGACTCCTGTCTGGCACTGTGCTGGGGGTGGGTAAAAAATGAGCCCAGCTATGTTTTGCTGCAGGCTGTGACTTTCCACGGTGTTGTAGCTGGAAATCCTGGGGCCCTCTGATGCTGCTGGAGGAAAAGGAGCTGCTGGATTTACCTCAACCTTGTGTCTCCCGGGCTGTGTGGTCAGGGGAGTGAACTGGAGCAGGGTGAGGATGGGAGACCTTCCCCTTGCTGAGCCCACAGGTAAAGCCCCCACCTAGAATCACAGAGCACCCTGAGCTGGATGGACCCCCAGCAACCACCCAGTCTGACCCCTGGCCCTGCACAGACACCCCAACAATCCCCCCTGTCCCTCAGAGCGTTGTCCAAACCCTCCTGGAGCTCTGGCAGCCTTGGGGCTGTGCCCACTGCCCTGGGGAGCCTGGTCAGTGCCAACCAGCCTCTGGGGGAAGAACCTTTCCTGAGATCCAACCTGACCCTCCCTGACACAGCTCCAGCCCTTCCCTGGGCCCTGTCCCTGCTCACCAGGGAGGAGAGATCAGAGCTCTAAGCCCTATTTTCTGCTTTTTTACCCAGCTCCAAGTCACTGCACTCCCCATGGCAGTGGTGCTGCCAAGGTAGGGATGGGTGACACAGATCTCAGTGTCTCTTGCATCTTGAGCTGTCACCCACACTCAGAGTGGGTGTGAGGTCAGGAGTGGCTGTCCAAGGCCCCACAGGTCCCCAAGAGCCCTCTCTGTGCCCAAACACCTGATGCCAGAGGGGCTCTGCTCTGCCCTGGGCCTGGAGGGCAGGGGGTCAGGTCTGGAATGCCCTTCTGAGACAGCCCAGCCTGGGGGGATCAGGGAATCACCCTTTTCCCTTGATTACTCTGAGGATGCTGGGCTGGAGTGCAGGAAATCCAAGAACTGGGGAGGGCTGAGGTGGGACAGGACGAACATCCCCGTGGGAAGCTGGGCTGGGCTTTGCTGGGCTGGGGCTGAGTTTGGAGGGGGCTTTGCTGGGCTGGACTTTGCTGGGCTGGGGCTGAGTTTGGAGGGGGCTTTGCTGGGCTGGGGTTGAGTTTGGAGCGGGCTTTGCTGGGCTGGGGTTGAGTTTGGAGCGGGCTTTGCTGGGCTGGGGCTGAGCTGGGCTGCTGCAGGGGCTGAGGAAAGGCAGGGCAGCTGCTGGAGGCAGGGCAGGCAGGAGGGCTGGAGCGGTGCCTGCAGAGCAGCCTGGTGAGGACTCGATCCGGGAAGTTTTAATGACACAACAACAACAACAACAACAAAAGAGGAAAGTGGGGAAAGGAAGAAAAGGCTCCTGCAGGGCTGGTTGCCACGGAGACCCCAAGGAAGTTTGAACCAGTCCTGCTCTTTTCACAGCCGCCTTTGAGCCAGGGAGGGAATTATGGCTGGCGATAAAAGGGGACATGTGGCCCTTTGCTCACGGGAACGGCCTCTGCAGTTACGAGTCTTCAGCTCGTTCTCCCCCCTCGTCCCCTCCTGCAACTGTACATTTGGATCTCAGGGGGGAAAAAAGAAAGGGGGGGGGGGGAAATCTAGGACAAGTTGTGCTCCCTGTGCCCCGGGGACCTTCCCCACAGGGCAGGACCAGCCTCTTCCAGCCCATTATTCCCCAGCACTCGCCACCCCCAGGTGCTCTGGAGTTGTGGAATCGTTACTTGCTCGGGGCTGACAGACAGCTCACAGCAACCCTGGCACCCAGACAGCCCCCACCATGAAGGGGGGTTGGACACCTCCTTCCAGGGGAGCTGGAGACACTTTTCCTGCCTGGGTTTTTGGGAGGGATCTGGCTGACCGAGTGCCAGGAGCTGAAGTGAAAGGGATGAATCCAGCTCTGTGCTGCCTCCTCTGATTCCTCCTGTGGGCACTTGCATAACACAAGTCCCCAAAATCGTGTTGGAGAGCTCAGACTGTGCCCTTGGGTCTTCCTCCTGGTGGGGTTGGAGCTGGGAACTCCCAGTCCACAGTGTGATGAGCTCCACAGGTCCTGCTCAGGCCCGTTTGGGTTGTACCTGTGGGACAGAAAGGCAAAGGGGAGGCAGCAGCAGAAATGAGCCTCCTGCAGGGTGGGACAGCACTGGGAGCAGAGCAGAGCTCAGCTTGCAGCCAGCTGGGCTCAGATGGTGATCAGAGCCCAGCTCTCTTCTCCTGTGCTGTTGGGGACACTCAGGTCTTCCTGACCTTTGGTGGTGAGCTCTGAAAGAGCAGCCACGGCTGGGCCAGGGGGTGGTGACTGAAGCTGGGCCCTGCTCACCCTCCCAACCTTTGGAACTTTGCTCCAGAGCCCCTTTCCCACCCTGTGCTGAGCTGAGGTGTTGGATTCCATGACAGGAGTGAGGAGAGGGATGGAGGAGAGCCCAGGCCAGGGTGGATGACCTGCTCTGGCTCTCACCCTCTGAGAGCAGAACCAGGCCCTGTGTGGGGCTGGAGGGTCCAAGTGCCAACATAGGAAGGACTGGACAGACCTCAGCCTGTTTCCATCAGCTTCCTGGGCTTCTTTTTAAAGCCAGAACTGTGTTTGGAGGGACCTCATTGACTGGACAGGCTGTGGGATATCCATCCTTGGAGGTTCTGGAGACTCAGGCAGACAAAACCACTGGAAACCCTCCGGCATTAGTCCTACTGTCAGCAGGAGGGCGGAGTAGAGGCTTCCAGAGGCTCCTTCCCACCAGCACTTCTGGGAGAAGGTGATGCTGGATTGCCTTAAAGGTGCATTTACTGTCTGATCTGGTTTTGGTGTGTGGTAATAACACAAAGCACTTCAGGGGAGGGAGGTTGGCATCACTGAAGGAAGAGCAGCTGCCTCGATGGACACCCACTTGGACAAGTGTTTGCAGGCAGGATTTTGCCTGTCTTTGCCAGATTTTCCTGTTCTGGGCAGCTCTGTCTCCTGTTCCCAGTGCTGCTCCCTGAACACTCATCCCATCCTCCTCCCACCCTGCCAGGACTTTGTTTGTCAGCTCCACGGTCCTGCTTTGCAGAGAAGCTGATAATTCCCAGGCTCTGTCACTCCTGCAGTGCCTCCCCTGCTGTCTGCAGACAAAAATAAAGGAACTTGCACCCCTCAGACTGTGTGAGCATCATCCTTCCATCAGGCAGCTTGACAAGTGGGCCACCCTTGGAGGTCTTACTGCTGGAGCTGAAAACACACCAGAGCTTCACTTTGGATCCCTGTAAATCCATTTCTGTTCCATAACAAGGCAAAAAAACAACCCAACTGGAGCATCCCCCAGTCAGTGTGGTCCTCTCTGCACCCACCCCACAGTGTCCCCAGTTCAGAGAGGGTGGTGAGGGCTCCTCAGGTGGGTGTTCCTTAGGTGGGGGTTCCTCAGGTCAGGGCTCCTCAGGTGAGGGCTCCTCAGGCCCTCCTTGGCCACTGCTCTGGTTCAGATTTCTCTGTCACTCTGTCACAGCAACACATTCCCCTCCTGGAGTTACCCCCTCAGTTATCCTGGTCTCCTGTTCTTGGGTAAGTGGCGACAGTTGTAAAAATTACACTTTTTTTTTTGGGGGGGGGGGGAGGAATCTCTATTTATATCAGTGCCACCCTTACCTGTTGCTCCTTTTGATTTGTCACCACGTTTTTGGTGGAAGCTGCACACAGAAAGCAGCAGCTTGTCTGTGTATTGGAGCAGATCACTGTGATCACAGGAGCCAATGTCTGTGAATCACAACTGGCACGTGCAGCATCTTTTGTCTTGCTCACACTTTTGCAAGCAGTGGCTGACTCTCAACTACTGCTGTTTTTCACAAAACCACCCTTATTCTCCAGGAAAACCGTCCTAAAAAGCAGTGCAGGGGGTGCAGAAGCTGCTGCCGACCTGCAGAGCAGCTCCCTCCCTGCCGTGCTTTCCGTGGGCTGGGGGATGAGCACGGGAGGATGGAGGGGCTTGAGGAGAGCTCGGGAGTGTGGGACACAGTGCCATCCAGTGGAGCGCCACGTGGATCACGGAATCACACACGGTTTGGGTGGGAAGGGGCCTTAAATTCATCCCATTCCACCCCCTGCCATGGGCAGAGACACCTTCCACCAGCCCAGGTTGCTCCAAGCCCCGTCCAACCTGGCCTTGGACACTTCCAGGGATCCAGGGGCAGCCACAGCTTCTCTGGGCAACCTATGCCACATCCATTTGTGGTGTGGGTGGAAGTTCTGGGCCACTGGTGCTTTCCTGGTCCCACCACAGCCAGACCTGAGCACAGGTACAGATTCTATCCCTGCAAACACCTTCCCAGGGCCGTGGGGACCTGGCAGTGCCCATCACCGGGGCTGTGAGGATGCAGGAGGACAACTATTCCAGAAGAACCATCCCCACAGGGCTAACCCATTGCATCCCATCTCCCTGAGCTGTCCGAGACGGAGCCGCTCCAGGCGATGGGGAGGAAACAAAATCCACGTCCCCGGAGTCACTTCTGCGGGTGAGTGATGGGAGGTGTCCCCCACCCCCCTCACCCCTCACCTGGGCAGCTCAGGGCAAGAAGAGGGGCTCCAAGAGCAGCAGAGTGAGCCCACAGGGCGGGGGGAAGCAGCGAACACCTTTCCCGAGTGTTTGGAAAGGGTTTTTTTCCCGGGAAAGCCGCGGGTGTGCGATCCTTGGGGGCACAGTACCACCTGCCGGCGGCAGCGCAGGGAGCGACGGACACGGGCAGAAACAGCCCGGGCGGCTCGGCTCGCTCCGGGATCAGAGCGGGACTCACTCATTCAGCTCCTCATTCAGCCCGGTTTTATATATTTAAGCTGCAAATTTAGACCTCAAAGCCCAGCCCGCCCTGCGAGGGGGAGATTTCCCCTCGGACAGTCGGAGCTGCTAATTCAGGCTGTGATGTTTTCCCCTCTGCAGAGGGAAGGAATGTAAATCCTCCCCCCGAGAGCCCAGCTTGCCAAATCTGCGTGGAGGGTTTGCACTGGTAGGTTTTAATCACTTTTCCCGTGTTTTTTTTATTAAACTGTAGCTTAAATATTGATGTTTTTAGCCCCTGCCTTCTTCTCCATCGGAGTGTGCATCATACACTTCCTCCCTTCCCTCTCAGCCCACATTTATTTCTGGTCTGTCCTTTTCTATTCCTCTCAGCACAGTGTTTTTTGCCTCTGAGTCTCCCAGAGGCTCTCCCCCACTTCAATTTATTTGCTGAAGAAATAGCAGATGATCGATTTGAGGCTGTTAGTAGTTCATTCCTGCTCTCAGAACCCTCAAGTCTGGCGTCCACGTCCACTTGGTTTCCCCTTAATCACTTCCTTGCTCCTGTGGGTGGCTGTTTGTCCTCTCAGAGCAGCGTCTGGAGTGTGCAGCTCATGGCAAGAGGGAGCTCAGAGCACTCAGCCCTGGCCCACACACTGTGGCCAGGAAACTGTGGTTCAAAGCAAAGCCAGAGGATCCAAAACACAACTCCCCGAAGGATTTGTGGGGTCAGGAACGATCCAGGACTCGGTGCCACTCTTGGGATGTGGCCCTGCTGGTCGAGGATGGGCGAGGGGCAGGACAGTCCCTGCCTGGCTGCACTCCCTGGATTTTGCTTTCCTAGGCCTGGCTCATCCATCAGGACTGCCCTGACTGCTGAGCTGCGTGTTCAGTGCCTTGGAAATAACAATTGGTTCTCACCTGCCAAGCCATCAACGCCGGGAGCTGCAGCACCGCTGGGAGAGCGGGGAGAGGAGCAGCGTGGGCTGGAGCTGAGCTCTGAGGGTGAGGCTCAGCTCAGCACAGCCTGGCTGGCAGCTCAGCTGGCAGGGCAGGGCTCAGGCTGAGCGGGGCTCATACCCAGTCCCTGCTGTGACTGCAGCTTTGGCTCCCAGGACAAACATGGCTTTGGCACAAGGCGTTCTTGGGGAGCTCCCTGAGGCGGTGGGAGCTCAGGGAACAGCTCTGACAGAAGGAGGGGGCTGCTCTGCACATCCCCTCTGCCTCTGCCAAGGGCTGTGTGTCCATCCATCTCTCCCTCCACCCATCCATACCTCCCTCCATCCATCCATCCATCCCTGCCGCCCGCG